>OY743225.1:80790029-81252182 GCA_963555765.1 Orthonevra nobilis
TGTTTACCACTGTTGGTGGTTTCTTATCACGAACCAAAGTCTAGAGATCTTTCCAGAAAATGAGATAGAGATAAACAATCTCTAGAAATCGGCAGGGAAACAACTATCAAAATCTCCAAGAAAACTTGACTGAATGTGATCCTCTTGAAGCCTATTTATTTATCAGAAAGAAAAAGCTCGGAGGGGAGAGGTTGTGGGAAACTCTGAACTGAAACTATACACTTTTTAAAGCTTAGGTAAATTTCATCCAAAGCAACCTAACAAATTTCATGAAAGTGCATTGTTCCGAAAATGTATTGGACAAGGATTTGAGATAAGCAAACAAAAAAATAAGAAAGGTCGATACCAAATTTCCCTTTTGCTCATCTCAAACCTTCTTCTTACTAGAAGAGGACTTGTAATAGTAAATGATTTTACAGTGATAGCTCAGCAAAAGTTTAAATAAAAAGTTTTCTGGGGAACGGCAAGTTTGCATAGAAATTGCAGAGGTCAACCGAATCAGAAAAATGTTAATTTTCAAAACAAAAACAGTTCCAGTTATAGTTGGCGACCGAGCTTCTGATCATGCTCGGAATTTAGTTTGTGTCACCATGCAACTGGTCCTCAAATTTTAAAAATATGCATAATTGTAGCAAAATGTTATGCTCTTGAAACTAAGCGATATTTTATTAAATAATATTATAATTCTGGCTGTCTAATTTATTACACCTTATTGATGAAGTTGAAAAACAACTTCCAAAAGCGAATACAAGTTCTTGTAATGGAATCGATTTTCGCAACTCTTAATTTGAAACATCTAATCTTCATGTAGAGTTAGATACTCTTAGAGGGTTGGCCGAGGACTGACTAAGATTTTGTGTCGTTGGTTCTATATTGTCGTTTTAAACAGCAGGAAATGCTTTCTTTGAGCTTTGGACAGCCAGCCAGCTTCAACGTGAGGTCCGATAAGATAGAGCTCGTGCTTTCTTCAGCCAAGACGCACCTTCTTAAAACGAGTTCACAAACGTTCTAATCTCGTGCACAACATTTTCAAGCTATGCAAATGGCGTTTATATCATGGGAAGCGCGCAATCGAGGATGTTTACAGATTAAGAAACACGGATAAGGCTCGAAAATTTTACCAAGAAATAAAAGAATTACCCCAGGGTTAGCAACCTCAAACCGAGGCCTGCGAAGTTCGAAATGGAAACATTGCAGTCAATGCTGAGGACATGAAAGAACCACTTGTGCAGAATGTATTACTTCGATGGTGAATCCAATTCCACTGTCGGGAAGTCTGAACCATTCCATGACGACGATGCACGTCAGTGACTTTCGACCAAATAAGTCCACCATGGACTAAATATTAACATAACGGCAGATCTTGGAAGAACCCAGGAGCAAAAAATCGGCACGCACCACCTTTCCATCAATTTCAATCTTGGTTTTGGTTTCTGTTTCGACCACAGAGTCGAGGTGTTTGGCATCATAAACATGGAGAATTCAAGAAGATCGAAACCACCGAAAATTGTGTAATGTCACTCTGCGGTTTCTTACGATGAACGAAATCCTTGCAGAATGATAGTTAAAAATGCGGATCACTTAGCTATTGCGATCACAGGTAAATCGATGACCGAACTTTGCAACCGAAAATGTGGAATTGCGTTATATTACTTGCTTATGTGATTTTTTGTCCTACAATTGAATTTCTAGATAAGATAAATCTTTTATTAATTTTGTTTAATCGTAGAATATTTAATTATTATGTTCATATTTTCAACTTACATTTCCTTAACTTTGTATCTTTGCAGATATACATAAATAAAACGTTGTGAGAAATGTGGGCTCTTGAAATCAAACCATTTGGCTGTGGGCAATTACTTAAGGCATTGCTTAACGCATATTTCATTAAGTATACTTTAACCGAAAAAAATTAAATTCAATGCGTATAGCACTGAGGAGAAAGATGGTGGCATTGAGTGCTCATTACTATGCGGCGCGTAAAACCTATTAAAATATAAAATGTTTTGTAAGAATAATTAATACGGGAATACAATTTCCATGTGCAGAAACAAACAAATTTGGTCATATGATATTCAGATTATTTAAATTTAAGTTTGAGATTCAATTATTTATACGGAATAGATTATTATTTTTTACCTCACGTTACTGGTACTTAAATTGTCTGAAGGTTGCGTTTATTTTTTTTTTTAAATATTGAAGCAATAGCAATTATCAGTTGTGGAACAGAAATAAAATGTTAACATTACTGTTCTTTGGTCAAATTAAGAAAAAATGTTCAGAAATAATCCAATCCAAATAAAGTAGAATATAAAACCGACAGTCACTTAAAAAAAACTAAATTCAAAGAAGCTAAATTTAAAAATGTTCACTGAAATTACACAGTGAACAACCAAGTTATTTAAGATGTAAATTAACTTAGATCGTATTTTAAACCAAGGCTATAAACCAATAAATTGAATTAAAATTGTTCAATCTGCTTTTCAACTTAAAGAAAATATTCATGTTCTCGTATACTTGGGATATGAATGCTGAATAATTTGGCTAATTTTTATAAATAAAAATAAAGACATAATATAGCAATACAGTATATTGCGTTTTCCTTCCAAAAGTTGTCCGACTATCAGCATCAATAACAAAAATCAAAGCACGACTTTATAAAATATACAATAAACTTTTCTTAAAAAACAGTCCTGTACAAAAAGAATTACTTTACAACATTTTAATATACTGTTTCTAACGATGCCTTTCTCGGATATTGAACATTCTTGAGTAAACAATCAGAATTACATGCGATTATTTTCCCATCACGTTTCTTTTTTTAGCAATCTCAATATCAAAAGCAGTTTTATTTGTTACAACTACATAAACATTCATGTTTGTACTCCAGCTCAAACATTTTGGCTCATTTGGAAAGAATCAATTTCTTCTCTTCTTGATTGAATAAGCTTCCATGTCCCTTTTTTTTAAATTTGAGTCGATTCCCTCCATAAGGCATCGCCTAGCGATTCTGCCAATTTATGATAGAGCAACCATTCTTCTTTATGGCAGCCCTTATATCACAAGGAGAGTACCTTTTATTTTTTTATTTAAGGTACTATCTCTGAAGGTTTTTAAAGTTTCCTCACTCTAATGAAATCGTCTAATTTTTTTCTTGCCTTTCCTCAATCTGGAGTGATAAAGTTTTTTGCTTCCCTGCCTTTTGATTTCAAGACTATCAAAATCACTCGTTTGCAAAAGTAAACTTTTTACCTTTAAAACGAGCCAATATTTTTTATTTAATGTATTACAATTTTGACGTACAAGAACCAGAAAATAAGCTAAAATTTTGTCATTTATTCATTGTAAGCCAAAAAAAATATTGGAATGAAGTAATGTATAGTAAAGGATCGAATTCAATTTGGCCCTTAAATCCCCACCCCCCCCTTTCTGTAAGGTAGAAAATATTATTAAGGAACAGCTACGCAGATAATATACATCAAATCAATATATGGGCACATAAAGTTCTTATTCTTTACATTCAAGTTGGTATTATTGTATAGCTCTGTCATTCCCTAAAACCACCCTTTGGTTTTCAAAATCATTCTCACGTTAATGTCATAGGGCTTGGATGAGTGATGAACGTTTCGCATCGTTTAAATAGAAATGGCACTGACGCGGACCGTTCAAAGTATTATCCTTTGATTTGTTCTGCCATGCTCTTTAAGATCGCAAAGGCTAATTCTTGAATGGGAAGTTCGAAAACATGATCCCTAAACAAAATTTTACTCCTGACATTTCTACCTTTAAATATCAATAAAAAAAGAAGAATAATTTGCCGATCTGTTTTATTTACAAAACATCACTATTCTTATCGCATTAACTCATACAAATGTCTACACTTTGAAGGAAAACGAATTACTGCATTCAAAATTTAACTTAAACTAATCTCAAAACAAAATTTAATAATAATCGTCCATTATCCGTCTTTATGAAATCAACAAAAAGTACGAATCCATTTATTTAAAATTAATCTTGCCATTAAAAATTAAAAAGTGTTGTGATAAATATGATTAAAAGAAAATACATACATGCTAAATAAACTAATCCTTGAGAATAGAAAAATAGAAGCCAAAGCATGGAAAAAAATATCGTTATAAAACACATTTAAAAGTAGAATAAGATCAATGTCAAAGCAAAAAATCATTGAATGTGTTGATAGTTTTTATGAGTTGTAAAATTTACACCCATAGTATATATAAGCTAGACCCAGTTTATTAATTCTTACTCTGCATCACATATACAATTTTCTTAACATGGACTTTCAAAGTAAATAGATATTGGAATGATGTTTTTTTTTATTGCAGAGTTGAAATGAATATCTGCAGTTTTTTTAAAAACGTTATTATAAAAAAATTAAGCAAAGCAAAATATTGAAGAAATGTGATTATTGTTTCATTATAATAATAAGAGGGATTGTTTAAACATTGTAAGGATAAAGAAATAAGTTATATTGCAATGAGTTTACAAAATGTGATTTTTTAATTAATGCAATGTTTCTATAAGATTTTTTATTGCTTCTATAACTTAGTATACTAAAGACTAAAACATGTGAATATCCAGAATGGCTTGAGGCTCCACCAAATGTGGAAAGGTAATGTTGTTCGCCTAAAACAAGTTTAAGAATACAAAAACTTCAAACTTACCGAATACAAGTGTTTGATTATTGACATTTTTGATTAACGAGACTTGTACAATTAGTGAGGACAGTTTTTCCACTCGTTCTGTTTGATGATCTTACGACAATTAAGGAAAAGTTTGATTAAAATATTTTATTTACATTAAACGAACAAACCACATTTTATTAAGCCACTAACGCTATTTCATATGCCCTTATGCTAAATTCTCTTTTTCCAAGGATCTTATCCGACATTTTAAATGCCAACTGATGAGTTTCGCCAAAAGATGCCAAGTAATATTTTTAAAATTATTTGGAACTGTCTGTTGCGAAGTTTTTACAAACGGAGTGACGAGCGAATGCGTGAATTATACATCGCATTTTTTTTTCAAACATAGTTAAGACTATATCATGTTAAATGTTTGGATCACATTTATGGCCTTCAAAAAAACGAATGTTTTGCCACCAGCATTGCACCTCGAAACATAAATTTTAAAATTAAACAAAACATGTGTTCACTTCTGTCTTATGATCTTCTTATGTGATGTTTGGTTCTTAAGGCGAACAGTTTCATAGTTTTGTTGAAGTTACTCCTGCAGTGCGTTGACAACTAATATGAGCAAATGTGTTGTGTAAGTTGATTACCAAATGGCTTTTCAAACGGTGCACAGTTTGGTTCAAATTGACGGAAATATGGCGATGATTGAAATCCAAGGTATTAAAAATTGGCCTTTTAAAGTCATAATTTGGAAGGCGTTGAGAAAACTATTTACGAAATTATTAGCCACAAAAACAAAAACAGCTTGACCATACACGTAACTATTTTACAGGGCTTTCCAATAAGGACTTGACACCTTTTTTTTAATAAAACGCAAACCATTTGAGATATTTCAAAAACTTTATTATCGGCTTAAAGTACAATCAAAGCATTTATGAATGGACATCGACTTCGTTCACCGCGGGCACGTCGATTCGTTGTACCCAATTTTCAATAACTTGGCCGCACATTTCTCTGAGCTCTTTCAACATAGTTGGCATTTTGGCATAAGCTAATGACTTAAAACGCACGAACGAGGCGGCCAATCGACTGGACTAGTTCTCGAGATAGCACCCTCATCAAACTTACTCTTTAAGTGGCTTGCGGCACCAACCATGTTGAAACCACATGTCAAGTCCATATTTTTCAATTCGGCACAAAAAATAATCGGTAATCATGGCGCGATAACGCTGGCCATTCACAGTAACGTGACGATCGTTATCCTCGACCAAAAAATATGGCCCAATAACGCCGCCGGCATGCAAACCGCACCAAACAGTTTTTTTTTTGTGGATAAATGGTCGAGACCTTGGCGCATCTTCTCCAGTACCCAATCGGAGGGCGCACGTCGTTTCAATGGATGCATCGGCTTTAATTCTTGAGTCAGCTTGACTCGTGTGGTCTGAGCGATGCCCAATTCTTGGGAATGCCGTGGAATTGACTGATTTGGATCGTTTGCTACGGACGCCTGAACGGCAGCGATATTTTCGACACTTCGACCAACCCGTTGACTCACTCACACTGCAAAATCACACAACAAATATGTAGACTCAAATTTTTGCACTAAACTTGTTAATGCTTGTCTACTAGGGCGAGAATTATGACTGAAAATTGGTGTTAACACTCTTAAAATTGCGGTCACCGACTCCGAATTTTTCACGCCTAAGCTGCTTCACCAATTTTATTGAATTTTAGTTACTGATCTGGACTAATTCATTTAAGCTAAGCTAATTCAATTAGAAAAATTATTTAATTCTTTTTTGAACCCAGTTGTTTTGTTAGTTCTTCTTGCTTTACGCGGCAAAGAATTCCATATTCGGGCTGCGTGATGAAGAATTGGGGTTCGGTGGCAAGATATTCGAAACGAGGGTGAATTTATTGAAAGGATCTGTAAAAAGAGACCATCCTTATTCTCTCGTAAAGATATGCAGGTTCACGAGTCAATAGAATATCCAAGAACAAAAATAAGGTTCACAGTTCAAGATAACCATTAAATGTCATACCATACAATCGTCGTGTGAATCCAGAAACATGATCGTGCCCACGAAGACCAAAAATATAACGAATGACGCCGTTGAAAGCAATGTTTAGACGTCTTTGACTAGCACCGTCGCATATACAATAAATCTCACAACTAAAGTTCATGACAGAAAGAACAAGAGTTTTCGCAAGCATGATGCGCGTATTAATTTGAGTAAAGAACTGTGAGGCCGACAAAGATCGAAGTTCTACATAATACCTGCCCACAACCCTTTTTATTTGGTCATCCCCCAGGTTAGACACCAATTACACTTCATGCCAAGATTTTTCGCAGTTTCAATATACAGAATAGGAGCATTGTTAACTGTTATAGAATGAAAGAATGAGAGATCCATAAATTTATTTGATACCACTAGACATTTGAACTTTTTGGGATTTAATAAGAGGCCAATTCTTTGGGACCAGCGAAAAATTTCCTCAAGGTCTACATTAATAGAACTTTCGCAATTTTACATCATCCCCAAGGGGCAACTCAGGTACAATTGTACGTCATCTGCGAACATATGTATTGAACAGTGCTTAAATATAGACGAGAGTTCATTAACAAACCATGTAACGAAAATAAAAGAGGGCCCAAAATCGATCCTTGCGGGACACCGCTTAAGGCTTGAAGTAGAGCAGACAGATTGTTGTTAAGTTCAACAGCTTGCATTATTTATAAGTATGATGAAATAAGCTTGACTGCACAAGGTCGACGGAGTTTGCTACAAAGTATTGAATGATAAACGGTGTGAAATGCCTTTGAAAAATCGATACATAATGGTGTTAAAACAATATCATTATTAGGAAATTTTAAACGATGTTGCAACAGTTTTAGGAAAACCATTAGTTGGGAATAACTTTATGCTTCAACATTCTTATTCACCAATTTGAATGAAAATGTAAATATTACTGTAAACATTTTTTTCGGAAATTTTGCAGGATGTGTTGAGATAGCCATCCCGGAGCTCCGTTCTCAATGATATAAATAGTTTAAACTTAACTAGTTCGCATATACAATACAATTTTTCCACGATTAAGAAGCATTACCGAATAATTTTACAGAGATTATAACGTGTCCTAAAAATGTCTCTTTTCAATATTATTTCTTATGTTAATTGGATTTTTCTTATTTTAAAATATTTAAAAAAAAGTTTTAAAAATCAGAAGAAGAACAGACTTACGTTATATTGTGTCAATGACTGTATAGCTTAACGAAAATTCGAACATCGAAAAAACCTTTGCTTAACTTAAGCCAACTTTCGGTCAGGACATCGTTCGTTGGGTCAGTTTGTAATCATCTGCATCCTAAATACAGTAAGAGAGACGCCTTAGTAAATAAGCCGGAAATAATAAAATAACGGTCTTTAACTGTAATACAGTCCAAACTAACTTGCGGCGTCTGACAAGCAGGTACTGGGGAAGGAGTGACTTGATTATTCGCTTGTAGGATAACAGCGAGAAAGTGTAAAACCTGATAAATATCTTTTCGTGGCATGAGAAAAAATTTAGCTTAAGTAATAATCGTTTAAACTTCCTAAAATAAAGAGATTTAGCGTCCAGCCTAGACTTTTCAAATATTGTGGCCACTGCACTGAATAATAGCCTTACAATGAAAAGATAATGACTCTCACCAGTGGTGTAGCGTAGCAAATTTTAAATGGTAAGTCGGAAAATATGTGCACCTGAAAACGCCTTATATTGTGTATTGCAAATCGCATTTAAGTAAAGCAATTCAAGCCATTCTTTTATATTTGAAGTCATTAAAGGTAAAATCTGCAAGGAACCTAAAGTACTATATAATAAAAATGGCTTCGAAAGGAGCCTTTTTTGGCAGATGAAGAAAATTGAAAGTAGGTAAGTAATAAAAAATAAGGAACTTCATAAATGACGTTTTGTTAAATAAATAAAAAATAGATAAATACACAGCTAAATAAATAAATTATATTAAAAAAAGATTTTAGAAATAATTATTTAACAAAGTTAAAAATAGAAAAAAATGTATGATGAGTAGGAATTTGAATGAAAAATAGTAAAATTTTAAAAAATTGTGAAAAGTTTTATTAAAATGATTTTTTTTTAATTCTACTCCAAGTCCATTCTTTTTTTACATTTTCTGCAAGAACTTTTTCTTAAAAGCTAGGTCTACCTTTTATTTTTAAAAGAACTCGGTTTTCAATCGATAAAAGTGTAAAAGAGTAAAAAAGGCTCTCCACGAAGGCAATAGTTATCGGTAGTATTAAGAGTATTGCATTTAATTTTCAGAATTGGGAACATATTTCACGCAATATTTCACTTCTCAAATGTTTAAACAGTGATAGACCGTCGAATTGATAGTTCTAGTATAGCGAACTTTAAGTTCGTTTTATGAAGCTGTAAGATCGAAAATTTCAGGAAAAAAAATGAATCACAAAAGATATTTTATTATCTGGACTTGAATTCGCAAAATTACCGTTTATTGATTTATTGAGTTAATCCAAAAACAATAAATCCGTGAAAGACTTATATTGTGTCTTACGTTGGGATATAATACTGTCCGTTTGTTTATTTTGCATGCAATTAAACAATACATCGGTTTTTGCAAAAATCTCGAAAACCGTAGAAAAATATAAATTAAACAACAAATTAAAAAAAAATTAAACGAAAATGTTTCCGCGATTGAAAGTGCGTTCTATCCCATTCTATTGAATCATCTTATATTTGGTTAAAAGTATCAATCTATAGTAAATTATTCGTGAACTATTTGCTATTTGTTTTAAGTTGATTTTTTTTTTAAAATATAACCGTGTTTATATAGCCAAAAAAAAACGTTTTTCTCATGTACTACATATTTCCTAGTGATTGGAATAGCACCAGGAAATAAAATTAGCCATTGGCTATACATCGATAACTTTTTCGTTATCTCCACACTTTTCCCGGACATAACCGCGACACCATCGTAAGATCCGCCAATAAATTTTTCCTTTCAACCGTTCATATCAATTTTTTTTAAAATGTGTTTTGAGAGCTCATTTCGAATCTCACTCACGTAAAAATAAGAAACATTTCCTACTCCTTCCTCCCATAAGTAACGCAATACTCTTACGCGACGCGCTTTGTCATATGTTTTGACAGTCAGCTGTTTGCAACAATACCAAAACAAATATGGGTTCAAAAAGTATAAATTTAATTTATTCCTTATACGAAACTGCTTATATTAATAGAGTCTTTCAACAGATAAGTTCCTCGTCGGATAGTACAGAATACCGTCTTCGGGTTCTGTATAATTCGCAGTTTGTTTGAACAGAAAATTGATGTGTTATTGCACAAGGTATAATGAAAAATCATCTTAAAATATCTCTTTTTTTCTGTAGAGACGGATTCTAAAATGTGACGTCACTTTTTCTGTTGCTCCAAATGCATTCCATTCAAAATTTTCACTGTTTCTCATTTGTTTCATTTATTTTTTATTGCACAACGATAATTACACTCAAAATTAATTTAAAGCCTGTACTACACGATATGGAAATCGTTTAATGTACATGCGTCATTCATGTTTATGATTCATTCTGACGTCAAAATCTGTCACAGTACTTGCATGGAGTTTGCATGTCATGTACAACCAATATTTGTGACAGTCGCATCTACATGTGAGTCTATGCTACGCCTTTATCGCATGCAAACATGTGAATTTTTTGCATGCCATGTACTAGAAAGCAGAATGTGATAATATATAATAATTGGTTCTGTTGGTGAGGATCGTGAGTTAAAATATGTACACGGACGAGAGAAGAAATAAATGGTCCATTTCACTCATTCCACCCCTATTCTTTATTAAAGTAGTGCAGCAGTGAGCACTACAGTGTGTAGACACAACATGACTGCTCACTACGCACTCAAAAGTAATCGTCTAAACAGGGTTATGGAAAGTTCATATATGAGTGCACGAATTCGTACCGTAGCATATATTTCACATGAGTTGTAAGTTTTAAATATAAGGACGTGGGCGCAATGGATTTTTTGTGTTGAAAATTTTTTCATCTTTCGTTTTTCACGATTTCAATACTTTTTTAACTTAATCTTGAGTGCATGAACAGGCAAAACAATTAAAACTGTTTTTTTTTAAGATTTTAGAACGATGCTTTCATTTAGATTCGTATCAGTATCTGACGGTTTTCAAATTTGTCTCTCATATATGCTCTCTAGAGTTTATTGTACGCTCCACATGTGGGTTTTTAATACGTACAAATTCTGGGCTTCCGTAGCAAAATCCATCGCTTATTCCGCGTACGAAGCTTTCTATGTGAATTTCTCATAAAACAACAAACAATTTTGGGCCATGATCCACAAAACATAAAATTATAATTAAAAGGGCCAGCGACATTCAAACTCATATCGTCCGAGGGACTCTCATTCGCAATGGAAGCTACGGGAACTCAGTTGACAAAACATGATGATGATAGTTCATTTAATTTTTGCCCTCACGTTTTCGACCATTAAAATAACTTTTTTCACTAAAATAGAAAAAAACAGCGAAAATCTACAAAAAAAATTGCAAATATAAACCCATTGGGTACACGTCCTGCCAGTACAAGCCGATCAGAAGCAGAATACTCGTTCGCACAATGGCATCGGATTTTTGGATTCCCCAGCAAGTAATCGAACTGGTCTGCTCAGCCCTTTCACCGAAATACACCTCCTTTTCGGTTTGGCTTTATTTTGCTCGCTGAACTCGTCGTTTTTGACATTTTTTATTCGATTTTTTGCCAAAATAGCAATTGCAGACAAGTTCTTTCATTTTATAATTCTACAAAATAGCAAACAAACAAACTTCATGGTGTACTCATAACAGCGAAAAAAATATATACGCATGGGTACATGCTGTGTACCAGGTAACCAATGCTGTTCTTTTGTTCCTAGAACGCTAAATATGTGCACTATGGAAAAATACATGCAAAAAATTTCTATGCGAGGGCCACCGTAGGATGGAAACATGCGACGTTAAGGACATGTTCTACATGCCTTGTACTACCGATATTTTTTGCTCGCAACGACATTCGATTACAAGTAGTCTGAAACGAATATTTAACCCGAATGCGAGTTTTTTCGGTGACGTCAGGCCTGCATGTACATGCAACGATTTCCATGTCGTGTACTACGGGCTCAAGATACGCATCGCAACTTAATCGAAAAGAGGGAAGTCAAACACAGTGAACGATTAACGGTAAACAAGGAAAGCAAATCAAGTTGTTCTTACCAGACAGATGTTTTATAACCCGACATTTTTCGGGTAACTATGACGGCTATTTGCAAGATTCAAAATGTGTGTAAAAGAGCAGAAATGTGAAACAACAATTACCTAGCCCAGACATGTAAGGGTATGATTTTCCTTGTATGTTTTCTGACGTTTCCTATCTCCAACTTCTTTATTTTTCGAATTTCCTTTCTTGCTCTTAGGACATATAATAGATTTTCTCTGCGTAAGTGCCAAAAAAAGTCATTAATTTCGAATAAGGCTAAATAAATATATGATTAATTAAATAAATAAAGTTGATATTTAAATTACACACTGAGAATTCAAGAGAGGTAGCTTATCATTCACGTTAAGTGCATTTGTACAGTAAATTGAATGCTCTCTGGATAAGTCGATGTTTTCTCTTGGGTTCTGGTTACTGTGCAGCTCAACTATGCTGTGTGTAAATGCAGTCTTTGCTTCGTTTCGCTATGGCTTTGCGGTTGGCTTTCTTATGGGCTATGGAGTATGACGGCTATTACACACTGCATGTTTTTCATGACTCAAATGAGTGCAAAAGAGAGGGAAGGGAATGTGAAACAGCGATAACCTAGGACGGATAAGCACGGGTAGGATTTTCGTTGAATGTTTTTGACGTTTCCCTATCTCCTTCTTCTTTATTTTTCGAATTTGCTTTATTTATACTTCTCAATCTGAGGATACACAGCATATTTGCTTTGCCTATGTGTCAAAAAGAAGATTTTAATTTGAATTCGCTGTAAAACTTAATAAATAAAAAAAGTTAATAGTTAGAGTTAACAGAGAGAATTTCTGAAAGATAGTAGCTGGACATGTCAATGTTTCCTCTATGGTTTTATCCTTGATCTTTTTTTTCTTTTCATTCCCTGTCTAAAAAGCATCATTATAGTTATTTACATAAAATTTCATCAACAAGTTCTTCATCTGGGAACAGCGATTGAAAAATAAAAGATAACTGTCAAAATAACGCACAGCTTCAGCGCAACAAAAAATCTTCGTGTAATTACGTGCGTAGCTCGGAATGAGATTTCAAAAGCAAATCACGGAGAATTGCGCAGCGCAACTATGCTGTGTGTAATAGCGGTCTTAGTGATTTTGGAAAATAGGCATGCAATAACGTCTGTAGCGTGTTTATGCGTTGAGCAGTAGAGCGATTTGAAAGCGGATGACTAGCAGGTTGTGGGCTTGTGGGTAGTAGAGTTGTAAAGGTAACTCGGTCGGAATCCAGTCATATGGACGCCTCACCACTGGCTCTCACACTTGCCTGGAATGCTCACGTACAGGAAAGCAGATACGATTTGGAATTGAGCATGTGCAGCAAGTCATCCAGCCGCTTTCTTCTTAAGTCGCATATTTTTTCGCATTGCGCAAACTGTTCAATTTTGTTTCCAGTAAACTGACACTCAAACATAAACTTTTTGGACGTGTCCATACGTTATGTACATGCTCCATCTTTCATTCAATATTTTAATTTTTCCGTATTTAAATAATGTTTAACAATTCGTAATTATTTTATTTATTCATTTGAATTTGTTATAATTGTGTATTTGGGTACGGTGCACAGACAATAGTTTAAAAAAAAACATGTCCTTACAAAAAAACGATACGAATTCTTCTCTTAGGCGACAAAAAACTTTCAGAAAATAAAAGCTCAGCAAGTAAAGCTTTTTTGCTTTCTTTCTTCTCGCACCACACCACACCTTTTTGCCATTCATTCTTCTTTCATTTATCCATATCGCCTTGTCAGACAGCAAAAGCAAAAAAAAAAAATAGAATGAAAAATCAAGTAAAAAGAGAATGAAACTGGAAATATGTTCACATATGTGAAAATTTTTTCATATTATGCTGCAGCAAGAATACAAAAAAATTTCGATATGAAAGGGTAGATTTGGATGTAGGCATGTCCCAAGTGAGGCATGCCGCACACAATTCCGTTATTTTTGTGGGACTTTTCGTGTGAACAAATTCAATACGAGTAATCGATCTGTGAATGGGAGTTCTGTGAACAGGTACATATGCGTGTGTGCGAGGGAAGGAGTTTTTCATTCAAGCAAGGGCGAGAAAATTGAATATATCTTTGCATTTTGTGAAGAAAATGGAAGTAAATACGGCTTGATAAAATAATAAGAGCATGATTTTGTAATTACGTACTTTATCAAATTGATTTATTTTGATGGGTCAAAAATAAGCATTTTTTACTATGGGAGTCTATCTCGCACCGTTTAGGAGGTAGGGGCAATTTAAAAAAAAAATTACTTAAAATGAAAACAAAATAAAAACAACAACAATGGCAACGCTTACAATAAAGTACTATACCGGCTTGAAAGACAGGAACATGTTCTTTAATCCTGGGTCTAAATCAAATAGTAAACTTTAATAGTTTTTGAAAAATTCACATGCAAACTCAAAATTGTGACACAAAATTAAAAAAGAAACAAGTTTAGACCAATTTTTTTCAAAATTGTGAAATGAAATGCTATGTCTTCTAGTTGGCTTTATGTCTTCTAGTTGGCTTTATGTCTTCTAGTTTTTGAGAAAATTACTATTTTTGTTTTATGACATTTAAGTGGTCTTCCTTTAAGGTTACCGAATGAATAATCGATTAAATGTCCGACATGCGTTTATATCAATAGTATTTTTTTATATCAACAGTACATGGGTGGCCCGCTTCGCGGGTTAAAGGAATTCAACTTTCTTTCCGTAGTCAGTCCACGCTCACGCGACTTCGTCGCTCCGCTCAGGGTACCTGCTTTTTGCCTGGCAGGCGCCTATGTCATGAATACTCTTCATCTTATTTGTATGTACTTATGTAATATGGAATGCATTTAATAATGATGCAAAAATATAACCGATCAAACTTTGTATTTTGTAGCGTTAATTTTTTCATGCACATGTGGTAAAGCTCATTCTTTGTTCAACCTTAGTGCGAATCGAGGGTTATTTTTTGTGAATAAGCAATGGCGACTAAGCATCCTCTAATCCATCCTAAACTAAATAACTTTTCGGTATTTTGTTCGTTCGCGGATTTGGTATTGACCAACGAAAAGAGCATCGCGTTTTAAGAAGAAATTGGTCTGATTCTGCTCTGACCTCCTCGTGGTGCATTCTGGATAACGCTAAACGATTTGCTAAACTTTACTAACAAAGATGAACATATCTTTAACATTTATACTAAAAGGATCAACGTAAATACCAAAAAAACAAAAAAAGGTTTTAGTAGATCTCAATTTTCTCAAAAACTAGAAGACATAAAACCATTCGGTTTTTTGTGTTCTATTCAGAATTGATACAAGCATTATAGTCAATGCTATATAATGCTTTAGCACTTCATTTCACAATTGTGAAAAAAATTGGTCGAATCTTGTTTTTTTTAAATTTTTTGTCAAAATTTTGAGTTTGCATGTGAATTTTTCAAAAACTATTAAAGTTTTCTATTTAATTTAGACCCAGGATTAAAGAACATGTTCCTGTCTTTCAAGCCGGTATAGAACTTTATTGTAAGCGTTGCCATTGTTGTTGTTTTTATTTTTTTTCATTTTAAGTCTTTTTTTTAAACTGCCCCTACCTCCTAAACGGTGCGATATAGACCCCCCCTCCAAAAATGCTTGTTTTTGACTCCCCTATACAAAAAACCGTTATAAATTTTTGGCGCCCAAGTTATCGTACTCTCCCCAAAGTAAGTTTCGCTGTGCATTTTTTCCGTTCATCTGCCGTTCACTTGCCTCGCCCATTTTCTTTACATAGGTGAATTAATATTAAAAGTCTATCTCCACGGTTGAACGGAAATTTCTTAAAGAAATAAACAAAATAACCTCAACATATATAGGGAAAGAAAATGAAGTTCTTCTTATATGATGAACTGAGAATTCAGGCGAATCTAGCGGAAAAAAACAAGAAATCAAAAGGCCAATAAATGCGCTAAGTCCGCTTGCGTTTATATATCATGTCGTTCGTCCAAGTTTTATATCTATGAAACAACTTGAGATTGAAGTACAAAACTGTTTTGATAAATGCATATAAAGAGCTTAAACTAAATGTAAGAGCTAAGTATTTGCTGTGATCAAGGACCTACAAATCGAAGTTCATTTAGTTAACTTAATCTTGACGAACAAAACTTTAATTTTAATTACAAAGAGGAATCCATATTTGGAATGTACGATATTTCTCATCTTGTCAAGAGTATTTGGAATAACTTTCTAGAATACAATTTGTTCACATCTGACGGAATTTTAAGTTGGAAGGTAATTGAACACCTTTATAATACGGAGAAAAGCAATACTATCAAAGTATGTCCCACACTGACATCAGCATACATTGACCCTACTGAGTTTCAAAAATTAACTTAAAGTTGGCTGCACAAGCTCTAAGCCAGTCTTTAGCTTGTGGAATTGAAGCCTTAATCGACCTTGATAAACTTGCAGGATTTGTAGCCCAATTCGCGGAAGCGATACCTTAATTTTAGAACAAAAATAAATCGGCTTTTTTTATCTGCTAAAGGGAAAAACAGCGCTTATATGGAATAATACATATTTGAAAAGTATACAGGACATGACATTTTATGTACTTATCATTTACCTCATTAACGCAACCCCATTAGCGCAACGAAATTAACGAAAAAGATCATTCTGCTTTAAAGGTTTGGCCTTAACAATTGAAACCGTTCTAAGAATAAGAGGAACATTATTTATGGATCATAATTATTTATAATAAATGGTGATTTTTTAGCTATTATATTTTTGGCAACACTGGTTTAAACAGCTGACGCACGTTTCGTGTTTAGTTTCACTGTCAAATATCTTCAGTTTGGTCTATAATTTAACCATGAATCGTCTTACAAACGAACAACGCTTGCAAATTATTGAATTTTGTTATCAAAATGCGTGCTCTGTTAAGAAAGTTCATCGCGCGCGACGTGTGTTCAGCGACGAAGCTCATTTTTAGCTCAATGGGTACGTAAATAAGAAGAATTATCGATTTTGGAGTGAATATCAGCCAGAGGCATTGCAAGAGCTACCAATGCATCCAGAAAAAGTCACAGTTTGGTGCGGTTTATGGGCTGGTGGCATCATTGAACCGTACTTCTTCAAAGATGATGCGAATCGTAACGTAACTGTGAATGGTGAGCGCTACCAAATTTTTGCTTGCCCAAAATGCAAGATCTTGACTTGCATGGCATGTGGTTTCAACAAGACGGTGCCACATGCCACACAGCACGCGCAACAATGGACTTATTTAGAGGCGAGTTCGGTGAACATTTTATTTCACGTTCGGGACCGGTCAATTGGCCGCCTAGATCGTGCGATTTAATGCCTTTAGGCTATTTTTTGTGGGGCAACATTAAAGCTCATGTCTTACAGACAAGCCCGCTTCAATTGACGCATTGGAAGACAACATTGAAGCATTTATTCGTGAGAAATGTTGGAAAGAGTATGCCAAAATTGGATTAAGTGGATGAACCATTTGAGGCACAGTCAAGGTCAACATTTGCATGAAATAATCTTCAAACATTAAATTATATGGACCGTACTATCGATTCAAATTAAGATTTCATGCATTTTTCTGAAATTTATGTGTTTTTTTTGAAAAAAACTTTCCTATAGCTTTTAAAAAATCACCCCTTACATTTATGTTTATAAATAATTTTAATCAATACCGGTTTGAAAACTTATTTGGAAAAATAACTCAACAGATGAAAAGATATTTTCCACATAACTTATTCCAAAAACTTCCTATTACATCTAACTAAAAAGAAAATTTAATCATCAAACAAAGTTTGTTATAAGCACAAACTTGATTTAATAATTTCTTTTATTGTGGTACTGCTATGGAAAAATGGTAAATGTGTTCTTGATGGAAACCTAAACAAAAATTAAAAAATTGCAAAGTGTAACGAACGCATAAAAAATGTTAATCAACACGAAATGGTTTCATACATTTATTCTCATTGCGAGGTTGGAATCCTGTCACGTCTATGTTCATGTCCCCTGGAAGCTTCTTCAGTTAAGGTGTTTGAATTAAATTTTTTAATTTAAATTCATTTTTATTTTTCAATTCAGAGTCTTACATGCTAGACAAAAATGCTTAATTCTAGCTTAAATAACTTAACTATGTATGGTTAATACTAGCTCTGCATCCAAGATACATACGAAGAAGTTCATTCTCCGTCTAGCTACCACGATTTTTGGGTATTGCCTTTCTACATCCACTCTTTCGCGGTCTGATACCGCTCTACTGAGCCGAAGAATCCCCGCTAAGCCACTCGCCCGTCAACAGCTTTTAGGCATACGTGGAAGATTATCAATACCGCTTATCTATCCTGAACCAGACCCTTTCTATCGAGATAGAGAAATGCTTCAAGGGGAATAAAGCCGTTAAGGCGCTTGTCACGTGATGCATATCATTGGGGTAAAAAGCCACGGAGATCAAGTTGTTGTATGAAGTCATTGCCCTCGCAATGTGTCTTCGAATAAGCTTTATCAGAAAGTTATCCACTCTGATCAGATTGGCCCGTTGTACAGGACTTCAGTACTATAGAATTTTTGGTACTCAGACTCTATATAAATGAATGAGACAGGCCCTAAGACATCGTCTCTCGAAAACACGTATTTTTTCCATTAAGCTTGTTCTCACCTTGAATCAAAAGAGACATCCATAGGCAAGAACAGGCCATATGAGGGCCTTGTAACAGATCACCTTTACCTACATCGAGTTGACTGCTGTGTAACAACCTCTTTGTCAAGGCAAAGGCCACTTTGGCTCGGGCTAGAGTAGTATCTATATGCTTGTTAAAATGTAGATATTGATCTAGCCAGATCCCAAGTTATCTGACAACACTTCGATTCGTTAAGGGCAGTCCGTTTTGTCCAACAATAGATAACATTCGCCACTTCTTTCTAGTATTTCCAGAAGTCCTAGACAACGGAGTCCTGAACAGAATGGTCTCGCACTTTTATAAATTGATCAATTTCGCATCATCGCAATATCGCTGAATCTTTTCGAAATCACGTTGCAAATGACTTACGATGACCAGTAAAACCAGTATTCTTCGATCGCCGGTGCTCAGGCCCGAACTTCATATTTGATAATACTACTGTGTCCAAAAAATAAGGTGACGTTGTATTTATTTTGAAAATTCTTTATTTATTCTTCCAAATCAATTTCATCCCCTTCAAAGTAATCCCCTCCCGATGCAATGCACTTATGCCAACGGATTTTCCAATCTTTGAAACACTGGTTGTAGTCACTTTCCGGGATGGCCTTCAGTTCCGTCTTCGCTGCGGCTTGAATCTCCTCTATCGTATCGAAACGGTTTCCCCGGAGCGGTCTTTTGAGCTTGTTGAACAGCCAGAAGTCGCACGGCGCCAGATCAGGTGAATACGGTGGTTGCGGAACGATATGGGTTGAGTTTTTGGCGAAATGATCACGAATTACGAGTGCGGTATGGGAGTGTGCATTATCGTGGTGTAAAATCCAAGAATTGTCTTTCCACAATTCGGGCCTTTTTAGGCGGATAGCGTTACGCAAACGACGCATAACGTTCAAATAATATTCCTTGTTGACTTTTTGGCCGGTTGGAAGGAATTCATAAAGCACAACACCACGATAATCGAAGAAAACAGTCAACATGACCTTGATTTTTGAGCGACTTTGGCGCGGTTTTTTTGGTCTCGGCTCTCCTTTGGCACGATATTCGCTCGATTGATCGGTTGTTTCGGGGTCGTAAGCATAGATCCAAGTCACATCGCCAGTTATAATGCGTTTCATGACATCCTGGTAGTCGGAAAGCATTCTTTCACACACTTCGACGAGACGCCTTTTTTCCAAAAAATTCAATGTTTTCGGTACCTGTCGAGATTTGACGCGCTTGAGGCCCAAAGCATCCTTCAAAATGGTATTGACTGAGCCTTTCGATAAGCCAACTTCATCAGCAAAGTCTCTAATCGTTAATCGATGGTTTTTCAACACCAAATCTTTGATTTGTTGGACGTGAGCTTCATCGGTTGAGGTTGATGGTCGCCCAGAACGCTCTTCGTCTTCCACACGTTCACGGCCGGCTTGGAAATCACTTTACCACTTGTAAACATTTTTTTTAGACATAGCCTCATCATCAAAGGCTTTCTGCACCATCCTCAACGTATCCGCAGCAGAAAATTGATTCCGCAAACAAAATTTAATGCAAATTCTTTGCTCAATAAATTTCGACATCGCAAAAAACGAAAAACTCACTTTTAGCAGCTCACAAAACGACGCGTATCTCAAACACTATGAATATATTTTGACATGAAATTTCACATAGATGTCACTGACAGTACTACCAACCTAAAAAGAAAGAAAAATTTCCAAATCCTTCGACGCGCGCAGTTTAAATTCATATGTCACCTTATTTTTTGGACACAGTAGTACATTCATTAAATAAATATTAGCTGTCAAAAAGAGAGTGATGTTAGCTAAATAAACATAAGATTACACAAATATGAAAACTCCAAAAAGGACAGTAGGAAACGACACAACAAATATTGCTACAGGAAAAATGCCAGAATACAGGAAGAGAGGGAAGCTAAGCTCTCGACGTCTTTTAGTCCATATGATAAGGTGACATATGAATTTAAACTGCGCGCGTCGAAGGATTTGGAAATTTTTCTTTCTTTTAAGGTTGGTAGTACTGTCAGCGACATCTATGTGAAATTTCATGTTAAAATATATTCATAGTGTTTGAGATATGCGTCGTTTTGTGAGCTGCTAAAAGTGAGTTTTTCGTTTTTTGCGATGTCGAAATTTATTGAGCAAAGAATTTGCATTAAATTTTGTTTGCGGAATCAATTTTCTGCTGCGGATACGTTGAGGATGGTGCAGAAAGCCTTTGGTGATGAGGCTATGTCTAAAAAAAATGTTTACAAGTGGTATAGTGATTTCCAAGCCGGCCGTGAACTTGTCGAAGACGAAGAGCGTTCTGGCGACCATCAACCTCAACCGATGAAGCTCACGTCCAACAAATCAAAGATTTGGTGCTGAAAAACCATCGATTAACGATTAGAGACCTTGCTGATGAAGTTGGCTTATCGAAAGGCTCAGTCATTTTGAAGGATGCTTTGGGCCTCAAGCGCGTCAAATCTCGACTGGTACCGAAAACATTGAATTTTTTGGAAAAAAGGCGTCGCGTTGAAGTGTGTGAAACAATGCTTTCCGACTACCAGGATGTCATGAAAGGCATTATATCTGGCGATGAGACTTGGATCTATGCTTACGACCCCGAAAAAACCGATCAATCGAGCGAATATCGTGCCAAAGGAGAGCCGAGACCAAAAAAACCGCGCCAAAGTCGCTCAAAAATCAAGGTCATGTTGACTGTTTTCTTCGATTATCGTGGTGTTGTGCTTTATGAATTCCTTCCAACCGGCCAAACAGTCAACAAGGAATATTATTTGAACGTTATGCGTCGTTTGCGTAACGCTATCCGCCTAAATAGGCCGGAATTGTGGAAAGACAATTCTTGGTTTTTACACCACGATAATGCACCATCCCATACCGCACTCGTAATTCGTGATCATTTCGCCAAAAACTCAACCCACATCGTTCCGCAACCACCGTATTCACCTGATCTGGCGCCGTGCGACTTCTGGCTGTTCAACAAGCTCTAAAGACCGCTCCGGGGACACCGTTTTGATACGATAGAGGAGATTCAAGCCGCAGCGAAGACGGAATTGAAGGCAATCCCGGAAAGTGACTACAACCAGTGTTTCAAAGATTGGAAAATCCGTTGGCATAAGTGCATTGCATCGGGAGGGGACTACTGTGAAGGGAATGAAATTGATTTGTAGAATAAATAAAGAATTTTCAAAATAAATACAATGTCACCTTATTTTTTGGACACAGTAGTAGATTTATAAAACAAAAATCCTTTAGATGTAAGATTAAAAGTGTAGCTGTTGATATAAGGTTTTATTTTGGAGCGCAGTTTGTATATTCCAATTCATTTTAAAATCCTTGACAATGCCAATATACCAATGAAACTCTTAAATATTGAAGCATTTTGTCGAGCAAATGAACATTAAATATTTAAGTATTTCAAAACTCACGCAAATATTTTCAGTCACGGCTATGAAAGACAAAATCCCGTGAAACGAGACACCGATAGATAAATATCATCAGCTTGGTTTTATCGCGAATTTCGAGCTTATGCGTCGAAAACCAGTGCTTTAGAATTTCAAGATTATAGATTATATCAGCAAGGAAGTCAACAGTAGACGAATTGAAATATACACATGTGATACGCCAGTATGAACATCTTTAACAATTAAGAAGAAGAAGGATCCTATAAATCCCTCGATCTATAGGCCAATCATTCTCCTGCCAAACATCGGGAAAATATTTGAAATAAAATAGTTTTTAAAAAAAAAAAAATTTTTACGTGTGAAAGAAAGGAGATTATACCGCGGAACGAATTTGAGTTCAAGAAAAACCACTCGGCGGTCCATTCTGTTACTGAATTGATTTCGGATACCGAATGGAAGCAATGCAAAAAGATGTATATTGGATATCAAAAAAACCTTCGACACGGTCTGGATCAACGGGAAAATATACAAACTAATTAGATACGAATTTCCACTTCATCTGCTGAATATGATAGCATGTTTGGTGTATGATAAAAATTTGTTGTAACAGACGGTCAAAACACAACCCCCAGGGGTTTTAATGCCATTAATGGTCTACTGAAAGGCACAGATTCAAGGCCCGTACTTTTTAACATATATATATAGCTCAAATACTTTGGGAATTGGATAATTCGATAGCGTTTGCTGACGATATTATTTTGTACGTAAGTAGCTCGAAGATATTTTAGATATTCAAGGCAAACTCCAGGAAAAGTACAATAAGATCCACTCATTTTGCTAGGAATGGAAGCTCAAAAATAACCACGCAAAATGTGAAACCATATTGTTCCGCACCCCAATAAGACGTTGCAACTCATTTATAACGGAACTGGAAAAAACTAAATATAAAGAGTTCTAATGGCCTTCACATAGAATCAAAAAGTGTTGTGATGTATTTAGGTGTCTATTTTGAGGGCCGATGTGAAAGTCATATGCTACCAAGCATTTATCCGTCCAATCTTGACTTACGCGAGTTCAGTGCGGTGGAACATTAGGCCGTCCTACATTGAAATGCTTCGTATACCAAAATGCCTTCGAGCTTGCTTGCATATATTAAGAAGTGGTCATTCATATTTTGTCACTATATCGCGAACAAAATTTTATTGGGTGCTTCCGAATTGACAATGTTGTTATTGATCATACGAGAAACCATTACGCGAGTTTTGTTATGTTTTTAGTTCTCTTCAGAGAGCCAACAAAAAAAATAAAAGAGGTTAATTTTTGTTTTACAACGTTTATTTTAATTTGTTGTTTTCACTACAGTGGAGGCATGACTGACCCCCTTTAATTTACTCGCTGAAATCATTCTCGACTGCCAAACTATAAATTGCTGGTAACGCATTTCCTGTTCGTCGAAAAAAATTAAGTGTCATCGACTTGTTGAATCAACAAGTTTCATTCATGCTCTCTCGAGAATGAAATAAACGTTCAATAAAATTAATAATTTCCGGCCTAAAGTTTCCTATCGGCATCAGGTTACCAGCACATTGGTATGCAATTCGCGCGATCAGCAAACGTTATCGAGAACGAACATATTTTAGGTTTGTTTTATCATAACCCTGGATATTTGATATGTAGTGTGGTTAGTTACGAGGCATTCTTATACCTGGATGCAAATTGTTATTTATCGGACCTCACAATAATCTCTATGAGCCTTCTAACTATAAAGGATAAAATAAATAACGAGAAGCTTTATAAAATTAAGAACTAGTTGCTAGATTGGGATGTGGCTAACGGTTAGGGACAGGCTGAACTCTGACATATAATATCTCAGCCTCTTGAATAATTAGCTGGATAATATATTTATAATATCTTGTCAAGCTCATATATTAACGACCTGAGAATTAAATGACAAAATTCAGTCTTAGCATAAGTAAGGTTTATTGAGGTAAAGTTAGTGTAGTAGCATTAAGGCTAATTATCCTAAGGATATTAAAAAAAGATAACTTCCTACCAAACAAAAATAATAAATAAATCCTGAACAGTTCAAATAAAAACAAATACTATATGTACTAATAGGACTACCGATTGAAAATGTCGTTTTTTTTTAAAATCAATGCTTTATTGAGGAAAAATAGATATAAATTTAGTATTCAAAGTATTGCCCATAGCTAGCCACACATTCTTCCCATTTTCTGGCAATTCATGGATACCCGTTCTAAAAAATTCGACCGGTTTGGCCGCAATCCACGAATCGATCCATTTTTTGACATCATCGAAATGACGGAAGTGCTGGTCAGCCAGGCCATGTTGCATCGATCGGAAGAGATAATAATCGGATGGCGCAAGGTCTGGACTATGAGGCGGGTGGTGAAGGACATCCCATTTAAGCGTTTCAAGGTAAGTTTTGACGACATTTGCAACATGTGGCCGAGCATTGTCATATTGCAAAATAACTTTATCGTGTCTTGCGACCGTTATCGGCAGTTTTTCCTTCAATGCTCGGCTCAAACGCATCAATTGTCGTCGGCAGGCCTCGCCTGTGATTGTTTCATTCGGTTTTAGCAGCTAACACACAACACCCTTCTGGTCCCACCACAGCATAACCTTCAGACCACGAATATTCCGAACGGCCGTCGATGTTGAGCATGTCCGGGGTATCCATACGTTGCTCGACGTTTTGGATTATAGTAATGTACCCATTTTTCATTACCATTGACGATTGGATGCAAAACAGGCTTCTTTTTCTGGCATTCAAGCAGCATTTCGTACATGCAAAATCGGCGTTCGACGTCTCGTGGCTTCAATTCATACGACACCCAATGTCCTACCTTTCGGGTCATTCCCATTGCTTTCAAACGATCGGAAATGGTTTGCTGAGCGACGCCAAGTGATTTTGCAAGTTCTTCTTGCGTTTGTGACGGATCTTGAGCGAGCAATGCCTCCAATTCATGGTCTTCAAACTTTTTCACCTGGCCGGGGCGTTCTATGTCTTCGGTGTCGAAGTCACCACCTTTGAACCGCTTAAACCACCGCTGACACATTCTAACTGCTATAGTATAGCCCGGGTAAGCTTCGGTAAGTAATTGATGCGCTTCGGTTGCTTTTTTCTTTAAATGAAAGAAGCATATTAAAACTTCGCGCAAATGTCGTTTTGATGGCACGAAGAATGTAGACATTTTACGGCTTTACAAAAACTTGTATGTTTTCACTAATGACCAATAACCTAGACTAAAATAATTAGACAATGACATGAAGTCTCTGATGTGATAGCTGTCATGATCAAAATTCACCTCAGAGTAATAGATATGAAGTTGTCTGCAATAACGACTGTAATGAGAGCTGATCTGGCCACTTACTTAAAAAAATAAATATTAAGTAGTTTTAAGTTTATTTACACTTCAGAAACATATATTATTTCAAGGTGGACAGATAAACGAAACAAATAAGGTAACAAAAAAAAAAGTATGAACAACAAGACAAGAATTTGATTCCAATTTTAACATTTGCTTTCTATGTCTGCTCTTTTTTAACTTGGCAAAAGAATATTATAATCCATTGTTAAAAACGCTTTTTCTTGTCAGAACAGTACGGACGCCGTATACATTAAATAATAACGTATAACTTTGTATTATCATTCAACCTTATATATTAATTTTCTGCTAGATTTCATGTATAAGGAGCAACTTGCTGAATAGACTTCTCAGTAGTTTGCTTGAATTAAAAAGACACGCCATTCTTGATCTAGAGGATAAGAGAAACGGTTTGTTTAAATTTTAATCCCATCGATCGCCACCCACCGACCATAATAAATAAAATGAAAAGCGCATCTTCAGTTGATTTGCAATTTCTAAAACCACGTTCAGATATAGCGCCAAAAAAAAATTTCCATTGCATGTTGCGGAAATAGCAGTGATTTTAGTAGTTACATTAATACAAGACTCCAGACAATAAGCTGACTTGTAGTTTATAAAGTCTGGAGAATCATTAAGTAGATATAAGTTTTTTATCACCAATGTTAAAAAGACAATTAGCATTCTGCAAGTTTAAGAGCGAATAGATCTTCTTAAAAAACATCTTAACTTTTATTATGGAGTATGTAAATGCGTGTGTTCCTCTCGAACAAGCTTTCCACTTGCATAGAACTGTAAACTCACTAAACAAATTATTTCTCCTATAAGGACGCGTGTCACGGGGCTGACCGCAGCCGATTGGATACTGTAAATTGAGTTTAATTGGATGCACAACTACCTCGAATAATAACCTGATTCTACGGGCAATACCGGCGTTCTATATGAGAAATTCACTTTGCATTTGACTTTAACTTTCTAAGGCAGCCCCAATATTGGTGTGCCTTGGAATAAATTAGTGAAGACTTCTTCATTCCGACAACACAGTTAACATATTTGACAATCAATTTAGATTCAACAAAAAAAACTTTTTTATATTAAGTTAGTTCTTAGTTTTTTATAATAAATCAGACAATATTATCTCTTAGTTCGATCGTATAGGTGTCCATATTGTGCTTAATAAGCTGAAAAAATGGAAAGTCGGCCATAAATATACTGCTATATTAAATCTTTTCTCACTAATAGAAAATTTAGAGTCAAAGTTAATAACATCTTTTGATCACTGCGCAGTCTCTATAGTGGTATACCCCAAGGATCTCCCCTTTCGGTGGTTGTCTTTATCATTGCGCATGACGATGTAAACGAAATTATAGTTAAATTCAAAAACATTAATCACTCACTTTATGCTGATAATTTATATTTAATGACTAAGCGCAATGATATGGATCGTGCACGTAACATCTTTGAAGAAGTTCTTAGACTCATAAATAACTGGTGCAACCTTTCAGGAGCATTAATATCCTCCAGTTAATGTAAACATCTCCACATTTGTCGAAAAATAAAATGTCCTAAGCTCTATGTAAGTATAAATAATGTACAAGTACCACATGTTAGCAACGTAAGTATCCTAGGCATATCATTTGACAACAAACTTAGTTTTAAGAATCATTGTTTGGATTTTAAAAAAAAATAGCCTCCAAGTCAATATAATCAGACATTTGTCTTCAAAATATAGTCAGATACATATAAACACTCTAATAAATGTAAAAAAAACAATATTTCTTTCAAAAATCGAGTACGGCTTAGTAATATACGGAAAGTGTGCCAAATCAACTTTGAAAGTCATCCATCCAGCTTACCATGCTGCAATTCGAGCCACCTTAAAATCGTTCAGATCAACGCCAATTAAAAATATGCTGACGGAAGGTGGCTTCTCATCTATCGAAGACCGTAGCGACATCTTATTATCGCGCCTCGTTCCAAAAATCTGCCATTCGTATAGCTCTCCAATCCAGTCAGACGCTGTCAAAACATTGTCACGAAAAAAGGTCCCAAAAATTCCATTAACATTATATGAAGCACTAGCTTTTGCAGAGAAGATCGACATCGACCCAGTCATTGAAAAAGTAACTATTGAAAAACATCCGCCTTGGCTGTTTCCCACGGATACAGTCAACACTGACATAGCTACATATCCCAAAGATACTACACATAACGACACATATATCCAACTATTCCAAGAGCTAATTAACATCTATAGCGAAATGCACTCGATATGCAGTCATTCGAGAAACGGGCAAGTAATGTCCGCTGAAAAACTCCCCGACTATTTTTCAATTTTCTCTACAGAAGCATTAGCAATACTCAAAGCAACAGAAATAGGAATCTCTAACCATAAAAAAAACAGTCATGTGTACCGACAGCCTCTCCACTCTTAAAGCAGTGCTCAACTTAAATCACCGCTCTCCAGTCATCAATAAAATTCGCGACAACATTACCAATGTTCAACCTAATCTAGAGCTAATCTGGATTCCAGGACATACTGGAATAAAAGGCAACGAGCTGGCAGATCGGGAAGCGAAAAAGATCTCAATAAACTCCAACATTGAAACGAAAACATATCATCCAACAAAAAGCGATTTTCTCAAAATGACAACTGCATATTGGAAACGAAAGAGAGAAGAAATATGGAGTCAATATTCACACCACTCCACAACAATAAACCCGACAGGAAACCCAGCAAATTATCCAATAAACACCTCTTCCTTAGACTTCGCCTTGGACACACGCGCCTAACACATAAACATCTCACCAATAAAGACACACCTCCGATATGTTACTTTTGCCATTCGAACAACATACTAACTATTAAACATCTGACTATAGACTGCAACAAAATACACGATTTATGCATAAAATTATATAAGAAAAAATTTAAATCCGTTTTGCAAGTCCCTTCTGAACTTAATATATCAAATGTATACAAACTTTTGCAGAAACTAGAAATTGTAAACGACATCTAACTTTATTCAACATATTGTATAGTATTTCTACTCTACACTACTTTTTATGATCCCAGCCGAAAGCCTCAGTAGCTAGTGCTGAAGTTATAAGATATTAACGCTATCAATACTGCTTATAAAACAAGCATTGTAAGTGACAGTGTTACTCATAGAGTAATACCCATCTTGTCACAGTCATCATTTAGCGTGGTGTTAGTTGTTAGTAGACATAAACAAATAAACACCATACACAAATACAAAGTTTAACAAAAATTAAAAGAAGAATTTATATTGTATTAACAAATGTTAATTATAAAATAAATAGAAATAAAAACAAGAGTACTGAAAAAATACGTAGCATGCACATTAAGAATTGACACGTCCAAAAAGTTTTTGTTTGAGTTTCAGTTTAATGGATACGAAATCGAACATATGACAGTTTCCATTCGCTTCTATTGACATCCGAGTAACAGGTTCGTTGCATCCGTAATTCGTACGGTGGTATTTTATGTCAAAAATGTTTAAGGATCTAAAATTGAAAGACTTTACACTAAAATTGACTTGGTTAAGAAGTGGTGGTGCGTCAATATTACCAGCATTAAGCTGATGTAAAAACACAATATCACAGACTTCCCGACGTTTTTGTAATGAATCAAGGCCGATAAGTAGAAGACGGTCCTTATAAGGTGGAAGACGAAGAGGAACAGTCCATGATAAATGCCGAAGTGCGAAACGAACAAATTTGCGTTGAACAGACTCGATACGGTCAATTTGTGTTACGTAATACGGTGACCACACATTAGATGCATACTCAAGGTGTGGCCTTACAAATGAAGTGTACAGTGTACTCGTGATTAATGGACATGAAAATTCTTTACTCCACCGTTTGATGCAGCCGAGAAGGGTGTTGCTTTTGTTGACTATTTGCTCAATATGAATTGAGAAGTCAAGGCTTGGAGCAAATTGTACACCTAAGTCCTTTGTCAGTTTTACTTTAGCCAGCGTAGAACTATTTATGGTGTACACAGAGGAGAGAGGATTAAGTCTTCTCGTAAAGGACATACTAAAACATTTAGATATGTTTAATAATAAGCAATTATTAAAGCACCATTTTACAAAAGAATTAAGGTCATCCTGTAAAGCGCTGCAGTCGGATAGATTGTGGATACACTTAAATATTTTTATATCGTCGGCATAAATTAGAACATTTGAGTTCTTGATCACACTGAAAACATCGTTAATGGCTAGAATGAATAAAAGAGGACCAAGGTGGCTACCTTGAGGCACACCTGAGGTAGCGTTTATTGTTTTCGAGGTCGATCCCCTAAACAAAACTTGATACGTTCTCCCGTCAAAATACGAGCATATCCACTCCACGAAAGATAAAGGGAAACCAGGGGATTTCATTTTTAAAAAATTAGCTTATGGGAAAGCTTATCAAAGGCCTTACTAAAATCAGTGTACACGCAGTCGGCTTGATTTCCTACTTCTAGGGTTTTATTTGTAAATGAAGTAAACTCTAACAAATTTGTTACTGTGGATTTGTTTTTAACAAAGCCATGCTGTTTATCAGTTAGGAAAGGCTTACAACTAAAATAAACGCTGTCGAAAATAATAGCCTCAAAAAGTTTCAGTAAGCAAGATAGCTTAACTATGGGCCTGTAATTAATAACATCTCCCCGAAAGCCCTTTTTGTGCACCGGGATTATGAAACCATTTTTCCAAAATTTTGGAAAAACTTTTTGGTTAATAGAGGCTTGAAATAAAAAAGCCAAAGGAGCTGCAAGAGAGCTACAGCAATATTTAAAGATTATTGGAGGTATCCCATCAGGTCCGCAGGTGGTGTCAGTTCCAAGGCGAGCAAGATGGTATTCCACGTCACTAGGAGTTATTGATAGTTGACCCATTGAACTAGGGCAAAAGGTCTCAAGGTGAGCGAATTCTTTTGGGTTGGGTATAAAATTATCAGAATCATAGGCGGAACTAAAAAAGAGGAAAAGAAATTACATATATCATCTGGTTTTTTACTTGAGTTACTTAAGTATGAAAGAGTGGAAGGATAACCATCTGATTTTCTCTTGCAGTTGATAAATTTCCAAAACAATTTTGGGTCGTTTAGAAGAGATAATCGCATTCTTTCAATATAGTTGTCATAAAGACGACTTGAAAGTGACTGAAATTCCATATGAATGGAAAAGTAGCGATCATGATCTTTAGAATAATTACTTGAAAGGTACTTTTTCCATGCCCTATTCCTTCTATTACATAGACTTCGTAATTCATGATTGTACCATGGGACAGTTACTACCGAGCCCATTCGTGTTTGTTTAATGGGAACAGATGAAACGAAGCACTCGAACATTTTCACATAAAAGTTACCAACCATTTGGTCAACAGTTCCTATGAAGATACTGTTAAAGTTTATCTTAGAAACTAGTTCATTAAGAAGATTAAAATCAGTATTTTTAAAATCAAACTCTAGATCTTCTCATTTTCATTCTCAAGCCCATTGTCAAAAGATAAAATGAGTTGAAGAGGAGGATGATATGTATCAATTTTTGTCATAGGCAGGGTACTGCGTTCGACAATGCAGTTACTTGCATTAGTGAAAAAGACAAGGTCAAGTAATCTGTCCATGCAGTTTTTTATACAGCTCATTTGCCGTAATCCACACGAGATTAGAGAGTCAAGAAAAATTGACGAATGACGAGATACACTACCAGCTGTAACAAAATAAAGTTCGTCGTCAGAAGGTATCCATTTTAAATGAGGTAAGTTAAAATCACCTAACAATAAAAATTCGTTAAGAGGATCGCAATTATCAGATAAATAATTGCTAGCAGCTGAGACTCCTTCATAAACATAGACATTAAACTGTTCCATTTGATGTGAAGTTTAATAAATAATATTATTATCTCTTTTACTTACTTTTAATTCACAACATTTTCTTAGTTAGAAGCTTCTTCTTGCATATAATCAATAAATAAATAAATATTTGAAAGATTTATCAAAATACAATGATAGTTGAGTTGTAAGCATTTTTTAATCTTTCCTGTAAGATATAATGAATGAATTCTTAAAATAATATACTTTAAAATTAAATGTGTATTATTTTGCGATACTAATGCATTTATTCGGTCCTTGAAAGTGAAACCGAAATTAAGTAAAGAGTAGAAGTCTTTAAGACATATAAATGATTTCATCGGCTATATGTGTATGTTTCTACAAGTCTATTTTTGCTAACTAACTTAATATTGGCTTAGTTTCAAGATCAATATCATTTGTTTCAGAAAACAATGCACATGTTGAGGAAGTGTATCGATAGATCAGCGTAAATAAATTGTAGTGTAAGTACATAGGGAAATTGGCATGAAAAATATGTTCGAGAAATTTAGTGTTCATTTTTAATCGACAGTTGGTTGTTAGTTTGTGCTCGGAATATAACGAGAGTTCATCATATACCCCATTCTCGTTCTTGACATTTGGTTAAGAATTAGACAGATATCATTTTATCTAGAAATATTAAACAACAATCTGACTCAGGTAATAAACGGTGCATGTTGTCAATAAGTGTGGTTTTCTCATATCAAACAATTGAAGGGGCAAGTGGCAGAAGTGCTTAGGCAACATGTTTAATTTTTTTATTTGAGTGCTTCGACAGACATATGGGCGACTCCTTGAGCTTTTAAGCGCATAATTTGGAATTTAAAGGGGTGAAAATTGAAATTTGCCATAAGAAAATATTGAACTGCGATCGTCTCAAAACATGGGTAATGTCACAAAGGTCCTTCTTTCACTTCCCTCTTCAATTGTTAAATGTTATTTTGCAAATTTTGAAAATCTACCACATTTAGTAAATTCAAAATAAACGCCGATTTTGTTTTTCTTGAACTTAAAGTAACAAGTTGTCTAATTATGAAGATCTTTCTATCAATCAAATAATTCAATGTCCTGTTCTAGATTGAATAATTTAACAAGCCAATGAATTGCTTGATGTGTTTCTGTACATATGTAAATGAACGCTTTTTACTTCGGATTATGAATTTTGATTTTTTTTACCCTCGCATCTAGTAAGAGATCTTAAAACGTGTTTAGGATTAAAAACTCGTACAAATCACTTGAACTGCAAATCAAGTAGAAAATATCGAAAAGGGGATCACTCGTCATCGAAATATCTCTGAATCTTGTCGAAGTCACGTTTCAATGGGCTCGATCTACAGACTTGACCTGAACGCTATGGAGTAACAGAAAGAGCGTACAATCGCTCGTGAAGCGTTGTTAATTTCAGAAGTTCCAGCTTACTGTCTGCTGGTGAGCATATCTTGGATTTAATAATAAATAATAATAACAGCTTATGCCCAGCTGTTCTACCTTGAAAAATGGTACCTGTACCCATATAACGCTAATGGAATCCAGAAAATAATGGATTGACCCATATAATGTGCTGCCATTGAAGTAGATAAATTTCATAAATTAAAAGGTTCGCAGAGAGAAACGATTGGGACCAATGGTGTCAATGTGTAAAACCTAATATTTTTACTCATTCAATGGGTTTACCGAGTTTGTTAAGCTATTTTCCGGAAAACATTATCGCTCGGAGAAGTCGCTAAGTCATGAGAATCTTAACTTTCTGAATTCCGATAAGACCTATTGTAAACCGTGCTGAGGTCTTATCGATTTGGGCGTTAGGACTTTTGACAAGAAGACGTAGCGCTGTATAAACCTGCAATATAGAGCCGGGCATTATTACCCTAAAGGTAATAAACTGGTAGACAGATAGAATGAGTCCACATGTCCCCGCCTGATCGAAATTGAATCTTGAAAAGTTGGTCTCTTGCGATGTGTAGACTCAGTTATAATTGCATGATCGTTTTTATAGATATATATTTTTTTACTTACGCCAGTATATAATTTAGTGTGTGACTAGCTTGTATAAGAAAAGATTGTTTGTGCGATTGCTTTACATGGAACGATTTACAATGCTTATCAATGAGAGCTTTCCATTTCAGCTTAGCATTCAGCAGATGTACGTTTTTCATGCTAACAACTTCAAAACGGTACATATTTAATAGGCAGGTCAATCTCGTTCTTTAGCACTTGATAAAGAACTATCTCTTTAAAGTAGACACACAATGAGGCGCTCGCGCTTTGAAAAATTGAGTAGAAACAAGAGATCTTATGTTGTTACACTAAATGTGTCCTCGCGCCTTTGGTTGGAATTTTATCGTAAATAACGTAAACCCGACATCAGCGTCGAGGCAAAGCAATTCTGTACTTTGGTGGTGCGTTGCCAGCTCACAATGAGCTGATAGTTTTTTTTGGATTGGAATTCTTTTTGGACTTGGTTGATTTTAACAACAGGGGTTAGTTATTAATATATTTTGACTCGACTTCTTCAGTTTTGAAATATCTTTCTACTCTTATTATTACTGCGAAACGTGCTCTTCGATTTTGTGGGAACAGAACATTATTCGATCATATTCCTAATCTCCCAACGCGCCACCGTCATGAAGTCACATTGTGTGTTACAACTTTTGAGGTCGTGCGTTGTGACAGAGTTTCTCGTAAGTTGGAAGAAAGCCTGTCAAATGCGCGAACGCCACATTGTGATTTGCCCTTTAAGCTTACTATGGCCTTAGTTGTTTTCTTTCTGATAGTTTTTTCGGTCCCGTTTTGCATGTATAACCGAGTTCACGAATTAGTTTTAAACATATTGCTTGGTATAGTTCCACTTAAAGTAATAATTTTCAGTACGTAAGAGATTTTAAAGGTTAACATCAGTTCTCTGATCAATTTTTAGCTAAAAATTATCTTATATTAAAAACTAATGAAACCTTTTTATTTGTATCTTGCCTAAAACATACTTTATTGGTAAACATATCGAAACGAAGTACTTAATTTTAGAGTTTTCATGTGTATGAGTCCTCACCAATGATTTGAACAACCTTCCAGTGAGTAGGCAAAAAAGTCCATGGCTTGAAAAAAAATCAATGCAAAAATGATAGCACTTGTTTTCTCAGTCCGATTCTCACGTTGTTGCTAATTGTTACATGCTTTAATTGTTTTTGTTTATTTCTTCGTGATTTAACTTGATAATCATACCCGGTTTAGGATACTGAAAAAGCAAAAAATCAGTAAATATGCTGGAGCAAGGAGATTATCAAAGGGCTGCTGCAAGTCGTATCGGTGTGTCGAGGAAAGCCATCCGAAACGTGTAAGAACAATTTCAGGAGACCGGAAGTGAAGCACGAAGACCTGGATCAGGAAGAATCAGACCGAGGCGAGCTATCCGAAATGTTTAAGAACACTTCCAGGAGACCAAAAGTGAAACAAGGGGACTTGGATCAGTAATAATCTGAGCAACAACTCGGCGAGAGGACCGGTACAATCGAATAAACAAGCACGCGAGTTGAGGAGACAAGTTGAACGTTTTACTGACCCTTGCATTCACAGAATTGAACGATTTGTTGGCCCCCATTTTATAGTATGGGCTGGAAGAAGTTTGCTAAGCACAACAGAGCTGGTTATACTGGATGAGGGTACCAGTACTGCCGCAAGTGATGTTGACATCGTAATACGACCTGTTGTGATCCTATTTTCACAGAGAGTTAGCCATGAGTTTGTTTTAATGCAAGACAATTCTCGCCCACATACAGCCCCTGTTACCCAAGCAGCTCTTTCTGACGCTATTGCCACGGCCCAGACCTCAATCTCAATGGGAGCAATTAAAAAGAAGCCTCAAACAAAACCACAGCCATGTCAACACTAAACAGGAGCTGTTAAATGCGTTGAAAACCTGTTGGGAGCGCATACCCGAACAAATTGTAACGCATCTGATCGAAAGCGTACAAGATAGGCTAATGCAGGGCATACGGAATGGAATATGGTATCTCGGAATTCTGACTTGATGGACCGATTGTACGGTTGACGTTGAAAATTATTATTTAGTTTTCTGCTTGCTTTTTTTTTGTTTTTGCATGTCTGAGTTTATTTCTCATTAATTTTTTACTGTTCATTATTCTTATTCAAATCACATAGTTATTTTTTTAACATTTAATATTTTTATCTTATCTTACTTAAAGTGTAGCATTTTTTGATGAGAACATTGACATTTTATATTTGGAAAAAAATAAAATTAAATGCCACTTTAATATGTTATTTTTGTGGTTGTGATTTGTGTATGTAGTTCAGAAAATATATAAAATTAAAGTTACCGAAAGTAATGAATAAGATATTTGTTATTTAGATATTTAGACATTTAAGCGCAATAGAATTTCAGTTTCATCTTGGTCAAAGTTGAGATGCGGGAAGACCAACTCACGAAAAGAAAACTTTCATTACTTTATAGTAGAACAAATGTCGTATGGGCAAAATATTCAAGGCTTCAAATAGTGCCATCATGTGGGATAAACGATTAGTTTTACCAACTATTCTAATGACAAACTTTTGAAGGAAAGTTATCTGTTGGAGTTTATTGCGATAAACGCCACCATGACATCTAATATCATATTGTTTTTTAAACGAAATATTCAAGAATAAACCATTTTTAAGGTACGTTGAGAACAGTACTATTTATATGAACAATAAAAAAGTCGAATGAATGACAGCAGATATTGCCTCAAACACAAGATGTGTTTGGAAATGAAATCGTCCACAGTATTGATTTTAAAGCAATCTTCATTCACCCCCTAGCATTTATTATAATTTTGTAATATGAACAAAGAGACCAGCACAAGATTTTTTTCCCATCCATCCCCTTATGAACATACCAATAAAAATCCAGTTCTGCATCTTCAGTGAAATGGCCTGCGCTAAACCTAACACAAAAAGGACAAAAAAACGTGTTCTATTAAAAAAATGATAGAATTCTACTTTTAGTTGGTTTCTCGAAACCTCGCATGTTGAAGACAGCAAGTAAATAAGCCTCTTGTTAGTTTTAAATATATGTTGATGACATAAAATATCTAGAACGTTTTGCGCAGTTTTCTTAAGTATACAATAAGTGATCCCATCTGTGCCACATGAACTCGAATTCTTTAGAGAATTTGTTATTTGAAAAAGTTCAAACCCTGTTTTTGGCTCGAAAAAGAAAGTGTTCTTACGCTATCAGTACTGCTTATAAAGCAAGCTTTGTAAGTGACAGTGTTACTCATAGAATAATACCCATCTTGGCACAGTCATCATTTAGCGTGGTGTTAGTTGTTAGTAAACATAATTATAACAGGGATAGCCTAACACCATACACAAATACACATAAAAAAGAAATGCAAAAATATAATTGGTTAGTAACTTCAAATGACATGCATGTTAAGAATAGATACGTCCAAAAAGTTTACGCTTGAGTTTCAGCTTACTAGAAACAACATCGAACGTGAGACAGTTAGTATTAGCTTGTATTGACATCCGCGTTAGGGGTTCATTGCAGCCGTAGTTCGTACGGTGGTATTTAATGTCAAAAATGTTAGTTGATGGGGAATTAAATGACTTAACACTAATATTAACTAGGGTAAGAAGTGCTGATGAGTCAATATTACCGGCTATAAGCTGATGCAAAAACACAATATCACAGACTTCGCGACGTTTTTGCAAGAATCAAAACCGATACGAAGAAGTAGGTCCTTATAAGGTGGAAGGCGAAGAGGATCAGTCCATGATAAATGTCGAAGTGCGAAACGAACAAATTTGCGTTGAACAGACTCGATACGGTCAATATGTGTCAGGTAATACGGTGACCACAAATTGGAAGCGTACTCAAGCTGTGGCCTGACAAATTTTGTGTATGGGGTTCTTGTTGTTAATGGGCATTTAAATTCTTTACTCCAGCGCTTTATGAAGCCGAGGAGGGAGTTACTTTTGTTGACAATTTGCTAATATGAGTTGAGAAGTCAAAATTTTGAGCGAATTGTACACCTAAGTCCCTTGTCAGGTTAACTTTGACTAGCGCAGAACTATTTAAGGCGTACGTATAGGTCAGAGGATTACGTTTTCTAGAAAAGGACATGTTAAAACATTTAGAGATGTTTAATGATAGGCTATTGTTGGAGCACCATTTTGCGAAAGAATTAAGGCCATCCTGCAGAGCCCAACAGCCTGAAAGATTGTTAATTCTGTTGAAAATTTTCATGTCGTCGACATACTATAAATTAGAACTCTAGAATTCTTGAGCACACTTACAACATCGTTAATATATATAATGAATAACAGAGGACCTAGGTGGCTACCCTGAGGCACATCTGAGGTAGCGTAAATTGATTTAGAGGTTGATCCCCTTAACAAGACTTGATAGGTTTGTCCGTCAAGATACGAGCAAATCCATTCCACAAAGGATGCAGGGAATCCAAGGGCTTTCATTTTAAAAGCTATTAGCTTTTGGGAAAGCTTGTCGACTTAACCCCCTTAAGTTTTAAGTGTTGTTGTTTTCTTCTTCAGTGTCAGTACAACAATTACAAGTTGAAGAAGTGATACCCTAATAGGAAGAATTTCCTGCTGAGAAAAAGTATTCACTAAAAATATTGGCTAAAGCTGTCGAATCCGAAATATTTATATTGAAGTTTTCTAATATGATCGGCTCGGTAGAATTGGCAATATTGCGATTTATAATATATTGACTTCTTTCTATTCCTTTTCAAGACTCGCTGTCTTCTCCTGCAAGTTCCTTTAATAAGAACCATCTTGTTGATTTTTTTACTCATTTTGACAAAACAACTTTTCAAGTTTGGATTCACGCCAAGTAGGTATTTTGTGTGAATGCTCTATGGTTTAATTACGGAATAGATCAAAAATATGACACCAGGACACAAGAAGGTAAATTGTGTGTTGAACAGTAACCAAAGACGCTACTGCAATCATCAAACTCGTGGTCAAGATTTGACATCCCTATTTCAGTCAATTGCATCGTCACTGTATATGTTTAGTTTAAAGTTTGCCATTTTATAATATTGATCAATAAACAATCGCTGAACATTTAAATTATGAAAACAAACTTAAAAACAATTATTCTGTAGTTACGGGCAGATAGCCCATAGAAGTATATAGCTGGCAAAACTGACAAAGAAAAATTAAGAGGCTGGATCGGTTACGGATGTCTAAAGGCCTATCCATAATCGAAATGCACGCTCTTTTAATAATAAATCTGCGGTTATTGAAAGTGTTGAAGGAGATCCAAATCATTAAGACATAATTTGCTTTTGGATTTTCTTTAACTTCCTTATAATGTTTAATTTACTCAAGAACCGGCGCCAGCTGAACGCGGAATGTGTAGAACATACGCCGTTTGAGTGCTCGACCATCAACGTCTGTTTGATCGCCTTTCACAAAATATTATATGAGGCGGATACGTTAACGATCAAAATTGTCGCATTTGAAAAAACTAGGACATTAAATAGCCGAAGTGTATAGCGCAAAATAATCTTCAGTTATATCTCATACTTTTCAGCTTTGCCCGAACATTAGCTTGGGAAGATTGAGAATTGAAGATTGATTTCATCACTGCCTTTATACAAACCAAAACACCAAATACTCTGTTTTTTTTCAAACTTGTTTATTTCCACCATAATTTGAACAATTTTCTTAACGAGAAACAAGATAAACGCTAAATCAATAAGGTTACATTTTCGTAAATGGCCAACTAAAAATGGGTTTTCATTACTTATAATTTAATAATAATTACTTAGACTAAATTACTAGAACATATTGTGTTTTGTGATATTTATAATTTATATATAATTTAGTTGCGAGAAGAAAAGGTGGAGGTTAAAAAACTCCCCATAATAATATATTTTTAAACAAAGAACGAACAAAAACAAACGAAAAATACAGTACTTACAAACTAAGATAAAACGACTTAACCTAACTTAGCCTAATTGTTAGCTTCTACCCAATCTAGCCACCAGTATTTATTTAAATTTGACCTATTGTCATTATTTACATCTCTACCAGGTACGCTCATGCAGTATTTCCAAATATTGCCTTCATCGCTTGAGTGTGCAGGCACATGGAGGATTCGTTTATCTGTTGCTCTTCTAGCAGCATGATATATGATAGGGACATTACTCGAGTCTGAAAGATAGCCATATGCATCCAGATAAAGAAATGCTTCAGGTGGTATATGTCCACTTATCAATGAATTTCTAAAATACCCAGGGTTAGGATAAAATAAACCCGATATGAATTCATTCTCAATAACATTACTTGACCGCGCAAAATGATTCCTCGCAAGGTCTAGAATGACATTGTCAATTCTAGACACGCCGGAAGCATCCAATAGTCTTTTGTTGGAGACGTAATGCCGAAAGTCGGAATGAGCGCTTCTGTACATTCCCGTGCATGCTCGCAGACATTTCCTCTCAAAAATTCTGTACTTCTCCATATAAGATGGGCTTATGTTCCACCACACTGGACTCGCATAAGTCAAAATTGGACACACAAAAGCTTGGTAGAAAATGACCTTCACATCTGATCTCAAATAGTTGGAATAAAAAAGATTCTTCAGCAACATAAATGTTGCCCTTGCTTTTTTTTAATTGGATATTAACATGATCATTATAATATAGGAATTTATCGAAGTAAACTCCTAAATACCTCACAACAGTTTTTGATTCGATTTGAAGGCCATTTGAAGATGTTATTACCAAATTTCTCCAATTGCGTCGCAAGTCTGAATTGCCCTGTCCTACCGGGGTGCGGAACAGTATGGTTTCGCATTTAGAATTGTTTATTTTAAGTTTCCAGTCCTAACAGAATTTTTCGAGGGTATCAAACTTCAGTTGGAGTTCGTTTTTAATTTCGCAAATTTTTGAACCATAAGCATACAGAATGACGTCGTCGGCGAATGCTATTGAGCCATCCAAGTCCCTCAGCTTTTTAGAAACGTAAATATTAAAGATTATTGGTGCGGATACTGTGCCTTGTAGCAGACCATTAATGACATCAAACATTTTTTCAGTCTTGTACTTTCTATCTGTTACAACGAATTTCTTCTCGCGTATCATAGATACGATTATCACTGTAAGGTGATAGGGAAACTCAAAGGCTTTCTCGATATCCACTAGACAGGCACCTGTACTTTTTTCCATTAAGGTTCCAGTTTGTATCAGATACTAGTTTTGTAACAGCGTGCACTGCCGAGTGATTTCTTTTAAATCCAAATTGATTTCGCGGTATAATCCTTTGTTTCGCACGTGAACAATATTGATTTGGTAACAACTACCTCAAAAACCTTCCCAATATTAGGCATGAGACTAATTGGCCTATAGTTCGAAGGATCTGAAGGATATTTATTTTTTTTTATAATTGGAAATACCTTTGATATTTTCCAACAGCTTGGGAAGTAGCAGTTGTTAAGCAAATTATTAAAAATCACGCAGTATTGCCTTATGATTTCATCAGGTAAATGTTTAAGTACAATGTTTGGAATGCCATCTAATCCCGATGTCTTTTTATTATTGAGCTTCCTGAATATTTCAGTCAATTCATCGAGTGTTGTGTAGTACTTGTTTGTCGGTTCCGTCGTTAGTTCGTCTGCTTTCATATCTTCAGAAAATTGGAGAAGAGGGTCAGGTTGTAAGTTAAACCGTGTTAATTCCTCTGCTACTTCGACAGATTTTCGACTTGGGTGTTCTGTGGCGTGGATCGACTCAAAATGGGAACCAATAAGATTGAGTTTAGTCATTCCAACATCGATCACGTATTGGTTTTCCACAATTGGACAGTGGTTGTGATCAATTCCAGCTTTATGAATAAGTTGTTGGGATGCCAACGGAATTTTCAATTTCGGAATATTGATAAAATTACGAGGCTTGAAAATCTGTTTTATCTGAGAAAACATATTCCCGATTCAGACTTCATCACATTTTCGGCTCGATGCCTCCAGTAGTCATTAATAGAATTCCGAAATTGTTGTTTTAATAAGGATCTTACATTTTTCATCAGAGCTGATTAAATTATCCGGAACCTGTTGACGAATCCGATTTAGCTGAGTTAAAAGAAACCTTTTGTGTGTCTGTAATGTCACAATGTCACGGTTTATATAGCATTCCAAACTATATTTGCTCTTTATTTTTTGTAGCGGACTCTTTTAGCGGACTCCATTGTTTCCTGTACTACAGCATTAATTTTCCCGATAGCAGATTCACACTCTACATTTGTGAGGTTCCTGTTGTTAGGAACATCAGTTGAAGCGCGTTGAGACCTATATTTTCTCGCGGCATAACATTCAAATCTGCACCAATCTGTGTTCCTAAAATTATATTTTGGAGCCTCGTGTTGTGTCTCAAATGTAAACGTTGAATCACCTGCTAAGGATACCTCAATTATGATGGCGTTGTGATCGCTATCATAAGGCAACAGCGGTATTTTAGTATCGCGGATTGTTTTGATATGCAACCGTGCGTCCGCGATGCATAAATCTAGATATGAATTTGCAGAGGGGAAACTGGGTGTAACCGGGCTATACAATTTTAATTTATACTCAACTTGACTCCCCTCGATAAAGTACCTTAAGCGATTGCCGTTGGTGTTGGTTCATGAATTAGACCAAGTCGGGTGCTTCGCGTTTAAATCTCCCGCTAAGACGAAATAGTTGTTTAAACTATTTAGCCTTTGATTTTCGAACAGATTTTCGATTTCGGTATTGAATTCATTAGCGGATGCACGAGGAAAATATGCTGATATTAAGTACAAATGACTATTATTCCTCAGAGGTAGCGAAATAATAGTGGTTTCAAGACGATTAAAATTGTTGATGATATCATTTACAACTGTTGTGAACTTAAGTGGTTTTTTGATGAGGATCGCCGTTCCACCGCCGTTCGATTTTATTCTGTCAGTCCGTATGAGATTGTAATCCTTGAACTCCAAGTAATGTCTGTCATTAAGATTTGTTTCACTCAAAAAGAGTACGTCTGGTCCATGATTTGTTACAAAGCACAATAAGTCACCTCTTCCATCATTAGATCGTATGGAATGGACGTTAATAGCGACTATCTTGAGTTCTTTGAATCTTGACAATCTAGGCATGAAGAGTGGATAATATTGTATCCAACTTCTTTGCTAGTTCAGCAACGACTTGGTTCTGTAAACTTTCGTTTTGAGAACGCGAAAAAGTGTGAGAGCCAGTTGTTGAACCGACAACACTTGCGTATGAAACGCCCTTTTTACAGAAGTTTTCAACAATTTTAATTTTTTAGACTGATCTTTCCTTTGCTATGTTTTTTTTTTCTTGTATTTCATCTGCAAGTTTTTTAAAAATCGGACATCCCCTAAGGAAAGCCGGATGTCCGGAGTTGTTACAAAGAACGCAAGACAGTTGATCTTTTGCAGTATCTTTCTTGATATGACACTCACCTGGCTCGTGACTATCAAATACTACCAAATACTCTGTTAAATTACTTGAATGATACCGTTAATTTTTCAAACAACGCACGTTAATTTCAGCTTGTATGATATATTTCATATTCCGCGGTCGTACGTCTGACCAATTTTTTGCAGCGCTATTTATTGCATCGAAATCTGTCTTAATATCAATAAAACATACTCTTATGTATGTTTTTAGTTTTTGTTTTGTCTAGGAAAAGAATTCGACATTGCTTTACAATAAAAAAAAATTTTATTGATGATAGAGTGGTCTGAACTGATACCAGTTTGACTCTTCAATTCTGTTTTTGCATCAACAAATGTCTAAGGAATGAAATTTTGGATGACGGCAAACTTTGATAATATAATTTCCGGCAATAAAAAAAAATGTAATCCCTCTAGCCATGAACAAAGTGTTAGTTTTATTTTTTTTATATTTTTTCGTACAATGCATGGAATTTATGACAGAATAACTTTAATAGCAAATAAATTTAGGCATTAACGGTAATCTTGTTCATTTGGGGTGCGCGAGTTATGGTCTAAGCGATTTAAGAGAAATAAAACAACACAAAGTATTTAATTTATATCGCCATACATTCAAAAACTTTTCTTCGTTGTGATTTAAAGAATAATTTACAGATTTTCGCTGGCTAATGTTCAGAATTAGAAAAAAAGGAAATGAAAATGTGCACTGAACCGCAAAACAAGATGATGAATTATTGAACTTTAGAAACTTAATCGGAAGGTGAATGTTTTGCGAAAATTGGTAAGAAAATATATTTGAAAAAAAGTTAATGTTTGGAGAATTCGAAAGAAAAAAATAATTCAGGAAAGTTAACCTGTAAAGCCAACGGACGAATGGATGAAATTTTTCACTCTTTTCTTTTCGAAAGTCAGACAATTAACGTTACTCCTCCAACTTTATGAATATTTTTACTTCCAAACTTGAAGTGTGCTCCTTCGGTATCACCTATTGACAAATATCTTAAGTTTTGCCAATTATTTCTTATGCCTCTCGAATCGATATTATTATCAATAAAGCGGGATAAATTTATTTAAGTTTTGTAACAATAACCTCAGAATTCGTTCCAGAAAAATTAGACAGAAAAGAAAAGCTGCTATAGGTAATATAATATATGTAAATTTTCAATTCACAAATCTTAATACTTTTGTGCTCAGGTAAGAGTGTTATCGTTTTTATAAGTGTGACAGTATTGCATTACATGACAAGAGTTCTGAATGACCAATTGATTACTGTAAGTCTTGATTCTTGTGAGTCCTTTGGTTTTTCAATGATGTTTCCGACTTTTGTGTCAAGCGGTACATTTTCGTGCTTTATTTTAAGCTGTCCGAATTTTTTCTCGTTGCAAATAGGACTTCGATCAATTCATCTGTTTGTTTTTATACCGAAATTATCAACCAAATGGCTGTTGCATAGTATTTGAATCTTAGCTGAATTTTTTTGATATCGTTTTGAGAGTATTATACAAATGTCTTTTGAAGATGTTGCGTTTCATGTCTATCTTATATATATACATATATATTCAGCTCTCTTATGTGGTTGTACGCAAAACTCGAAAAGTAGTTGACAGCTTGACTTGATTGACATTAAACTTTGTTCAGTCAATACCAGCTGATGAATTGTATCCCTGTTTGAATTATTCCTTTTTTGGAGCTCAAGAAAACAAATATATTAAACAACGAATTTGAAAACTACACAATAGTTGGCTTTATTCAAGACAATTACTCGAAACAGATAAAGGACAAAATACTCTTCTCATCTGAATTCTTCAACTTCGTAAATTCAAAAGAAGAAAAATTGGTTTGGGTGCGAGTAGACCTGCCCATACCATGAACTTCCCATCTCATGATAAAAAAAATCATTAAGGTGCTATTTAATTTGCTCCCAACATCAACTTTAAGATACTCACTTTTTTAGCTCCCCGGAAGTTTATATTTGTTTTCGCATCTTTGAATCATATAAAATACGATTTGCGTCTAAGGCTAAAGTTATTATGTACATCCTAACACAGTTAGAAATACTTATAAATCTGTGAAAGATTAGATTTAACATTGGTTAAATTGAATTAAAACATATCAGACCAATAAATTGAATATATACTATAAATATAAAGATTAAAACTAAATTAAAACAAATTCATGATGAAATATTTGGTATGAGATTATAATAATTGAATCATTAGCAAATTTATCTAGTTCAGTTAAAATTCTATAAAATTAAAATCACATTTATTACTTGAAATGGGGATAAGTAGGGGAACGGTAAGCTGCTATGAAGGTAAAGTTGAGTATTCAACATTAATTGTAATTCAACATTTCGGTAATTACTTACCTACGAAAGTATTCTTTTAAGTGATCAGGACAACAATTTGGAAATAATCGTATTTGATTTAGTTACATATATCTAATGTTGTGCACAAGATGGAAAAGTTTGTGAGCTCGTTGTAAGAAGTTTCGTCTTGGTTGTTAGAAACTAATATGGGTTGTAAAAGCGTTTTGGAGATAGCTTTACATTGAAGACGATTCTCATAGAGCGACACTTCAGTTCTTCGAAAGAGGGCTTAGCTTTAATAGCCAGAGGTATTCTTCGTTTGATCTCAGCGCTGAAGTTTTTATCTGTATTTATAGCGGAGCCAAGATAGATAAAGCCCCAACTACCTCAAAGTTATAGCTGTTTATGGTAACGTTCTCATCAGGGTTTGGTCTTTCTTTATGACAGCATATGCCTCTTTTTGCCTTCTGGCGTTGACAAGGTTCTTTTGCACTATTGTCCCAAGTATTATGTGGAGAAATCCATCCTGCCATCCTGCACAAAAGTACGAGCTTGGCAGGGATGCCAAACTTAGACATGACATCATAAATCTCATCTCTGTGGACGAAACAGACACCAAAACCAACCTTGAAATTGAAGAAAAGGTGTTGCGTACTGACTTGCCGCTCCTGGGTTTTTTTCCAAGATCTGCCGTTATGTTAATATATGGTTTATGGTGGACTTTTCTGGTCGAAAACCACATTAATACGGACACAGGATATTGACGAACTGCTTCAGACGTTCACATCATACGGCGAAAAAGATGTTAAAGGCTATTTTGAGGAGATTGATACCTCTATAATTGGCTTCCTTCCAGATGAGTTGGTGTATACTCTCAACTAAGTCATCGCCGCCGCTTTTAGAAGTTCTATCTTGCTATCTGTACTTCGTCTAGCTTAGGTAGATGACATTGTTGGTTCTTCCATGTCCTCAGCATTGACTGCAATTCTACTATGGTATTTCCATTTTGTAGGCTTCGGTTTGGGGTGTGTAATCTTGAGATAATTGTTTTTGCTGGCTGGCTGTCCATGGCTTGCATTAAACGACTCAATGAAAGCATTTTCGACTATTATATAGGACCAACGACCCAAAATCTAAGCCAGTCATCCCTCTTAGAGTATCCAACTCAACGTGAAGATAAGATATTTTAAATTTAGAGTTGCGAAAATCGATTTCACAACAACAACATTAACATTGAAAGTTGAATTTGCATTTGCTTTTGGCAGTTGTTTTTCAACTTCTTCAATAAAGTGTTATAAATCAGACAGCCAGATTATATATGACACATTATATAGCTTAGTTTCAAAAGTATTGCATTTTGTAAGAACTCTGTTTTAAAAGTTTGAGAACCAACTGCATATCTCAACTTCATCTATTTTTGGAATTATTTTTAATCAATCAAATTTGTTTGATTGCTCTTCTCTGGAAGATATTAACCACTGTTCGGAATATTAAGGCTTGATTAACTTTATGTCTTTTTTGAAAGGGTTCAAAAGAACATAGTTTCAATCCAGAGATTTCCACCACCTCTTCCTTCCGAGCTGGTAACTGCTTAGCAAAGGATCTTTTTCTGTCTGGTAAATATATGGCTTAAAGAGGATCACATTCAGTCCAGTTTTCTTTGCAGATTTTAATAGGACTTTCCACACCGATTCCGAAGGACTTTTTTATCTCTGTATCATTATCTGGAAAGATCTCTAGGATTGGGTTCATGATAAGAAACCACAACAGTGGAAAGCAAACTAAATCGGATGTTATGGTCTTCCTTGCAATGCAATACGAGCAATGCAGTTTTATCCATGTATTTTAACTTTGTCATTTAGGTTTCTCTCTATGCTTTTGCTTTAAATTCAATTGCCTCATGTAATTTGCGCCATGAGCTTCTTTTTGCTAATATATTATAACTATAAAAAAGCGTCAAGCTACAGGTTTTGAACAAAAAAACTGGTGGCTCCATAATTTTCTAAGGATGTTTTCATGTGTCAGTGTTGCAGACGTCACTCTGAGTCTTGAAAAATTGAAAAATGGGAAAGGCCTACAGGATTCTCATTTCTGAAACAATTTTTAAAGAACTTCCGAGGAAATTTGGATCAGGAAATAGAGAAAGGGGCATATCAATGTATGAAATTGCCTCAACTAAAAACTGTTTTAGTCTTTTTGGTAGTCTCTATAGTTAGTAACTTACTTAGTTTAGTCAATTGGCTAAATAAACATAATATTGATCAAACGTTTGGCATTAAAACTGAACAAAAAAAAATTTATATGAATTTGTCCGGAAACTTATGAACGGCAGTGTTTATATTTATGCATATTTTTTTATCTGATGAGGTAGCTGTAAACTATAAATTTAATTAATATTGAACTTTTTTTATTGGAAAACTAAATTGATTTTAATTGAAGAAGTCAAATTCTCCCTTTTTTGACAGTTTTTTCGTCATAAAATTCAAACCACGCTTCGAATGAAACCAATTTGGCTTCGATAGCTTGATTTGTTCTCGAGTTAGGCTGTACGAAAGAATCCGCACAAACGTACGTACGTATGTACACACACACACGCACAGACATCTTTCTAAAAATCGCCAAACGTGGAGAAATGTAAAAATTTTGAATTTCGAAAATCGGACCGATTACAAGAACTTCCTGATGGGAAGTTAATAACTGGACATTACTCTTAAACATCAATCAAGATATACAAGGGTATTGAAGCAACGATTTAAATTCATGAAGATGAACACATATTACGTACAAACCATGCAGACCTCTCATTCCGACAGATTTACTGATCGAATTTAAACGTCTTCCAATGCGTTCACTGTGAGTCTGTGACTATCAAAAAAGCTCATATACAATTTTTCCAGGTCTGCGGTGTGAATTAAGAAAATGAATGCTTCTCTCGTGGGCAATTATATTGTACATCGCATGATACAGTGTCGGCTACTCATAGCATATTTATGTCTATCCGTCTTGTCGTTTTTCGTTTAATCTTTTCTAAGTGGATTATTTAACGTTTTGGTGTAAAATTATTATTTTATTATTACTGTATTTCCTATTGTTTCTCTACGAAGGTAATCTCCAAAATCTCAATATTTCCATGTCAACCAGTAATCACAGTGAATACATTTTCTTAATGGATTTTCAATAACTTAATTTGTTGGTCTATAAGCGACTCATTTCACCTCAATAAGTAAATTATTAAACGGAAGCTAGGTGCAGCCAATTATGAGAGTGAAGGCGAGCAAAGCTGGTTATTGTTTGATTACGAACTTGCCGCTGGTGGACTTTTTTTTTAACTTTAGGTCTTGAAGCTTCTAATAATGATTTCGGTCGATATAATTAAGTTTGTCTTTGATGATCATATATACTATATATTCATGCTAAACAAAACAAAACAAGTAGTTTTGCCTGTAAAAAATAAATCGCAGCAAGATTTGAAACCTTAATATATAAACAGCAAAAAAACGTGATGCACGCACCAACCCACTACGCTAACGGATCTAATTATTTCGTAAGTTTTTTTTTCATTGACATTCGGTGCAGATTTGACTTACTTTCTTTATTATAAAAGGCGTTTTTCTTATTTAGTTTAGACTAGAGCTCTGAACAGAGCTCGAGCGTGCTCTGAACCGGGCGTGTCTGATTTGTTTTTGAAACACAGTTGAACGCTTAGCCGGAATAACCAATCTCGTGCTGCACATAAAAAATGTCCATGCTTAAATTTTTGCTCTGAATACTCAGTAATTTTTTTCTGAGCTCATACGGTGCGCTGTGAGCATGCTCCGAACGGAAAAAGCAAAATTGTGTATCAAAACATTTTCATTTGTCGTATTTATTACACGGGTAACTGCTTTTGCGCTTTTTGTAATTGTATTTGCCACATATATTTTGTCTTTAAGTTGCTTGCGGAATAAACACTGGTTTTTTCCTGGGATTGTATGTTAACTTATCTAATAACTTTAGATCTTGTCTGTATTGCTATGGCATTATTAGTTGGTGAGCAAAACATTGGTATTTCAATTTCGTTAAATACATCTGGTCTTGGTACTGGACAATCTTGGTTCCTGTCATATTGAAATGTGCATTCTGTTGGGATTGGAAAATTATCACATACGACATGAAACTTTTAAGGTTAATTGAAGATTTTCAAATTTTAATTCAGTGTGAACTTTTTCTAAGGTATAAGTAATTCCCTGACCCATGCCGTGTAGACAAATGATCAATTTGTTCCTTCTTTACTATTGAAATGCAAGCGCCCGTGTCAACTATGAATGATGTTATATCATTATTATATGAAGTCTTTAAAGCTTCTTCTGACTCTTTTTATCATTGTGTAATTTCTGGAGTGGTTAAAATAAGACATATTTTTGTGGTTGCTATAATTTCCACGTCCTCGTCCACGACCTTCCCCACGTCCGTGTGCGCGATAGTTATTATTACTTCGATTGTTGTTATTATAAAAATTAGTTATACCTCGATTATTTCTTATAACCAGTATTGCATTTTGTTGGCCATAAGTTTCAGTAGAGCAGTTCACGAATTTGGCCACTGCTTTCTTCATTTTCTTCTTTCATTTCGAGATGCTGCTCTAGAGACTTTGACTCTGCAGTCATTAAAAATGTACAAATAAACAAATAAAAAATAATGTAAGTTATTTTTGTTTCTTTTTTAAGTAGAACGCAAAGGATTATTTACATAAAATAATTATTATACAAACAAGTTATAAATATTTTTTTTAATAATGAAAGCTTATACAAAAGTTACCTTATTTAACGTTTCGATGGTGGTTCTGTGGCTACCTGTCTCTGAATAAACTTGTTTCATTATTTTAACCGTTAAGCTTGCGGGGTCACCATGTAATGTATTAAAACATCTTGTACTTCTTGAGGTTCAAATTGAACTCCCCGGCGTTGATTAAGCATAATTATCACTGGGTGGTTAGTGGCTAGACCGCCGTGTCAGCAAATATGCGCGCAAGCATTTACGGGTGCAATATGACACATCTGGATCACCACAGGTAGTGAAGGCTCCAAAAGTGTAATTCAATGCTGTTTTGGCGGTTTCATGTTGTTGCCCCGGGAATCATGAATGACCCTAGGTTCCAAGACAAAAGATGATAAACACATTATTGCAATTCTTAATAATTTACTTTCTACTGTTCAGCATATGAGAGAGTATGTACAGCAGTGGTTTGCTTATAGCCAGAGTTCTTGCAACCAAAGGCCTTTTCTACGTCAATCAGTTCCTTTGGATATCGGACACCAGTTTTGACGTGGCATGAATGGTATTGTGACCCGCTCTGAAACCGAATTGGTTAACCGAAATAATATTATCCTCCTCAACCAAACGTCAAGGCTCAATTGATCAGCTTTTCAAATGCCTTACCGATGTGCGGAAGAAGACTAATAAACCGAAGGTTTGCCGGATTGGATGTGTCTTTATTCCGTTTAGGAATTGGTTGTACCACCGCTGCCTTCCAATGAAATGGATAATTTGCATTATTTAGCATATTGTTAATCAGGACAGTGTAAATGTTTAGCGCTTCTCGATGAAGGTGTTTAAGAACAAGGTTTGGTATTTTGTCGATTCCCACAGATTTCTTAGTTCTTAGTGAATGAAAATAACCAGTAGATCTTAATTTGAAATGTACACAAATTGAACCCCTTCATGTGCGATGACATCATTTGCCAAATTATCGTCATTGAACATAGTAAAACCAGTGTTCTATGATCGCCAGTGCTCAATGTCACATTTGAAATAGGACCCGATTTTCCAAGACATAGTTCGTGCGAGTGCTTACATTCACCTTATACACATCTTAGAGCGTCGCGCATTACTTTGACTTTCTCCTGAGGATCTTCGATCTCAAAAAAGTTGTCATCTTCGATCGCTTCTTATAGATATATGCCTACTGTCACAAGAACCAGTTCGTTGTCGGTAGTAAGACACGAAAGCTCATTTGGATTTTTCTTCGAAGGACTTTTAAAATTATCAACGGTCTACAACAATGACATCTGGCAACGTCATGTCAAGTTAGACACGGAAAAGTCGCATGTGGTTTCTGATTTCAAGAGTTTTTTCTCTTAATTTTATCCAATAAATTCCGTGCTAGTGTTTGATGTACGTAAAAACTCAGTGGTTTCTTTTTATAGTCGCAAAAATATCCGCGCCTTCACACTAAAGTGAAAAATTGCTTAAATTTTCTGCCATAAAACTATATTGTTGTTGTATCTTCTGCGCTCCATATACCCGTCAATATGACAAGTCAAAGTTCACCCATGGAAACACGACTCACTGCAAACTCCAAACAAGTGAATTCACCTGCCATCAAATCAAAAGAAGAAAAATTCTTTAAGGTGCTAGAAACTCGGCTCACACAACAACTAAATAAGTCAAATTCACAACTGCAGTCAATCATCGAGGCAAAACACAACAATCTACTCGAGAAGTTAAGCAGCATCGTCGCCGGGTTTAACAGCCGCTTTGATGATATGGCCAGAACAATATCTGCGCTAACTATTCGAGTCGAGGTTCTTGAACAAACATCTGAACCACTCATTTGCACCAAATTTGATAATGATGTGTCCGCCCTCAGACATAAGATTGAATCTATGGAGCGCGAAAAAATTTCTTGTGATGCAATCCTCCATGGTATCCCAATGACAACAAATGAAGATCTGCGACACATGTTTACGAAATTATGTGACTCTATTGAAAGCTCTTCACTAGAACCCAAAGAAATATTTCGAACTAAAGCAAAGGGCAAATCGATGGACTCGGCCATAATTATAAAATTCAGAGAAAATAACATTGCTGAAATCCGCTAATCAAAAATATAAGCAAACAAAAAACACTTTGTTTACAAAACATTAGACTTCAATCTGACAGAAGGATTTACTTGCATGAAAGTCTCACTTCGACCAACCATTTAATTTATCGCAAGGCTCTTAATCTTAAACAACAACATAAACTTTGTTCTGTCTTTACACGCAATGGACTTGTTCATGTGCGTCAAGCATAAAGCGGAAAAGCTTTTTCAATCAACTGCGCTCAACACTTGGATTCCATTGCTGCTGCGGGAAGAGGAGATATTAATGAAGCTGAATCTAAACCAACTTAACTATAAGCCGTGTTTCCAGATTTACGTAATTATTTTGGTTTTGTCATTTATATTCATATTTACTTTTTTAGTATTAGTCATGTGCATCATCTTTTATATATGTTTTTTTGTACTCTTTGCTCATTTTCTACTGCCGCCGATGGAGTTTGTGTCATCAGAGCTTGTGTTCCTGGTCTTCTTCGTGAAAGGAAATCCTTTAAGATGATCCAACCAGAGTTGAACTTTGTATTTGTTAACATACTTTGCAAGCAATGCGAAGGGCTTCGTGTATGTCATATTAACTCGCAAAGTCTCGCAAAAAAGATCGATGAATTTAGATGCTTGTTTGTTGGTTCTGCTGTTGATGTCATTTGTGTGTCTGAGACTTGGTACGATACAAGAATACGTGACGAAATTTATGCTATGGACGACTAATCGAGTTGGTGGTGGGGTAGCCATATACGTCCCCGAAGCTTTAGTTTCTAAACTTTTTATTGAATTGTTTTATTTTATTGAATTTTGTTTTATTCAATTCCGTTGTATACAGGCCTAAAAAGAACATTGACTTTGGCAGCTTATATAACCTTTTAGAAGAGTATTCAACATCCTTCTCCAATATAGTAGTTTGTGGTGACTTCAACTGCAACTTTCAAGATCACAACGAATCCCATCTGTTTGTTGAAAATATGAATGCTTTGAATTTGAGGCTCATTAACTCAAATACTCCAACGAATTTCAGCGTTTTTTTTGTTTGTGTTTGTGTTTTTCACGAGTGACGACACAGACGTATTTTACAGCCAAGTGTCTGCCCCGGCTTTTTCGAAGCATGATTTGATTTTCGCTACTTTCAAATTTATCATAATTAGAAAGTAGTTGCATTTCACTTACAGGGATTTCAAGATGTTGACTTCTGAACTTTAAGAAAAAGACCTGCGTGCTATAAACTGGCAACCGATTTTTAATGAATCTTGTCCAAATAGGAAAGTGGATATGCTTCAAGCAATAATAACCCAGTTATTAAACTCTCACATACCTCTTGTTACTAAACGAGTGCGTCATTCATCCAACAAATGGTTCACTTCTGAGAAATTCACCCTCAAAAATAAACATGATGCTGCCTACTTGAGATGGAAACGATTTGCACTTCCAGAACATTATGATACTTTTCGTCATCTTAGAAGAAAGAATTTTACAAAATCCATTTTGACGAGAAGCTTCCGACAAAAACATTGTGGAGGAACTTGCGTGACTTAGGCGTGGGTCGCACAAGTGATGAACTGGAAGACACTGACTAAAAAAAACTTAACCGGAATTTCATTGCCGTTGAAACCTTATCGACAAATTTAACGCCTTCAAACAGTACTGCACATAATAGCTCTTTTAACTTTTAGTTTCGTAGAGTTGAGGAAGAAGATGTAGTACAGTAGTTTGTAAAAATAATACTCCCGTATATTCTCACCGCTGTAACTCATATTTTCAATTCCTTAATTACAACTTCGACATTTCCGCGCTCTTGGAAACAGGCGAAATTTATCCCAGTTTTAAAAAAGAAAGCAACGGCCAATTCTTCAGCGGAATACAGGCCGATTTCTATATTACCTTTCCTGTCCTAGGTGTTTGAGAAGTTGATATACCAACAAATATCTACTTTCCTACAACGGAGCAAGTTATTATGTGCGAATCAATCAGGATTCCGTCAACGTCACAGCTGCACAACTGCGCTTCTCAAAGTTGCGGATGACATACGAGTTGCCATGGACAGAAATCAAATCACTTTTTTTTTTATCACTTTTAGACTTCTCGAAGACCTTTGATATCGTGAACCATAGAAAACTTGTAAGCAAACTTAAATCTATGTACAAACTGTACGTCTTCGTCTGCTTCGAATTTTATTCACTCGTACCTCTATGGTAGAAAACAAGCAGTTTTTAGTAAAAATGGTGTGTCTGAGTTTGTAGACACAACAACAGGTGTACCTCAAGGATCAATTTTGGGTCCATTACTCTTCAACTTATATATTAACGATCTTCCCATTTCTATAAAAAAAACTCAATGATACATATGTACGCAGACGATGTGCAGCTTTACATCAATGGTGAAGGAGGTGACATTGGTACTGCTGTTACTAAATTTAACGAGGACCTTCTCAATATTCTTGTTTGGTCTAGCGGACATTTTTTGAGAATCAACCCTAGCAAATCCAAGTGCTTAGTAGTCGGCAGAAATGAACTTGATTTTGGAAGCCTCCCCAAAGTTTTCTTGGATGGTAGCCAATTGAATTTGTGAGTAAGGCCAAAAATCTTGGCGTTTGGTTCGACAAAAAATTGTGTTGGGACTATCATATGAATACAGTAATAGGAAAAATTTGCGGATCTCTGAGAAATCTTTGCGCATCAAGAAACTACACCCCTTTCAATACGAGATTAAAACTAGCTAAAGCGTTACTGGTCCCCATTACTACATATGGATGTGAAATATGTTGTTGCGTCAATTCAAACACCAAAAGAAGGCTTAACGTTGCGTTTAACAATATTATCCGTTATGTGTATGCACTGAAGCGTAATGACCATGTTTCATGGCTTTCGAGATCTATTCTTGGGTGTTCAATTAATCAGTATCTCGACTTTTGTCTGATCAAATGCCTTCATAGAGTCATCACCAGCAAACAACCATCGTATCTTTATGAAAAGCTTAATTTCTCGCAATCGAATCGATCTTTTAGTTAAGTCCCTCCGCGTAACTATTATTCCTCTTCTGAGAGTCATTTTTTCATTCGTGCCATTCGACTTTGGAATGCAATCCCTTTTGGTATAAGAAGGCTATGTAACACTGGTCGCTTTGATGAAGCACTCTTTCGGCATTTTGTAGGGAATACGTCAAATGAGTAAAGGATACACTTATTTATTTAACTTTATAACCAGAAAGTTTCAATATAAATTTAATTGAATACGAATTATATCATACTATACATGAACTATTTTGAAAATTGTATTTTATCTGTTTGTCTTCATTTTTCTTCATATTCTTTAACTTTTTTTTTTGTTTTTAATTTATTTTGTTCCTTATCTTTCATTTATACTTTAAGATTGTGAAGTTTATTATAAATGATTTGAATAAATAAATTAATATGAAATATGAAATGTGTAGTTATTATGAGGTAATCGTAAGCCTTTTGCTAAGTGACCTCGAAAAGTTAATTGAGTTAGAATTTAGCATTTTTTGTCTTGCATTTAAGGAAAATGAATTGATCAAATAAAAATGCTTTGAAATGAAATGAAAATGTGTATTGCGGACCTTTTGATTTGCAGATCGATTGTTCGAATCCTTGCGGGGAGAAACAAATATATATAAACATTTTTTTTTAAATAATAAAAACTTAATAAATTAATAAATAATTGGGTTTGTTGGAAAAATGAGGATACGACAAAAGTCCTCAATTGAACCACGAGAAGCGAGAACCACCATGCTATCCAGTTTACCTTAGGGACAAATATATTTTCGCAATCGCACAGTCGCAAGAGTACTGAAAGATTTAGGCATGCACAAATCCGCTGGTCCAGATGGTATTTCCCCTATAGTTCTGAAGAGGTGTTCTTCCACGCTGGCAAAACCACTGCGTAAGCTTTTTCATCTTTCGTACTCCTCAGGTCTTTTTCCGAGCAGATGAAAAACTGCATATGTCCAGCCTGTCCCTAAAAAAGGCGTTTCTTCTTCTCCCTCCAATTACAGACCCATAGCACTTACGTCCATTCTTTCTAAGGTCATGGAAACACTGATTAATCGTCAGCTTATGAAATATCTTGAATCACGAAAACTTCTTAATGACCGGCAGTACGGTTTTCGTAGCAACAGGTCCACTGGTGATTTGATGACTTGTCTCACTGAAAAGTGGAACCAATCTATACATAATTTCGGTGAAACAAAGAAAGTTGCACTTGATATTTCAAAGGCATTTGACAGAGTCTGGCATCCGGCTTTTTTGTCGAAAATGCGTGCATATGGGATCGGTGAGTCTCTTCTTCGATGGATTAGAAACTACCTTTCGAATCGTACAATACAAGTTGTATTAGACGGTTTCAAGTCTGAAATTCACCATATAAATGCTGGTGTTCCCCAAGGCTCAGTTTTGTCTCCGACTCTCTTTTTAATTTTCATTAACGATCTCTTGTCTATCACATCTAATCCAATATATTCCTTCGCAGATGACAGTACCCTCAGTTTCTCATATGCGTTTAATGATTCACGCCCCTGCTCTTCGGACGTGGACATCAAACGCCAACGTATGCTTAACTCATTAAATTCTGATATTGACAGCATAACAAAATGGGGGCAAGCCAATAGAGTAGAATTTAATGCTTCCAAAACCCAATGCTGTCTTAAGTCATTAAAGCGAAACCTTAACACCCAGCCATTGTCCATGAATGGCATTTGCGTCGATGAAACCGAAAAATTTTCAATGCTTGGTATGTGCGTCAATTCTAGCCTACGTTGGAATGACCACATATTCGATATAGCCAAGAATGTAGCGAAATGCTTAGGTTTTCTAAACCGGTGCAAAAAGTGTTTTACACCTTCTGATTTAACCATAATTTATAAGGCTTTTATTCGGCCTAAAATGGAGTACAACGCTCACATCTGGGCAGGTGCACCCAAGACCACCTTGCAACTCCTAGATAGGATTCAAAAGCGAGCGATAAAACTCATAGACGATGACAACATATCGAAAACAATTCACTCGCTGGAACACCGTCGAAATGTGTCTTGCTTGACTTTGTTTTATCGCTATTTCTACCACCAATGCTCCGTCGAAATAGCTAATTGCATTCCGCCCCTCCAGAAATCTCGCAACACCCGTACATCATCGAATGCTCATCAGTTTACCCTAAAGCCTACTTTCGAGCGCACTGTGAAATTTAGAAATTCTTTTATAAGCCGCACAATGCGCATGTGGAATGCGTTACCTCGCTCTATTTTTCCTTTGCACTACAACCTACAACAATTTAAAACCAATGTGCACTGGTACCTCCTTTCTCTCCCTTCCGCTTCTACTCGTGCTGTGTAAAAAACACTTTAAGGGTACTTCAAATCCCTTGAGCACTCGAGCACTATTTAAAAAAAAAAAAAAAAGGGGCACAAAAATATACATAGGCCAGAGTTCTACTCTCCGTAAAGCAACCAATAGGTTTGATGTTCCCCTAAGATATTTGTCGATCTGATACTGCTTTACTGAACCTATTAGTCTCCGTTGAGCTACTTGCAACATCTTGGTCGTAGTCGACTCGCACGTCCACAGCTTTCTGGCAACGGCACCGTTAATCTATTCTGAACCCGACCTTTTCTATCAAGAAGGAGAAATGCTTCAGGGGGAAAAAGGGCGTTAAGGCGCAATGTCTCATAGTACGTGTCGTTTGGGTAATAAGCCCAGGAGATGGAGTTGTTGCAATGTGACCTCGAGCAAGCTTAGTTACGAAATAATACACTCTTATCCGGCAAGAATTTGTGTACTCAGACTCGAGTTCCATGTAAATGGGATATCGATAGGCAAGAGTACGCCGATGGAGGGCAATTCAGCAGATCACCTTTAGCTTGGTATCAAGTTGACTGCTGTGAATTAGTCTCTTTGTCAAGGCAAAGGTCGCTTTGGATCAAGCTAGATCCCAAGGTATCTAACAACACTTTGATTCGTCAGTGGCTGCCCATTTTTTCTAATTAAAGAGAACATTCGCCACTTCTTTCAGGGATTTCAAGAGACCACAGACAAAAAATGGTGTCGCACTTTTGGAAATTGATTTCAATTTCTATATATCACAATATCGTTGAATCATTCCAAAGTCACATTGCAATGACTTACGATGAAATCGATCTTCGAACTTGACTTTTTCGCGATCAAGTCATCGGCATACACTAAAGAGAAGCGAAAAGGCCATACAAGATTGCTCGTGAAGATCGTAAATAAAATCGGCGATATAACTACACCATGTTGTAGACCGTTGTTAATTTCATAAGATATATATATCAGAACTATCGCTTTTAAATCGAGTCGATACTCGACACTGTTCTGTACCCATTAATTGAACAGTAGGTTCCTCTTGTATTAGGTGAAAAAATCCAATTAGAGTTTTGATCTTCATCTTGATGAGGTTATAATCCTCCTCCAAACCCAGACGTAAGTATTGAAAAGGTGTGTCGAGCTTAGACACATCGGAGGGGGATGCATATGATGCAAGCCTCTAGCACCTGAAATCAGTGCACGTCACCATCATGTAGAACCTTTTAACGCAGTTTGGAGTTAGGTCAGTCTCTTCTTACAAGATTTACTGAGAAAGCTTGGTTTTGCTAATAATGCAACTCGGTAATCTAAGACTTTAATCTACATTAGGTTATTTAATTTGATGGGACTCAGCTGGACTAGAAAGCTGCACCCCTACGAAAGATCGTTACATTCTTTTGCTTTAAGCTCCTGAAGGAGCTGTTCAGGATCCTATCAAGGTAAAAGGGATCAGTTAGTTCTTGCTTATGCGTATTTTTTGTCCAAGCTTCCTACTCATACAGATTTCGGCTGGCGAACATCTTAAGCTTGAAACGATCTTTGACCGTTGTTCCAGAAAAACCGTACACACATCATTTTCCGCTAACCCATTACACCGAGGATACCTGGGATTTGCATGCCTAAATTCACAGTTAATTTTATTGGCAAATTCCTTAAGCTCAAATTAACTGAACGTTTAATTGTTACCGATAATTTGTTATTCCTTTAAACGCTAGCAAATATTCCTTTCCGTTTTAACCCACTATTTCTTGTTTCTCCAGACAATTAGAAAAATAATCTATCACCACTAGATAAGCCTTCAATCCTAGCTCAAATTAATCTGCGGCACTCATTTCGCTCACGTTTTCGCACCGAGCCAATTGTAACGCCTCTAATTAGCAGATGACGTCATCTACGTCGTTTGTTTTGGAGGCCAGACCGAATTGCTGTCGCCGGTGTAGCGTCCCTCCTCGACATCACAAACATACGAGAATTCGTCCCGATCCGCCGCTGTTGTTAGTTTTCACTGCTTATGAGATTGCTGCTGCCGCTATTGTTGCTGCTGTCGCTGAGCCGGTCCATTCCCTCGCTTTAGTCCGCAGCTTTTCTCCTAAAATCGATAGGGACGGACAATTTATAAGATTCAGAGTCGGTTTAAGCGCCCTCCTCCCCCTCTTTCCAATTTATTTAATTGCCGAAGACAACGGTTGCTTTGGGTCTGGCAGAGCCTTTTCCATTACTCTTCCAGGTTGAAATCGGGACTTTAGTCGCTCGCTCATTTCTAAAACATTTGCGTTTATTTATTAAATTAGTAAATTTAATGTCTTTTCAAAGAAAAAGGAATTTTTTCTCCCGCTAGGATTTGAAACACCGACGTGCGGATCCCGAGGTCCGCAATACAGCCATTGCAGCGCCCAGCAAATTATCGGGCCAGTGGCCAACTCTTCAACTTAAACCTTTACTGTTTCTTTCAATACCGGATTACTTTCAATTTCAAATTGATTTTAAATACAACATAGGCTATACTTAATTATATAATGAACATCAAGGGTATATTTTTAATTTTAAATTTAAACGCCTCCCGGAGTCCATGGGACCAACCTGCGAAAAGGATATGATAATCTTTTGTTTTGTTCATTGCATCATTTTATAAGCTACACGTTTAGATTTAATTCACCTTTTACGACAGGCAAACCTTATCTCAAGGCAATTATCCGCCGATAAATCGATCGAAAGCATGAAGATATATTCGCATTGTTAGATCACTAGCTGCTTCTTTTTGAAATGCTTGAAACCAGCCACTTAACCTTTGTATGATGACCATTTCCACCAAGTCCACGTAATCAACGATAGTTGATGCAAATGTTCTTGAATATGTATTTCCACGTGCAGTGGAAGAAGACGATTAAAATTTTAGTGTTTTGATACTGGTCACTTCTTTGATGGTGACATTAGTTTAATGTAACCCTGAACCCATCTCATAACGATCATCTTCATGAAGTTCGAACGGTCAGTCTGGCTAATCAGTTTGATGTAAAGAGAGAAATTGATCTATGCCACTATACGGTTGAATCACGCAGTTAAGACGACGAAAGAATTTCGTGAGTTCGATTGCAAATTAAAATTGACCAACGAAGCTACTAAAATGAGGTGCACATAAAAACACTTTTTACTGAATCTCAATGATTTTTTTACCTGTCGAAGAAATCTGAATGCTGAAACGGCACCACACAATTCGGCCTGTGAAGTTGTTAATAACTTGCGTATTGGTGTCAAGTTACTTCTAGCTATGATCAAACTTTTATGAATTCGATCGTTTGAATGGACACTTCGGAGACCAATTTATGTTGCATATGCCTTGTCTGAACTAACGCCAAAAACGTGTAGCTGATTAATTTTTCTTGGTTGATGACGTGTTGATCCAACGAGCAATTTCGACTTCTTTGATAAATTGAAGTTGACCGATAATTTGTTCACATTCTGATTGAATTTCGAGAAACATTACCACGTCATTCCAATAAAATTAACTTTCCCACAATTTATTCGAAAATATTTATAACCAAGTCAGGGTTGGGTCAAATAAGCCAGGTACTGAAAGTGAATGTCGCCCGGGTGCATATAATGCAGCGATACATTTTTTCAATGTCAGCAATTAAACATACTTGTTCATGCGCCACTTCATGATGAATGAAACCAAATCGGCTTGCAAAATGGGACAGGTAGTCAAAATATCTTTCAATGATTATCCATTTGTCGATTTTGCTGATCCGTCAAACACTTGGCCGGGTTTTGCTGTGATACTGGTTTCCTTAAGTACGGCATGGTGTGGTAAATAAACATGTTTCTGATAAAACGCATGAACTAGTTTAACTTGATTAGATTTACGATTTACGGATTAACCGTAGGTGCATGATTCAAGTGAGGTGAAGTTCTTTCCGTATTTGGGTTTGAGAATGAAGCTGCGTAGCATGATTAGTTTGATTTGTTAGAGTGCAATAGAGTATGGTGTCGATCACCGTAAGCGAACCAGGAACGTCTGCTGGTGCATTCGGTTGATGTGGAATGACTGAGGCAATCAAGACAACATTTCTACAAAATGATAAAGTCCTTATATTCAAACGGCGACCATTGCGAAAACTGTTGACACTTGTGTAAAAAGTGAGGAATTTTGCATCTTTCGATTTGACAAAAAATTGATTTTATCGCGATATGAAAAGGAAATGGGCCTTTTCTGAGTCAAAAACATACATCAATGAGACTGGTTTCAGAATGTAGGTGATCATCGGTGCAATTAAACTGACAAGTTTTATGAAAATCGTTTTTGAGAAATTCGAGATTTTCTTGTTACATTTGCGTGTTTGTGAGGGATGTTTTGACAATATGTACATATTTAAAACAATATAAAAAGGACATTTATAGATATATAGAATTTAATTAAAATGATCAAGTGGCATAACATTTTCATAGATGACCAAGCTTACGAGGGATATGACGACCCGTTCCTTAAAAACTTGCTTTAATTGATTAAATTAATTAAATAAAACATAACATATTTCAAAGAAAAACATTTTTTGTTTTTTCAATTTTTTTAAATCAATACTATTGTTCCAACAAAAATTAGAAGCCATGTCTACTTCAAAACAAAATTCTATACTTGCGTGATGACGAGCATATAAAGAGCATTTGTGTTATGTATCCATGAGTTTTTTAGATCTCTGAAACCTCTATCAAATTTGATTGATTGTAATTGCAGCTTTGATGGTAACACTCCACATCTAATCATCCATCTTGAGTGCTCAAGGTTTTTGAAAAGAGAAAAATAATGCGAACATGGCAACATATTGAGTGCATGGTTATTGATATACACCTTCTTGGCCAAAGAATATTATATTGCTTGGTAAATGTTTACGGAACCTTAGATTATTATATATCAAGATAAAGCTTAGAATTCGTCCCATAACATAATAGTGCTGAAATTTTTCCTGAAATGCATGATTTAAGAAAAAAAACCTTAATTTCAAAGTCTCCGCAGTTTGACTCATATTTCAAAAACTGAAAGTCCTAGTCTCCAGATTAATACATCATTCGAAAGGTTTTGAAATCGCTTCTCACTTGATACTAAATACGAACATATCTATATGTTTACCGATTTTTGTGATAAATGTTCTCATAAGATCTTGAACCGGTTAACATTTTCAGAACACCTATCACAAGCCCGCACTTCTCATAAAAAATACTCAAAATTCCCATGAAACGGTTTTCATGAAACTTCACTGTTTAAATGTACTGACGCCTATTTAAAATTGATACCAGTCCCATTAATGTACTTTCTTGACGCTCCATACCATTATGGTCATCTACTTTCGTAATCCTTTTCGAACGTAGAATTTATCAGATGAGTTGTACGATGAGTTTGACGACAAATTTGACTTGATATTGTTCGTGGTGTGTGCGGCTGCATTAGCAGTAAGAAACTTCGATATAAGAAAATCCAGCAAATTTTGAATCGTCTGGAACTTTCTTAAGATTTTTCCGGGTTTTCCAAAACCGAGACCTTGGAATTATTATTGGATGGAATTTCATGCAATAACAGAATCATGCTCTTTTAAATGTTTACTTGAAAATCTTCCAGAGATTCATCGTACATTTCGTCCATTACAAACAAATGAGCAGTAGATAAGTTCACGTTTGGAGTTAGAAATGATATCAGATGCACGATCTTCATATGTTTCAATACTTTTAAATTGTTTGGAACGATACATGAAACGTTGGCCTTTCGATGGGACACCATCAAATTTTTCAATTCAGGTGGCCTGAGTGAGCTATCGGTGTGGACTTGGCGAAAAATCGCTTGCAATTGAAACCGATGATATGGAAGCTGGTTGAACCGGTGTGGCGTGATGTAATTTGTTGAATAATTTGTTGAATACATTTCAACCGACATCCGCATACTCGGATTAAAAAAGCCCAAACATATTGTTTCTGAAATACACATCGTTTCGAGATTATCTTAAGTGTACAAGTTGTCGATGCATTGAATTGAAGGTCTTAAGATGGAAACGGTGAGCAATACTTTAAATAAGAAATCCACTTCCTTCTGAATTCAAGCAAAACGTGATATATTATTAAATCTTAACTAAAACCTAACTTACAACGTCTTCTCAACGAAAAGCAATGCGGGGAAAAAGCAATGTTTGTATACAAACGAAAATATGAAAAGCAAGATCTGCTCTTATCAAAAGCAAAAAACGGTTCTGTGAGATGTGAGACTCGCGTTCACCAATCAAAGGAAGGGTTTAGGTTATGTTTAGTTATGTAAGGTTCGAGATCCGCACTCACCAAAAGAAAAGTGTGAGAAAAATAGAAATATCCCAAATTAAGTTAAAGATTTTGCGCGATTCGATGATTCGAATGAGTCTTGAACATAAATTGATCCTAAGTCCTCCGAAATGGACCATCTTTGTCAAAATTTGGACGTTTACCTTGCATTTGTTGAAACAAATCAAAATATTCGCCCACCAATTGCTCTGAGGTTCCTTTCTCGTTTTTGAATATATCGATCTAAATTTACCAAATGAAAAAATGTTTAATGTCACTCACCTCTGAAGTCCCTGACTTTTCTAGTTCTGGTAGAAATTTGTTTCTCCTGCACTGTCCTATTTAAGCGGTTTGCTCGTGTAGTGATGAATGAACGATATAGTGAGTTGTTAAGTTTTATTGTTCACCGTGAATTAATCAAGGCATGAATCAGGCGTAATGCTTCCACGCCAATCGAACGCGATCGAATGTCATACGACCTCTGGTATGTGGGCGATACAACGTAATGCAATGTCATTGTTCTTGTGCTCATGCACAGGATAGACTTTGAATGCCACGCGGGTACGCACAATACTTTCCGTTATAATATTGTGAAATTAAAAGAACACTTTTATAATTGATATAAATCCGGCTCGAAGGACCTCTGTGTGATGGTAATTTTTATTTTATTTTGCTTAATTGAAAAAATTTCAGTTCAGTAAAAGAAAAATGGGAAGACGTGCGCTTTGTTACACTTTCAATTTAATTTTATTCATCATTAGGAGTTTGACAGTTAGTACAGTAAAAACAAAACCCCTTGCCTCTTAAAGGAACAAAAACTGTTTCCTATGTCTCTACTGGTTTAAGGCAATTCAACACAACTGTGTAAATTATATTTTGTTTTCATATTCAAATTCAACACAAGGTTGGCAGATCATATCGGCCGTACCCGCGGTACTCTTCGTGATTGCAAAAACACTAGCGTTAACAGAAGTTAATTTCTACGTAGCATCGAATAATTTTTTTAGAATGTAATATTTTATCAACACCATGCCTGTTGAAAGGCTTCAAAATAAACCTGGCAATGTCTTTGTTTAGGTAACAACGTTTTTGGACTCACGTACTAACAGTTTATTTCTCCATATTGAAGATTTGGCGGGGTACTCCAACACCCACTTTATTTGATAAATATCTCTAAACTTTCCATTGTGACTTAACCTCTTTGTTTGCTCACATCAAAATCAATATTCTTCATTGATCCACCTTTCTACTATAACTAATCCCTTTATACATATTCTTTACTTTTTCGCATCTTAATGAAGCTCTATACGAATGATGTTATTTCAACGTTTTGTGGCTTTTACTGGAAAACATAAAATGCTCCGCGGAATCCTTTCTTATGGGATGCTTTGGCCGTGTGCAAGCTTGATCGAACAGACATTAATAGAGAAACGATCACTCCGCAACTACGATTGGATTAAATGTCTAAAGTAAGTTGAGGCGACTCCATGTATATATGATATATTAACAACTATTATTTAGATTTAGTATATTTGGAGCGTTTTTTATGGGTCCTACTTTGTACTTATGGATGCGATTAGCATCAATCATGTGGCCTAGAACAGATGTTAAATCCTCATTGTGCAAAGCGATAACAGAACAAGTATCATACGACCCAATGGCAATTTCAACTTTTCTATTTACTATGAGTCTGATGGAGAATAAAACTATTGAAGAAGCGAAGCATGAAGTATGAAGCCTATGAATAAATTTTGTTAAACATATGTAAATATATCTGTGGGCGTGCATTAAAATCTAAAATTTTTCATTCTCAGGTGAGCAGTAAGTTTTTTGAAGCGTACAAAGTTGGAGTAATCTATTGGCCAGTAATTCAAACCGTGAACTTCACATTTATTCCACAACGTAACCAGGTCGTTTTTACATCATTCTTCAGCATGCTTTGGACTTCGTTTCTCGCTTACACAAAGTACTTATCTTTATCAACTGTGGACTACGACCATCATGCCGTGGACATTCATTTTCTCGAGTTGTGAAGTTCAATGAAATTAAAATCCAAACGTATTATGTTATTATGTATTTTTTTTATGCACATTTAAATCATGTAAATACATATTCATTTTTATAAATAACATAGAGAAGTACTCCATTTGATGAAAAATAATAATTAATAAGGAATATCGGAGGTCAGGTTTCCGCCACCAACATCGACACATATTTCCGTATAATCCTTCAAAATCACAAGAAGGCACTTGATCGTTTACAAGTATAATAATTTAATGAGTGAAAAATAATGTGAACTCCATTTTGATTTTAACTTTAACGAAACTTAGGAAACGTTCACTGACCTTTGCGCATCATACGCGTCCCTTCGAATTTGCTTGTTAGTTAATTCACTATGTAACATCGTAGTATAATGCTACGAGTTTTTATAAAAAAATAAAAAAACACACATTACAAATAACCATGAAATAGTACGGACATTCTATTGACATACGGTCAAGAGGCGAATGATTCATTAGTTTATGTATATAAAAAAAAAAGATACAATTTTACTGTGAAAAAGTGGTAACAAACTAAATATGTGGATTCATCGACGTATGATAATTCGAGTGGCTGGGTGTTGTTGGAATCGGGTAGGCACTGATTGGCATCAACCTGGCGATGTCCAGTGTTGTAACTTTTCCTACACATCAATTGTGCTTATTTTTCCTCCAAGTGATAGCCTCTGGGTACTGGTAGTAGTTCACCCGAACTCAACCTGCTAAACTAATAAGTGCGACCCCCTGTCCTAGTGGTTAGAAAAAACGGAATTAGCTCTCCAAGTTGGGGGTTGTGCCGTTGGGAAACTGCCCGGCCACTCAAAAAAAATACAGTTACGAAGCAAGAACAAGCCTCGGTAACAGACGGAACTACTGATGACGAACCATGCAAACGAAATAAGGACAACGATCTTTGGTTATGTACATGGAATGAAAGGTCTCTTAATAGGCCACGTGCAGCCGAATAATTAGCGGAAGCCCGAGCAGTGCCCTACCTATGACATTGAAACTGTCCTAGGCGCTTTTAACGCAAAGTTTGGAAGAAAGAGAGTCTCAGGTAGATCAGTGGAGAGGCACAGCCTACACGACACCACCTCCGATAATTGATTTAGGTTGATCGACTTTGCCGCGGGGCGAAATGTTGTAGTAGCCAGTACACAGTTCCCCCACCTCAATATTCACAAAGGAACATGGAGATCTCCTGATCAATCAACCGTCAACCAGATTGATCACATTGCGATCGACGCTAGGGACTCCTCCAGGGAACTTGTTGTAGCCAAGGTAAGGTTGCGTCACACAGCTACAATTGCAAGAGATCGCCAAATCCTTTTCCGATTGAGTCTCCCTTAACCAAAAAGCTATCAGAGATGCTGACCACGAGTGTCGGCAGGTGAATGCAGTTAAACAAGAGGCATATAAAGCGGCACCGCAAAAAAGGAGAAGAGCTGCTCGCGAGCTCTACGAGCAGTAGAGGAGAGACGAACACGAGCTTCTAAGGAGAAAAATGAAGGAGCTGAGAAGGGCGCGATAGGTAGGTAGTATCATTACAGGTAAGGAAGTTGTACCAAAGGGTAAAAATAACGAGCCAAGGTTATAAAGCCCGTTATAAAGGGAACATTGAAGTAGAATCGCAGTCGATGCCAAGGAAATGGAGGAACCACTCCTGCAGACTGTATAACAGCGACAAAGAACCAAATCCCGCTGTCAGGCAAAATGAACCATTCAACACGAATGAAAGGGACGATGCGGATCAACAATTCCGTCCACCCGACCTGAATGAAGAAAAGATAGCCATATCTAAACTCAAATCCAACAAGACTGCCGGAGGTGACAAACCAAGGCTTGTTAGCTTCAGTTTTGTTTTTTCTTCTATTTGAAATGAAAAGATTCCCAAAAAATATTTTTTAATAAGTTCTTAGCAAGTATGAGGAAATTCAATTTCATAATTTTTTGGGGTTTTCTTAGTTCATCTAGAAGGATGAAAATTACGAGCTTCCCGCCAATGGAGAAGTTTCCTTTTTTTATTAATTATTGAAATCTAAGTAAAATAAAACAAAAGTGTGAAAGAATCGTTAAAATATCTATAGAAATGAAAAAGTTAAGGGGGTTTGAAATTGCGCTTGCAAGAAAAATTTCGTTCCAAAGCGCTCCAGGTTGTGACGTCATACGACTCTAACGATGCCGGCCGGCTCGTATTCGCTGAATACGTGCAAATTCATTGGTGTAGATTCACTTGCGCCGTTCGTGTCGTTTTTGATAAATATTTTGTTAATAGACAATGGCTGAGATTAAAAAATACTAGTACAATAGATATGTGTGTGAAGATCATTTTGATGTAAGTACCTACGCATCTATTCATAATAGCTCCCGGGCCAAACCAGATTTGTGCGAAAAGGTGAAGTGAAGTGTGCAGTATGTAGTGAATTAAATTCGAGAATGAGGTGGAAAACTAATGCACATACAACTTTTTACTTTTTGACGTGTAAACTGCAATTCTTATACTATGGAAGGAGGTTCATGTAGTATACAGTTTTTCCCAAGAACTAAATCATGCCCATTGTTTAATAAGTATGTAGGTTTGGAATAACTTATTGAGTGAAAATAACTATATATTTTACGTAAATGTATTTGTTATTTACTTTTTATGTATGTGTGTACCTATACTTTAAAAATCGAATGTATGAAAAATCAGAACTTTGAAGTATGTGCATATAGATACATACTTTTTCATTTGAAATATTGATGTGTTGATAAGCTACACTTAATATCGATATGCTTTATTACAGGTTGAAAATGACACAGAGAATTTGGTTAAATATCGTCTAGATGCGGGAACATTAGAATTTAAAGCCAACATATTTCCTATAAATTTGACTGTCAGAAGGAGGTGAAACCTAAAAGAGAACTAGGAGCAAATGAAAAAAGACGTCGAATTGATTTTTATGAAAACCTTTTAACAACAGAAGTACTGTCGACTTCAGATCAATCATCTTCGTTGCAATCTTTTCGAATGATTGAGTGTGATAAAATGGAGTTAAATGAAACAGAGGATCCGCTGCCAGAGGACATTACATTTACAGGATCAGTACCAGGCAATAGTTTCAGTGCAAATAAAAAAAATAAACCAGTTCAAGTAAACTTAAAAATTTCACAAAAGAATAAAGCAGTGCAAACTATCATAAGAAGGAAAACTGCGAAAGATACAAGATATAAGTGCACCGAAATCATCTTTAAATCTCCTCAGAACTCATCATCGAGAATATCGATATCTGCTCTGAATAGTTCTCAATCAAAAGCATCACTGAACAGTAAAAGTTCAGATAGTTCCTTGAAGATAGCAAAGCCTCAATATTGCAACGATACCATAAACAAAATAACTAAAAACGTTATTTTTTATATGGGCTTGCCAGAGGAAATTTTTTTCCTCATGAAACTTTTATCCGAAAGTGTTGCTTGTCCAGTAAGAGATTTTTTAATGTCGTTGATGAAAATTCATTTAGACGATTCATTTGTGCATCTGGCTAAAGATTTTGATATGTGTAAAAGCTCAGTTAGTGAAATATTCAATAAAATTGTTCCCTTATTAGCCGACCGAATGAAACAATTAATATTTTTTCCACCTATCGAAGAAATTCGTGAAAAGTTACCAATATCTTTTAGAAAGAGATATTCTGCTACAGTGAGTATTTTGAATTGTTTTGAAATTTTTGGGCGCCAAAAATTGATCACGGTTTTTTGTAGAGGAGTCAAAAACGAGCATTTTTTACTATGGGAGGGGGGGATCTATCTCGCACCGTTTAGGAGGTAGGGGCGTGGCAGGCGCCTATGTCATGAATACTCTTCATCTTATTTGTATGTACTTATGTTATATGGAATGCACTTAATAATGATGCAAAAATATCAATCATATCAAACTTTGAATTTTGTACCGTTGGTTTTTTCATGCACATGTGGTAAAGCTCATTCTGTGTTCAACCTTAGTGCGAATCGAGTGTTATTTTTTGTGAATAAGCAATGCGACTTAGCATCCTCTAATCCATCCTAAATTAAAAAACTTGTCGGTATTTTGTTCGTTCGGGGTATCGATTGGAATCGACCAACGAAAAGAAGAAATTGGTCTGATTCTCCTCTGACCTCCTCGTGGTGCATTCTGGATAACGCTAAATGATTTGCTAAACTTGACTAACAAAGATCCTATCATTAACATTTATACGTAATTATACGTAAACACCAAAAAACAAAAAATAGTTTTAGTAGATCTCAATTTTCTCAAAAACTAGAAGACATAAAACCATTCGGTTTTTTGTGTTCTATTCATAATTAATACAAGCATTGACTACAAAAAGCAAATTTAGCACTTCATTTCACAATTTTGAAAAAAATTGGTCTAAACTTGTTTTTTTGACTTTTTTTATCAAAATTTTGAGTTTTCAAAAACTATTAAAGTTTGCTATTTAGTTTAAGCCCAGGATTAAAGAACATGCTTCTGGCTTTCAAAGCCGGTATAGTACTTTATTGTAAGTGCCGTTGTTGTAGTTTTTATTTTTTTTCATTTTAAGTCTTTTTTTTTTAAATTTCCCTTACCTCCTAAACGGTGCCAGAAATCGTTATCAATTTTTGGCTCCCAAGTTATCGTACTCTCCCCGACTTATCAACCTTATATCTGAAGGTTATGGGGACAGAGCTAGCGACACAATTATATTTGGAGATTGCGATTTTTTACAATATTTATCAACGAGATGTTCTGTAATGGCTGACAGAGGATTTAAAAACATATCCCACTTGTTACCAGGTAAAGAATGTCATCTTATTAGGCCTCCTAGCGTAACGGAAGGCAGAGCTAGTTCGAAACTGGAAGTTATGGAAACAAAACGTAAAGCAGTGCTACAAAAAAATGTTGAAAGAACCAAAGGCAGATTAAGAAATTTTTCTATGGTAGCACCTCACGCTTGCACCGATGTTAAATTAATTCATTTATTAGATTTCATCGTTGTTATTGCTTGTGCTATGGTGAATGTTCAACTGAAACTAATAAACGTGTAATCAAACTAATTGGCTTTTATTTAATTATTGCATCAAATATAGGTTTCCAGAACAAGGAACACTCGTCAATTACTTTTTTAATATAATCTGGATTATAAAAAATTTCATAAACATGTCTCATGTCTCAAAATCTGCATGAGCAATGCAAAAAAAGGCTTTTGATTAATTCGCGATGTGCATTTGTAGTTGTACTTGAGCTTCGCATTTTGCTGAAAATTTTGCCTTGCTGATGTATTTTGTTATAGATTCACTTTTCAGCGGACATTTAATTTCAATGGTATGCTCTTCTGTTACGCCGTCTGAAGAGGCCCCCAACATATGATGTTCTTCTGACAAAAAAAGACCGCACTTCCCGATCTTGACTTTTTTAATAACTTCTATCTGTGCTCCGACTCGGTCTTCAAGAAGTTTACCTAAAACAAATATAAAAGAGGTACATAAATACGCGAATATTAATACGTAAATATTATCAAATCATAGTTTTTCTTAGTTTCATACCTCTTTGTAAAGCAAACGGTTCTTTAAATTGATATACTCCCAAATTTTTTTCTACAAGTACACCATCCGGAATATTACATTTCGATGCTTCATGAGCTATAGAAGCCGTGATCCTGCCGTATCGTAGTTCAAACCAAAAAGAAGTGGCAGATTGATCTTTTGTCGCTTCATCTATCAAAACACATTGCACGTCAGTTATATTGTCCTTACAAAATACTATAAAATCCTTCACACTAAATTCGTCTTTTTCAGTCTTGTATTCGCAGATCAGATAGTGAAGCGAAGCTTTCATCTGAATGTTGATATCCATAGAGTAAGTCATTATTTGCACGTTGTTAGTTTTACGGTTTTTACATTCAGTTACGAATTTAATAAAAAAGGTTGTATCTTCAGTAATATTTAAATCAGAAACCTTTTTGTGCTTAAAATCTTTGGCTTTTATAAATTTAATATGACTACCAACTTTAGAAAGTGCTGGTTTTGTCCAGTAACATTTAACTGACGTAGTGGCAGGTTTCTCACTTCTTTTAAAGAGCTATATCAAAAATGCTACAGTGTGCTAACATCCTCCTTGATTAGCAGCACAATCTTGACAGACTTCACCTTCCACTTTTCCTTCGTTTTCATCACAGACTAACGTGCAATGATAAGACTTACTTTTCACTTTATGTTCAGGGGAAATTCTGCATTTTACAGTGCATTTCGAGCTTTCGCGTTTCACTTGAACATATCCAATAGCTTCATCTCTGTATGATGCTCCACCGGGCCTGAAAAAAGTTCGATACTGTTGATATCGTGTCCCTCAATGTAGTACAAACACGTCATATAAACATGACAATATATGACAACCAGTACTGCAACTGTTTATGAAACGTTTTTCATTTATAAATCATTTTGTAAATTAGACCGTGTGGCTGATGAAACAAACTTAAAAGTAAGTAAGTATGTATCTATACTTACTTAAAAAGCTTAACTCCTTTTATTTCAGCGTTAACATATGACGGATTTGAAGAAAAAAAGTCCATCACGTGTATATGTCAATGCTTGGCAAATTATCACTGGCCCTAGCGGGAATACGAAACTAATAATAACGAAACACTTGAATTATTTGCGGTGCGACGATCTCGGACGGGCTAAATGACGTCACAGGCGAATCGGAAAATACAAAAATGCGTAAAGTTCAATGGTTTATTTCTCAGTCATTTATTGATGGATTTCAAAAAAAAATCAGTGATTTATTAGTTTTGGTCTATATTTTGATACTATAACGTTAAACATAATATTTGCAACATCATAGAATTTCTCCAATAGAGACTACTACACAAATGTACGTACATACAAATCGGTTAAGTTTGAATAGTTTTTCCTGAATTTTTTTTTTTGATGTTCAAATGTGCAATCAAATAATCTAAAAACTTCACGAGGCTTATTTGTTTTTTCTGTCCTAAAAAAAATCCCCCCAAATTTTTGAAGCCTTCTAAAGCAGGATCCTCCTTAATACACAAGGCCAAGCCTTTGAAATGTATGTTAACGTTACTTCTGTTCAGATTGTCGTGATTCCGTTTTCTAATTTGTCGTCATAATTCGTGTTCATTTGAATAAAATATTTAAATTATTGTAGTAGCAGGTATTGTTTGATTATTCTATATGATCCAAATTTATTCGTCAGCTAATTATTTCGTCGTTCACTTTTCATATGCATTCGTGTTTTTATTGTGTTCGTTGCCAAACACCGAAAAGAGCGATTTGGAGTACCTCAAGGAAAGCTTGAAGCAAAAGTTATTCGGTATATTTCATGTTTCATTAAAGCAAAATAACATTTTTCAATATTCTTGCAATCGTTTTTTGCTTAAGTGTGCGTCAGGTATTTAACGGTTTACTTGTCCATTGACTAGGGTGATGACATCCGTAATCGACTCCTTACCGTTAATTTTATGTTTGACTTGCTTTTAAAAATTCGTTATTCAAAAAGAAGAAATAGACTATTTCGCTTAATTGAATATTTGAAATGTGGAAATTAGATAATTCGAAGTGATTTAAGTATATTTAATTTACAAAAATATAAATGGAAACCTCATTCTTCAGAAGCTTTAGTTTTATTATTTTTATTAGTTCATTTAAAAAGTTTAATAATATACATTACCACTACATATGTACAACAATTTCAATATATAGTTTTCTGGTCCAGCATACAATATAACAACTTTTTTAAATAAACTGAATTCAGATTGTATTTCTATTTGCTCGAAAAGACGTTTAAAAATGTTTAAGCTTCTGTAAAATATTTGATTTTGTAAGCTTCTAAGATTGAAACTAGCTAAGTCAATATTTGTACTGTTCCTTAAGTTTTGATTATGTTTTTCCGATACATATCTTAAATTTCTCCCCAGGTATTCTGGTAACATTTTACTTTTAAGCTTAAAGATAACCAATAATACTTTTACAATTAGTCTTTGGTTAAGATTTATTTATGTATTTAAATTTATATATTTATATACTAGCCTTAAAAATTGCTCGCATAGCTCTGTTTTGTAGTTTTTGTAAACGCGTCTTAAAAGTTTGACTACACATAACAAGTATTGAAGCACCAAAGTCATAGTGTGGTAATATAATAGTATTATATACAGTTATTGCAAATGTTTTATTTTCAACCATTTCAACTCCGTGTTCCTAATCTCATATTGCTTCAGGTTATCTAATAATATATGATATTTTGATTGACAGTTTCAAAAGCTCCCTGAAAGTCGAAGAAAGCTGCACATATTGCTTCCCGATCATCAATAGAATTTTAACGTTCAATAACCATCCATACAAGAGCAGTTTCACATGATCTACCACGTCGAAAGCCTGATGTTCTTCACTTAAGATCCAATTTTTTTCTAGGTAGTCAATGAGCTGTTCAGCGACAACCTTTTCAAAAATTTTCGAGAGGGTTGGTAGCAAGTTTATAGGTCACAACTTATCAGGGGCTTTAGCTCTGGATTTATTTATTATGCGCAGAAGTTCCCCACCAATTATGTCTATGTTATCCAAGATTATGGTAGTATTTACACCCATTATATCACGTTTCGTGTTTAGTCTTGCACTTTTAATGTCCTTAAAACTATCAATAGAACTTTTTGTTATCTCTTTCATTGGTTGCATATTTTTCTTGGCCTAATACAATGGTCTTTAACACATTCCAAAGGCCCGAATTCGTTTTAAGTTTTATCGACATTCCTTCAATGATGGTGTTAAATTTATTATTAAAATATTGCACTTCTTGGCGTTTTTTAGAGTTAGAATGTGTAACTATTGCACAGTATCCCAGTATATTAAATTCAAAGTTTTAAATTTGTTCCGTCACCCGTGTTGCACTTGATAGCATCGCGTCCGGATAATTGTTTTCTTGAATTGTTAACTCAATTTCTTCAATATTGCTTAATAAACATTTTATATTCAAGTACGCACAGTTGAACTTAGTTTTGGATTGCTATGTGCGTTTGTTTTTTTCATTATTTTATTCCTTTCATACACATTACTGATACTGATAAATCTAAGTTGTACTGTTCATTTGCCATCAAACAATTAAAACACCTTTCCTCCTTTTAAGAAACATTTTCACAGTTTTTGTAGTTATGCTCTTCACTGCAGTGAGAGCATGCTATTTTTGCAATACATTTTGCAGCTTCATGATTAAAGCCATGATTAGCACCCTTTAACATAGTACGCCACAAATACCCTGCATTTCTTTCACCCTAATCTTATCTGAACATCTTTCATAATTTTTGAAATTCATTATCAACTTCAATAACTGCACTATACGGATCATATCTTTTTTGATTTTAAGTTATAACTTTTACTTCTATTTCACTGTTTTCCAAATAATAATTTTCACAAAATAGCTTTCGCACTGTATTCTCCCGAAAAATAAAAAAATTTTACTCTTGGTTTTCTTAGTGAAGGAACTACCTTATCGTATTCGCTATCTTATTTATCTTCCACATCTTTCTTTAACCTTTTTACTGATTCCTCGTTTTCACAAACTATCATTAGAGATCCTTTCTTTTGTTTCTTTTGCTTCTTGAGCATTAAAACATGAATTTCGCTCGGATCAAGTTTGCTTTTATAATATTTTCAATTTCTGGAGAACGAAATTTTCTTGTCCTCTCTCTCATACAGAATCACAGCGATCCCCCTAACTGCAGAAGTCACTTAAGTACCCATAGTCGGCTTCTGTATTTCCAATGTTTTGACAAAGTTAAGATAGGAGTTTTTTTTAATTCTCAACATATTTTGATTTATGAAAACTGTAACAATACAAAGTCCTTTGATAAAGAAATAATATTTATTTTATTAAATGTGTTTGCAAATAAATTGCACAAGGTTTGACATTTTCTGACCTCATCATAAAAACTAAAAAACAAAATAATTTTCTTCAAAACTTGCTGAATTAACATGTGTTTTAGAAAAAAAGGTAAATATGAAGACAATAAAAAAACTTTAATACATATTTGATGATTGAGCTAGAAAAAAAAATGAAAAACAAACTCGTTCATGTCAAAGAATGACGTATGAATCAGGTCAGGTCTTGGCTGCGGATTTTGTAAGTTGGTCAGTAGATGTAGTTGCAGATCGGCTAGGAAGATGAAGAAAAGATGCAGCTCCAACAAGCTGGTCTCTTGATGATAGCTGTTCCTTTGTCCTATTCAAAATGCGCTAAATGGAGTCCTCTTTCTCGTTTATCTGATCAACAAAACTAGGAACTCCCGGAGAAACTTTTTGGGGGTTCTCTTGTACTGGCTAGTACAACGGTGCCAGTTATGGTTCCATCAAGCTCAGTAGGGCCTGGTATTCATGAAGATATCAAAAAAGTGCCGCTGGCCGTCATGGTGTCATTTGGCTCAGACTGACTAAGGTGACCACGCTGCTTCTCTTCCACGTTTTTTTTTAAAGAAATTCTTCTATGCCTATATAAGTTAGAAATTTCTTCGTTTGATTTCTGCATTTAGGTTCATATTTTGCAGTTCGTTTCGCATGCATTTTGTGAATTCGATGGCATCAGGGTTGAGCAGTTATATTCCACATTTCTGAAAAGTTTTTTTTTCTATTTTTCTTCTGTCCGTGACGGCTTTCCCTGCATTGCCAATAATACTTTGCCATTGATGAACTGTGTTCTTATATGTTATTCCTGCTTAAGCCCTTTGATTGCGCCTACATGAGTTGGCTTGGTGGTGTGGGCCATGTTTAGACAAAGGGCATACAAAACTAAACCATTATTCCGGCAAAAATCGCTGAGCTCCGTGGTTAGATGCGACTTGTGACCATCGACAAAAAGCAATACTGGCTCTCCGATGTTGTTGTCTATTAGCCACCCATTAAAACTGTTTGCTACGAACTCATAAAAGGCCTCAGAACGCATCCATCTACTCTCTGATCTCCCTTAAATCCACGGTGGGGGAATGGTTTTTACTAGTGCTTTCGGGGGCGCACGTATGGAAACACGATCAGAGGAGTTAAAGTCTTGCCATCAGCACTAAGCAAAAACAGAACGGTCAATGTTTTGTTTTCGTTTCTGTAGCTAACTTTGTAAAGGTTTTTCCAACCCTTTGGAGCTAAGACTACACCAGCTTCGGAGAAAGACCGACGATCTTTCGTCCCCATTGAAAATTCTGGAAAGGTTTTCCACAGTATTTACAGCATTTTTTTCTTGTAGATAATATCTTAAAAATCTCCAAACCACTCCTTAATTCTTAAGTAACAATTGCCCGGCCTTTTGAGAGCTCCTCTGGTGTTCTGAGGGACACTTTGGGATGGCAGTTTTTGAACAGTGTCTTTCTTTTGTCGTCAAGAATTATTTTCTGCACCATATTTAAAAGGTCGAGATTTTTTGTGGAATTACACATTTCAACAAGTTCACTAGCCAATCCACAAGGCTTTTTTCTTCGGCTGCGCTCAGCACAGTACTCGGTCCCGTTCTTCTCGATTTTTCGGCAACCCTGCAATTGTTGCTTTTGGGATTCTAAACTCTTTGCTGGCTTTATTTATGGGCCAACTATCCTCCTGAATCTTCTTCCTTTTACTTGTGGAAATCGCGCTTAGTCCTTTATTATGAATTTTCCATTTTTATAATGCGTAAATAAATAATTGTTTCTTAAGTTTAAGATGTAAACCTGCTTTAATGTATAGAATTAAAGGCCGACTTAACAATATCTGTCTTCTGAAATCGGCCACGCATTCTTTCAGTTCGATAACAGGGGCCGACCAGGGGGCCAAGGACAAAAACCTGCAAATTTTGTCAAAAATTAACGTTGGGTGAAGTAAATCTTTAATCTGCATCGTAAGTTAAGCATTAATAAAAAAAAAACATAGTCCTCGGCAGTACGCCAGTGGCCGTGCCTAGAAGAACCATGCAAAAAATTTCTGTTCAGGTCGGCAAAATCTGTATTTATTTCAAACATTTTTTTGTCTACTTTCGGGGAAAAAAACAGTAAATGTATTTATTAGAACATCTTTTAATTCTTGTTTTAAAATTTTTGCTAATGCATAGTTCTAGTATTTTCGGCTCGAGAGAGCCAAATCTGGCGGTCAAGTTAGGGGAGACGGAGAACCATACCGGGAACGCGTAATTCATGATGGGTCGAATTAATATTTTATAAAGCACCAGTTTTGTTCTAACTTGAAGTGATCTACAGTAAAACAGCGGCATGAGGATGTTTGTTGCTAATCTGGATTTTTCAAGAGTGTAGTTTGCATGTTTATTGAATTTCAAGAGATAAGGGAAGTGTACTCCCAGGTACACAATATTGTTTTTAGCTTGAATGGTGCCTAAGATGTAGGTTTCTGCTTTCATTCACCGCCCCTGCGACTCCTTTCCCGCTCGTGTACGGAAGCAGATAAGTTCAGATTTTGAATAGTTAATTTTAATGCCCCATGTTTTGTTATAATCATCGATGATTTTGAGATGATTTTCTAGCGTGCGAAGGGCTGGACTCGCGTAGGTGTCATTGGCATAGGCTATTGTATCTTCTGCTCAAAGAGATCTTATTGATCCTGCATTGTCAGTCATTGGATATATGTGGGGAAAATCGTAAAGTAAGATATTGTATAATGGCGGTCCGAAAATCGCACATTCAGGGACACCCCTGTCGCGATTGGTAATATCGGATTTGGTGCCTTGAATCTGAACGAAGAAGATTTGATTTCCAAGGAAGCTATCAATAAGATAAAAAATATAAGACGGAATATTTATTTGAGATACTTTATTACAGAGCCCTTCCCTCCATACGCCGTCAAATGCTTTCTCAAAATCTATAGCACAAGCAACTGTGCACTTGTTACTAAGGATGATTGTGATGTCATTGTGGAGCTTGAACAGTGCATGCGTTGTGGAATGTTCCCTTCGGAAGCCAAACTGATGCAAAGGGATAAACTCTTTTGGGTTGTCATCAGGAGAGAGGAGACTATCAAGGAATATCCTCTCTAAATTTTCCCTAAGTTAGAGCAGAGTGATATTGGGCGGAAGTTATTTATGGTAAAATCATTGGGCTTTTTAATAATATTAAGTTAACCAGCTTTTATCCATTCTGTGAAAAAAACCCAGTATTGATGCAGTTATTGAGGAAGATGGTGATGTAGTTGATGGTCATCGGAGAATTTTTTTTAATAATAATGTTAGAGACACCATCTGGTCCGAACGATTTTTTTGGTTTAACTTTATTGATGATCTTAGATTCAAGCAGATTGCTAGTGAAAATGTGCGGGGCCGTTGGGTTCAAGGAAGTATTGTCATTGTTGAATAAGAAAATCAAATAGAAAATCAATAGATAGTAACTTCAGTCTTTGAAGTTCCTCTTTAAAAATATTAAGTAATTTTCTTAAGTCGCTCTCAGGATTTGTTTTAATATTGATAGATTTAAAAATGCATGGAAATAAAGGGGACTTCCACTGAACTAATGGATAGTGAAGGTTGCTTTTGATGACAATAGCTACGCCTTGCATTACGTTATTTCGAATGATATTATAGGAATAAAAAAAAAACTTTGTGTCGGTCGCTTAGGTGCGTCTCCTGAATGAATGCGAAGGTTCTATTGTTGGCTAAAAGTATTTTCTCCAGCTTGATTCGTCGACTATTCTGAACCAGTGAGGAAACGTCAATGGATAAGAACTTCAACTGTTTCATTTGTTACTGATAAAAAGTTGATTTACTATCTCTAGATAGGCATTTTTTTTATTATATGTAATATGTTATTGAGTAATTCGAAGTTAAGCCTCTTAATATTGCATTCAGTGTTTCGCCTTCCTTTAGGGTGTAGGAGTATGCATTAGCAGACGGACTATCCCTCAAAAGTGAGCTACTCCCCCAGAAACGGCAGCGTTACTATGTGTTACATTTGCGTTGAGTTCACAGTTATTTTCGGAAATGTTACTCGTGTTTTTTATTTCCTTCGTTGAAACTTCGCGCCTAAGGCATTCAATGCTTCAGAATTGAGAATCGGTTGGTGTATGTTATTATTGTTGAAGTTTCATTCTCACCCTTTGTTCCAGTTATTAGCGGGGCGCTACGTTGTCAAGCCAAAAGCCCTGAAACTATTGTAAAATCGCAGACAACAACAGATAAAGCATACAAACATACAACATAAGACATACAAAAAAACGACATAATTTTTTCTCGCAGGCGACAAATAGCTTTCAGAAAATAAAGTTTAGCAAGTAAAGCTTTTTTTCTTTCTTTCTTCTCGCACCGCACCCCTTCTGATTTCATTCTTTTTTCGTCTTCTTTCTTCTTCTTTTCGAATGAGAAAATATAAAATTTGTGTGAGTTTCATTTTCATACTTTATGCAGTTGATATACAAAATATGTTCAATTTGAATGGGAATTTGGATGTGTGCTAGTCCCCCTCGCCGCAAGGGAGGGATGCCGCTTACAATTACCTTTGATAATTTTGTGGGACTTTTCGTGCAAACTAGTGCAATGCAAGCGATCGATCTTTAGATGAGTTTGTGAACAGGTACATATGCGTGTGTTACACGTGTGAGGAAAGGAGTTTTTTTTCATAAGAAAGTACGCGAGAATTTATCATATCTGCAAATTCTGTGACGAAATTGAGAATGAATACGACTTGATAAGACAAAAAGTGGCGATTTAATAATTGTGTATTTATTTTGTTTATTGTTTGTAAAATTGAATTTTTTAGACCGTTAATTTTATTCTTTGCAAGGTTTTGAAGCATCAGTTGGGATATCAGGAATTAGATTGTATTATTGGTCGGTCCTTGAGGAAAAGTTTCAGACTTTTTCCCACACAAATATATTTATTTAAAGAGATTTTGATTGATTAAAGGTGCATACAAAGATATAGTAATCAAAAATGTCCTCGTAAAGAAAAAATCTGTAATTTCCCATTGTGGTGCAAAAATCAACGACTGTCCAGATAGAAAATGATTTGATTTTCCCAAAAAAAGGATTGACAGATAACACGAAATGATAGGTTTAGCAGATGAATCGCGGGATAAAGAGGACAACATTCAAAAAGACCTTGATATGCAGCATGCTCTCCAGTCATCAAGCGCGCCACCAGAAGACTTCGTTCAACAGCAGTCGCCGACGAAGAAGACGTTTTAATAGCGCGCCTTGAGAAAATGAAACGTATCCTACAGCTGCGACAAAAGCTCCAGACTCTGGAGGAGTGATAACTAACTATAAGGGGGAAAAAATACATTCATACATATATAAATATCGTTATATATCGGATAATTAAAATAATAAAATACCGAGTAACTTTTTTACCACATATAGCCACTCTCACTTAAAATACATAAAAAATAAAATAAAAATAAAAAACCCAGGGGTGGGTGGTAAATGCGCCCGTGATAGGATGCATTGACTATGCGAAAACTGACCAAACTGTTCTCATAAAATCAAATCAGTTTCAATCTAGAAAAAAATTAACATTTGCTTATTATCCTTACTACAAATTCTGGCCGATTATTAAATTTACCTTCCATAAGATGTTGGCGATCCGAGGTAAAAAACAAAGATCTCATTGTGACTTCAAAGAAAATAACAAGCATACAAGAAATGCTACCAACCATTTTACGCAACATTCAACATTTCTACGTATCAGTGCCACCGCAGACGCACAAGCAAATTAAATTAAACCAAGAAAGGCCAGAAAAAAATCTTTTCTCATTTTTTTCTTTGAGTTGTCTGTAACACAGCTGAAAAGAAATATTTTTTTTTTATGTTGAAGCTATATAAAAGTTTTTTTTGAGCAGATTTCGTTTATCACTTCTACCTATAAGCGTAAGACATCTGTATAATATTTGTCTGTGCTAAGGCCTTAATTATTTTTTACCGCTCTCTGTTTGACGTTCTTTACCGCGGGGTTAGGAACGACTCGTTAAAATAATCTAACCGCCGTATAATATGATACCACCGTGGCGTTAAAAATGTTCTCTCTTTGACGGAGCCTTTAGAATACGCAAACTAAAGTGCTTTGGTTAAAAAAAATGTTGTTTTCTTTATTTTTTTTTAAATAATTCCCCAAAAAAAATTTTGTTTTGTCATTAAATAAAATATTGGTCGAAGTCCCACACTGGTAAAAATATTGAGTACATTCTTCTAAAAATCATGTAAATTAAACGTTTTTTTTATCAAATTTTATCAACTCCGTAAAAGTTAGTAACATGCAAATATCTATAGTATTTCTTATCTGGGGCCAAATCGTCTCTTCCGTGAACGGATAGCCGCTCGTACGCATTAAAATTACGTTATACGTTATTCGAATAACTGAACTGGCACCGCGGCATACGATTGCTCACGGAACGTTGTTCCAATCGTTCAAAGAAGAAATTTTATTAGATTTAATTTGAAAAACGTAATATATAATGACAATCAAATGTCAAAGAGACGAAATTTGATAGAAAACTTTCTATTGGTGTTTATTGTCTATTGTGGTGTTTTTTGTGTCAAATTTATTTTAATTATGTGCGTTCTTAATTCATTTTTTTTAAATTATTATCTGTTTGAATAAATAATGCGCGAAATTGCATTTTTTAATAAAGAGTCATTTTACAGATAAATTCCTCATTGAAATTATCCCGAATTCCATCTTCGGCTTCTGTATAATTCCCAGTTTGTTTGAAAAGAAAATAGATGTTATTGCACACGGTATGATAAAAAATCATCTTGCACATATCCTTTTCTGTACATTGAGGCTATTTATGTACACATACAAAAATCAATATGCAATAACAATTCCAATTACTTACTCTATTCAAGATATCGGCATTTATTTGCCACCGTAAATTCCTTTTTGTAATGTATAAATTGAAATCTTTACCTACAGAATTAAGGCAACCTCTATTAGCAAGTAAGAAAAACGTTAAAAACAGAAAAAAAGAGCGCGAGAGAGAAAATTTAAAATCCAGATTGTTTTGTTTCATCAGACCTCAAATTAAAATCTCAAGTGTGGTGTTAAGCCTCATAACAAGGTGAGAACCATATATATCAAAATATTTTCGGTATTGATCGAAAAAAAATATAAATGTCAAGCACACGGACAGCACGGCAGACGATTGTGGAAGCGCTCTCAAGGGCAAATGTAGCGTTTCCACCAAGTGCTAAGCTAGCGCAATTGCGCCCATTGTACGACGAATTTCTGGCCACACAAGAGTCTGCCGAATTGAGGAGGAGAAATGGACAGGATGCCGAACCCGCCTACGAATTAGGCGACGAACCAGTTGCCGAACCAGCCGCTGTACCCGCCGTACCAGCCGCTCATTGAACCCATTCACTGGAAAAAAAATCATAGTGACATCCGCAAGTGGCTTAGCGAGTTCGAGCAGTATGCGGCGACACACGAATTTACCACCGATGATATGTGCTTGGGTGTGCGTAGGCTCCTCGAGGAGACATCGAAGGAGTTCTTGGGAACACTATGTGTGGTGAACTGTAGTGAGTTGAAGGACGCTCTCACCGGAACGTTCGGAAGGCAAGTCACCCACCGAGACGTGTACCGACAGCTGGAACAACGGAAAATTTCTCCCGACGAATCGTGCCTAGAATTCGTAACTGCGATGAAGGCTCTGTCCGCCAAAATTTCAGTTCCAGAGGCCGAGCTAGTCACATTCGTCATTGATGGCTTTGACGACGACAGTCCTAATATTACGCTTATCAACGTTGCCCAAACCATTGCTGATCTCCTGAGCCGACTCGATGGAAACCAGCAGAAACGAAGCCATGAGCAAAATGAGTGAGCCGATTAACCACGAAGATTGGGCTACCAAGTTAACACAGGTGGAACACGCTATCAATAACGCCACCCACAGTTCAACCAGAGAGTCCCCAAGCAGGTTGCTATTTTGGGCGGAACAGCGTGGAACGGTTGTGGATGAGCTTACCGAGTATTTGGAAGATAGGTTTAATCATGGGGAAGTCCGCGATCTCGAAGCTATTAGATCCAACGCGTCAGCCGCGATTTTAAAGTCCCAAGAATACAATGAGAAATATTTTTTGAGGCGCAGTGTGCCAGCGAAAACATATAGCATAGGTGACTTCGTAGTAATTAAACATGTCGATACTTCCGTCGGAACTAACAAAATGTTTATTCAAAGATACCGAGGGCCATATGTCATCTACAAAGTGTTGCCGAGCGACCGCTATGTAGTAAGAGACGTTGATAATTGTCAGCTGACACAGTTACCATACGACAACGTCATTGAAGCCGCGCGTATAAGAAAATGGGTTACCGCAACTTAAGGCACCACAGCTTCTAGTATGAGAAAGTAACACTAACCTCGTTATAAGTTTCAATTCATTTTTGTTAAATTTATATCTTAGAGGGACCCCACATTGTCAGAAGTGTTTTTGTATTATTGACATGGTCGAGGCCGATCATATTGTCAGGTCGTCCGAGTTGTAATGTATAAATTGAAATCTTAACATACAGTATTTGGGCGCCCTCTATAAGCAAGTAAGAAAAACGTTAAAAACAGGCACGGCCAGATTGTATTGGGCACGGCCATTTTTGCATAGACGATTTCCGGTCCTGGATGGAAAGCTGAAAGTGGATAAAATAAAGAGCGCGAGAGAGAAAATTTAAAATCCAGATTATTTTGTTTCATCGGACCTCAATTTAAATTTTCATAATATTTTTATACTTCCTATCATCCTCACGCACAAGTGCAATTGATTTTTCTCCAAAGAACATTCTCTGAAAAGGATCTTTGTAAAAAAAAAACAAATAATTATGTTTATCAAGATTTATAGTGGTAAAAATTGTGTATCGGGGCTTTTTTACATAGCTCTTTCGAGTCATTACGTTTGTCAAGTCAACGCGACGCAGTCAAAGCGTGTATGTGAGTGGAAACACATTTCCTATGTTCAATCAACTGCGTTGCTTCGAATCCGTCAACGCAACGCAGTCAAAGCGACATTGTGAATCGCGCATGAACTTTTGCATCCCGTTGACATATGAAGAGTAGTCATTGAGACACAACTGCGCATACAAAATATTCATAAGGGAAATCAAAGTATCTACGCACTATTATTTATTTCTTATTACAAATGTCCTGTTCAGAATATGTCGTATGAATGGGACGATGACTTCATCTTCAATACTAAGAACAGGAATTACAAAAATATTGTGAAGCGGAATTTGCGGTGGGAAATAATTACCGACTTATTGAATAGACAAGGTAATTAATAGAATTTTGATCGCATATTCACATTTGTAAGTATATCCATATAGGAATGACCTTCATTTCAGTTGAGGACTGCAAACAAATGTTTAAGAGTCTTCGTGACCGGTACGTGAGAAACAAAAATTCGCGAACCCTCTGGAAATGCAGCTGCAGTCAGGGAGGATTGGGAATATTTTTTGACTCCTTGCACTTTTTAAATCCGTTTCTATAGACACAGAGGTAGAGTTATTCTTACGAGGAGAATTGCAAGCACCACGGTCCTGGATAAAGTCCCGGAGGCTCTATGTAATGTTAACGAAGAGTTCATGGTCAACATGACAAAGAAAATGGCGACTCATTTTTATCTGTAAAAAGACTATTAAAAAATTCAATTTCATGTTAGGAATAATTTTGAATGGCCTCAACTACGAAAATAGGATATTTGTTTTGGTTTTTTTCTACCTAACAACTGACTGGCAAAACATATGTCAAAGCGCCTGAAGCGCGTCACGTAGAGTTGTAAAGGCTTTGCAGTCATAGCTTTGTTGTGAATCGGGCTTAATGATTTTCAATAACTCACATTTTATGCATGTCCCAATCCTTTCCCCAAAAAAAATACATCTGTTCTCTGTCATTTGAACGACATTTCAAAAGCTAGAGCACTTTCACGGAATACACATTAACTGAAGATAATAAAGAATTACGATACTTACAATACGTTTACTAGGTTGTCCCTTATTTTTCAAAGTTTTAAATTTCTAACGCGTAGGTCTTAGTTTTGTTCATTTGACTCTCAAACACTCGGAAATAAATTTTTACCTTATTTGGATGAGGATAACCCGTGTCGACTTGCATCGAATCATGTTCATACATGTTGCGCGGCAAAAGCGGTGCGTATTCGCGGTAGTTGTCATTTGTTCTCAATTATTCTCGCGATTCACACGTACTGTTTTACATTTAAAAGATGGCAGTGGAATTAAGAAGCAATAGAAAAGTAATATCTTAGTTGGTGACGTAAATTATCGAATACCAGGCGCAAAGTTACCGTCTAATCGTCAAGTTCTTGCAGTACTTTTTTTCAACATTCGCGAAGTTAAAGTCACTGTTAACGAAAGCGCTAATCTCGTCATTCGGGAGTGTAATATATTTTGGGAAAAAGCTAGAATCCCTACCAGAGCTATACCTAACAGTGTAAAAAAAACTTGTGGATCTTCACCATGCTTGGTGGGAGTTTGCAAAAAAATTCTAAAAAAAATACAAGATACTTACAAGCGCCGTGAGGAGAACTTTAAAAACAATTTAGATAATTTATTTGATATAGTACACGCTGATGCTTTGGAACGTATGAAAATTGAAGACAAAATATTTTACAAAAACAAAAGTGAAGACAAAAAGTTAGCCGAAAAAGAAGAAAGAGCAAGACAAAGAAAATTAAATGAAGAGAAAAAAAGAAATGAACAAATGTGTTTCGGAGGTTAATCGTCATCTCTTACCACGCAAGATTGTATACAAAAGCAAGGACATAACGAGCCCTGATGAAAGCCTTGAGGAACGCTTGTCATCCACCTCTCAAATGGTAAGCTCTGAAACTACTACAAAAAGAGGAAGGAAAGACTTTATCACGCCTAAGTTAGATGCAGCTTTAGAAAGATGTCAATTAAGCATAAGGGATTCTGTCTATATACTACTGTGTCAAAAAAATAAGGTGACATTGTATTTATTTTGAAAATTCTTTATTTATTCTTCCAAATCAAGTTATCCCCTCCCGATGCAATGCACTTATGCCAACGGATTTTCCAATCTTTGAAACACTGGTTGTAGTCACTTTCCGGGATGGCCTTCAGTTCCGTCTTCGCTGCGGCTTGAATCTCCTCTATCGTATCAAAACGGTGTCCCCGGAGCGGTCTTTTGAGCTTGTTGAACAGCCAGAAGTCGCACGGCGCCAGATCAGGTGAATACGGTGGTTGCGGAACGATATGGGTTGAGTTTTTGGCGAAATGATCACGAATTACGAGTGCGGTATGGGGTGGTGCATTATCGTGGTGTAACAACCAAGAATTGTCTTTCCACAATTCCGGCCTTTTTAGGCGGAGAGCGTTACGCAAACGACGCATAACGTTCAAATAATATTCCTTGTTGACTGTTTGGCCGGTTGGAAGGAATTCATAAAGCACAACACCACGATAATCGAAGAAAACAGTCAACTTGACCTTGATTTTTGAGCGACTTTGGCGCGGTTTTTTTGGTCTCGGCTCTCCTTTGGCACGTTATTCGCTCGATTGATCGGTTGATTCGGGGTCGTAAGCATAGATCCAAGTCTCATCGCCAGTTATAATGCGTTTCATGACATCCTGGTAGTCGGAAAGCATTGTTTCACACACTTCAACGCGACGCCTTTTTTCCAAAAAATTCAATGTTTTCGGTACCAGTCGAGATTTGACGCGCGTGAGGCCCAAAACATCCTTCAAAATGGTATTGACTGAGCCTTTCGATAAGCCAACTTCATCAGCAAGGTCTCTAATCGTTAATCGATGGTTTTTCAACACCAAATCTTTGATTTGTTGGACGTGAGCTTCATCGGTTGAGGTTGATGGTCGCCCAAAACGCTCTTCGTCTTCGACACGTTCACGGCCGGCTTGGAAATCACTATACCACTTGTAAAAATTTTTTTTAGACATAGCCTCATCATCAAAGGCTTTCTGCACCATCAACGTATCCGCAGCAGAAAATTGATTCCGCAAACAAAATTTAATGCAAATTCTTTGCTCAATAAATTTCGACATCGCAAAAAACGAAAAACTCACTTTTAGCAGCTCACAAAACGATGCGTATCTCAAACACTATGAATATATTTTGACATGAAATTTCACATAGATGTCACTGACAGTACTACCAACCTAAAAAGAAAGAAAAATTTCCAAATCCTTCGACGCGCGCAGTTTAAATTCATGTCACCTTATTTTTTGGACACAGTAGTACTTTAGGCTGTAGTAGAAGCACTAGATCGTAGCTGTGATGATTTTCCAATAAACAAATCCTCCATTCAATGCATTCGCACACTTATTCGAAAAGATAGAGCGGAATCTATAAAATCAGATTTTCAGAATAATATGCCTGAAATTGTGACCGTTCACCTGGGTGGGAAATTAATACCTGAACTTGACGTGAGAGGTTCTAAAGAAGAACGCCTGCCAATTCCCATATCATTTGGAGAAAAGGAACAACTTCTGGCTGTACCCAAACTGGAGAGCTCTTCCGGCCAAGATCAAGCTAAAGCTGTGTTGAACGCACTTTATGACTGGAACCTCGATGACAAAGTACAAATAATGTGCTATGACACAACTGCGTCTAATACAGGGCGATTGAAAGGAGCTTGTGTACTTTTGGAACAAAAACAAGACAGCGAATTACTTCTCTTTGCTTGCCGCCATCACGTTTAAGAACTGGTTTTAAAATGGGTGTTCGAAACAAAAATCCACCAAGTCACAATTAGCCCTGATATACCACTGTTCAAAAAGTTTAGAGACAACTGGAAAACTATTAATCCTGCTACCATTGAAACATACACCGATATCGTCACGCGACAACAATAGATTTGTTGACATTTTATAACCAAGAACTGCAAAAAACCATTGTACGTGACGATTATCGTGAACTGATTTAAAGTTAGACCTTCTGTGCATCTTTAAAAATATGTTTGTTGCAATCGCGGTTGAAAATTAGCGCCAAGGATAAACAAGCACTTCGAGGCGTCTGTTTATTCATTGCATTATATTTATAGTCTGGCGTCGAAGGCACCGAATCAAGATTTTTGTTTTTAAAAGAGGCTTAAGGAATATGAAACTTGACAAAATGATCTCCAAAGTAGCCCTGAGCAAGTTTAATTAACATCTTTGGTACTTGTCAGAAGAAATTGCCGTTTTATCACTCTTTGATGAAGAAGTGAGTGAAAAAACGAAGACAAACATTGTAGTGAACTTACAAAGAGAGAGTTTGTATGATTCTGGGAAGACATACAATCCATCTGAAGAAGATATGTCTGATTATTTGTATGGTAAGTAGGAATACAATACACAGTACTATTTTTTATACTGATTTCAATAAATTGATAATAAATCCGCCTTATTTATTGTTGCAGGAAAATCATTATGGATTTTGTGTCAGTGAAGAGCTAAAATGTATTTTCTCGATTAAAAATTGATAAGAATTTCCACCAGAGACTCGTTTGCAAAGGAGGAGCAAAAGCAATTTTTGCTGCGCTTTGTTCAGGAGCATAGAAATCTGTATCCAGACTGTAAAAAAGAGACTCTCAAAAGAAAATATCCTGCCTGATCTGTAATTAAATCTTTTTTCAATAAATATTTTATAAAATTTAAATATTTCAATTGATTTCGCTACATAACGGAGAGGGTCATAAACAGCTATATTCAAAATCTTAAAAGTTCTGTCGGCACGGGGTAATGATGACGTAGGAAGATAACATTTTGTATTTAAGTAACTCTAGGAAGTTTAAAAAGAAATAGGGGGTATGCATTTCGATATCTAAAAATAAAATAAAAAATCACCCATATAAGGGACACCCTAACGTTCACGGATGTCACGATCCCAAATAAGCGAATTCCGTTCACGAGTTATACGACCACGGAAGAGAACATTTGGCCCCTGACCTTTAAAGCTAATTATCTACTTTTGTCTATTTTGTAAGTTAGCGACTTTTCCATTTGAACCGGCGATATTAAGCTTTGTACTCCGAGAATCGAACAAATTTTATGACAAACACTGGACTACAATAATACTTTGCATCATAATCAATGCGTTTGGAGAATAATTCGCCACGCATACATTTTACCGCCGAAGGACGTAACTCAAAACAGCAGAAACTGGAGATGCCGTTTCCAATGGAATTGAGAGCAAGCCTTCCAAAATCTGACAAATTCCCTACATTTTGAGAATTTGAACACCATTCAAAATCATAGGATCGTAGCACATGAGACACCCGAAACCCTCACGTCTCACTCACATGAACAGTTGCAGCCGACGATCGTCGGTATTTACTTGAATCTTGCACTTAAAACCCTTCACCTACCCTTCATTTACTCACAGCCGCATAATATGTTGAAGCAACTTATTTTTAGTTTCTAATAATCAGTCTTAAATCCAAAGCCAGGACACACAATGTTGATTTCAAGTGTTCTTAAACGATATGATGAAGAACGTGCAAGACTATGAAATTCTTCCGTCGGTGAAGCGCCTCGGTCTGTATGATTTTATGACTGTTTTTTTTTTATGAGAAATGATATAGGGAAATTTGATTTTTTTTTTAATATCGCCCTCTATTTGCATATAAGCTTTGGTATTTTGTGTTTTATCCTTTCATCAAATAATTTCATTTTTTTGCAATCCATATTTCACATTTTTGTATTTTATAGTTAGATACAAACTACATAATTCTATCAATTACAATATCATATTAACTAAGTGTTTGGTTCATGTTTATTATTTATCTGCGTGTTATTAAAATTCAATTCATATTCTTTGGAAACAGTTTATCGCATAAATCATCATATCTAATAGTCTTATGTGAGATTAAAAAAAAATGCAAGTAGATAAAACTGCAAATTTTGATTTAAAAGAAATAAAAATTAATTATATAATAGAACAAAACAATTGCTTTAAGAAAACAAATCTTAAACAGAACGACTTAACAAGAAATGTGTTTTCTAGTGATCATGGTATAACCAATTTTGTGTCAATAAAAAAGAAAATAAATTTTACGTCTTTTTCGTCCACACACACATTTTTGACAACGCAGATATTTTTAAGTTTTTAATAATCTACAGTAGTTATTGTATAGCTTATAGTGTCCATGTTGTCTGCCTAGTTACATATTGATTTGTATACAAATTTTCAATATACTTTTGTTTACACTTTTATACTGATAAGTTTAACATTTTCTTTTATCCTATTTGTAATTGCTTAGTTGAAATTGTTTTTTTTTTTTTTTGTTCTAATCTTTCCACTAGTTAATATCTCCCTTGTTTGTGGTTATCATTATTATTTGCTTAGAACTGTACTTATTTTCTTCTTTCAAACACATAAAATTTATTGTTTGTTAATTTAACTAATGATTAAATGAAATTTCATTTTCAATCTAACAGTATTGTGTGGAATAAGATTAAAACAAATGATAAATGGTATATAGTTAATTATAATAAATCTATTATCACATTTTAAATTACGCACAACAGTGGTTTTGCTGACGCATCGTGTAACACCCAAAAAGATTTCTCCACTCTGATCGGTAACTGGGTGAATAAAACTTTTTTTCTACACATAAATGCAGATTTAGTGCATACATGATAATTTAATATAATGCAAGTATTGTTGTAGTACGTTTATAGCAAAATGACGATAGTCACGTGTTGTTTTTATTTTTCGTTTACTGATAAACACAACATACAGTAAATAAAAGGATGATACATATTAATTGTTTTTTTTATTTAATTTTTTCAATGGCATTGTTTAACAGTATGTTTGAAAGCTTCTAGGTTATAAATCTTTAAGCAGCGTCTATTAATTTGACTTGGCTTTGAATTTCAATAAATATTTCCTTTAACTTTGGAGCATAATCATGTTATTATATAATACTTTAGCTTAATCAGTAATAGTATTTGTAGTAAGTAGGACTAGTCAGTTTTTTTTTTTTTTTTGTAATTACTGTTTTGCTTTTATGTTTATTTAATTATTTAACAGTATGAACATGTTTTATGCATTAAGATAATAGTATTCTTAAAGCTGTCTATGCGTGGAACATTATTATAATGCTTATAAATATTATTTATTCGTCTCTTTTACATATATGGTTGTGTCATACATATTTCAACTCACCATATCTAAGATGATTTTCTTCACTATAGTATCAGTTTTTTTGTTGTTTTCACATTAACTATTGGAAAGGGGTAAATAAAATCGAGTCATATTAATTTTCCGTAATTAAACTAGTTTATACAAAACCAAAGTTTAAGAATTTATAATAAGGATCGGTCTTTCTACGTACGTGAAAATATTAACTTTGCACTACTAAGGAATGTATTTTCTTGAGAGAGAGAGAGTGCTTGTTTTCTCACAGCTACCTAGAGTTTTCGAACATTTTTTTCAAAGCACTACGAAAATAGGAAGACCCCCTTTTTAAGTACGACAATCTACTTGCATTTGGCAGTTATTATCATGCACGCAGATAAGAATTTAAATTCTCATAATCTTTTATCTGCATATTACAAATATATATATATGTATTAATAATTAGTCCGTTATAATTGGCTGTGAAATTTTTAGCATCTAGAATTCTTTTCATATATATATATATATATTGGCATTATAATATAATTGTTGAACAAACACCCGTAGTCGCATACATATTACTTCAAAAATAAATAGACTTAATTTGCAACAAAAAAAAAATAACTTACGTGCTATGTTTTTTTTTAAGGACAAGTGCTTGTACAGTCTTCAGTATATGTAACTCCTTGCCGAATTATGTATAATCAAAATAAAACTAAAATATATGTAATTTTAATTTCTGCAAACTATTTGCTTTGAATGCAAGGACTTCATTCTGTTTGAGTTGAGTAAAAATAATTTTATAAAATGATCACTTCTCGGCGACACTAATGTGAGTCTTTTGTATTGTTTTTTGCAACCTAGGTGAATACAAAACGCTTGATGAGAGAGCAACGACAAGCAAATAAAATAAACATCGGTAACCTATGTAAAAACATAAAATTAATACGAACTAAAACGAATGCGTGCATGTTATTTACCACTCGGTTTACTTTAGGCTTTAAACGATTTAACTTTTTTTAAGAGAAAATATTTAGCTATACTTTAGTTATCTCACACATTGTAGCAGGTTGAAATTTGTTGCAAATGTTGTTGGAATGATGATGGCGTTGCCTCGAAGGCTGCTGCGGCTGCAGAAACTGCCTCCGAGAAATGTGGAACTGACTGTCGAATGTGATTGGCTGACCCTGCCGCCGGTGTAGCGGGTAATTTTGAAGACGCCGGTGTTTGCAAATAGGGATGTATTCTATGTGACCGCAGATATTGTCGATATTTTCCACTATTTCCGGCACTGGTTTCAATGTTGCCATTCTTATTGTCATTATTAGTTTTAACAGTATTGTGAAGTTGTGTAGGCGTGGTGTCAGGACCAGCCTGATAATTACTAGGAACTGTTGCAATTGGGCTACGATCGACCATTAAACAAGCGGCCGTATTCCAACGAAGATTAGTAGTGTCAACAAGTGAGGTGGATATTCCGTAATTGCTTTGAACGTTACTTTGTTTGCTTGAACAGCAAGTTCTGTTGTTGTCGTATTTAATTGGTTGACTTCTTGCAAGAGCGGTGTTTGTCGACCTTGTCGCATATCCACCGGAAATCAATGCATCACGCTTACCCACTGAAGAATTCGTGGTTGAACATTTCATTGTACATTGATTAAGCAAGGAAATATGTGGAACTGGAGGAAGAATTTTGTTGGAAAGTGGGGCTATAGAAGTAACAATAGTTGCAACTGCTGCCAATTGATCCCAGTGGGTGGGTAACGATGACGATGAAGAATTTTGTACTAGCAGGTTTTGCTGATGATTTTGTGTTTGGTGTTGTTCTGAATGTTTCTGCACAGAGCTTGTACCATGTTTATGATCACGTTGAGCCGTTGCGGCTGCTGCCCTTCGGATAGCTGATGTGCGTTCGACATACTGTCCACTTACTGCAGCTAAAACGGATGATGCGACAGAAACCGAGGGGTAATGAGCTTGTTGAGACATTTGCGACATTTGCTGTTGCGGATTGCTCTGTGAAGGTCGAAATTGTTGCTGCTGTTGATGATTCTGATGATGCGTCGTATTGTATTGCACGATTGAATTTTGTCTAGTGTGATGATTATGTGGTACCTGAGATTGCTGCTGATTGCGAATTGATGTTCGCCTCGTCGAAGACGATGACTGCACTATGTTAGAGTTTTGTGTAGCCGCTGTTAGTATCGATGCACTGTTTCTAGACGAATTTGGCATGTTATTTACGAAAGGACTACGACGTTGACTTTCCATTTTACGGAAATAGCATGGGTGAATCATAAGAAGTGGTTCAACACGCTGGCCAGCTGGTGGTTTTGGTTGGTTTGGCAATTCGTACTCTACGCTACAGTCGACATGCAATGGAATAGAGTAATCTTTTTGTTTTTCTATATTACTGTTGGCGGCGGCAGATATGGTCGATGCAGCAGCCGCCGCAGTGACTGTTACCAAAGCTGTCGCCGCCGCAACCGAGGATTGCAGCTGTTGTTGCAAAGGTTGTGATATTTGAGTCACATGTTGTTGTTGCTGAGTAGAGGTAGAACCTGTGGTTAACCCATGGGGAATCAATACATCGTACCTAGTATAACAAGCGGCCATTGTCATATTCGTCTTGCAGGAAAACAGCTGAAAGTACTTTAAGTATAGAGAATATATCAAAATATATATATATTGAAATGCTCAAAAATATTTAACATTCTTACACTTCAAATAATGCTTGGAGAATTAATTTTCCTTTTTTTCCATTTCAATATCGATAAACTCCACGAATTTGCCCGCAAGAAATATCTTTTACATAACGTGCTTGATCATATCCGTGACCATCTCCTGGTGACTTATTAACACATCATCTTTCAACAAATTAACTATACATTCTGATACGTGTATATTGAACATTTTATGTGATATTATTTTCAATTAACACTAGCAATCGGAAAAAAATGTGCAGCTCAGCAAACTTTAAAAGTCGGGCATTTTAACAAAGCGCATTTGCAGCTAACACCACTAATCGATGGGTGCGGGCAATTTGTTGTACTTAAAAGTAAGCTTGGTTAAACGCGCGATAATACCACTCAACTTTTACAAACATGCGACGCAAACATTTATTTTTCATGTACAACTAGTTAATTGTTCACTCCATTTGAAAATGTGTTCCAAAGAAACATGGATTAAAAAATGTTTCAATCAAACCGAAACACAAAGATTTTCTGTCTCTTTCAATCACACAGTCTACGCTTTGTAAGCCAGCCTTCTAAGGATCGTTCACAAATCATCAAACCGATTTTTTCTCTTTTACAAATGCGAGCTCTAAGGCATTACTAAAAAAAAATGTAACACTGCGATATCTAATTTTCATATCAACGATCATATAATAATCCCTATGTCCAATTCGAAGGCTTCACTTATATTCGACTTTCGTGAAAATCAAAATGGGAATATAAATTTCTAAAACTGCACGATTTTGTACATTAAGAAACAGATAACAAAGGCCTACCGAACGACCACACGTTATTTCGAATTCTTCTATTTTGAGCGATTTTATAATTATTTAGGAAAATATTTTCAATCTTTTTGCAGGTGGTATATTCTTCATTAAAATAGTTGAATTCGATTTCAAGCAGAAAAAACCTCAATGGCGAGCCAAACAAACGAAAGAGACAAGCACAGAGATGCAGGCGTACGGGTGCATTTAATGTATGCAGGTAGAACATTGATATGAGAATATGATTGGAACGTTCAGCCGAAATATCGAGAAACTATCGAAATTGTATACCTCAATTTACACGTAGATTGTTTTTTCAAATTATTGTAAACCTCTTTTTAAGAAAGGAAATCGCAGGGATATGAAAAACTATCGGCCCATATCGTTACTTCCAACTTTTTCTAATCTCCTTGAGAAACTTTTAAAGTCCCGCATGATTTCTTTTTTGGAAAATCAGAAATTTTTTTTCGAAAAATCAGTTTGGTTTCAGATCAAAAAAATCCACGGAAGATGCGATTCTTACATTATTGAATCGAATTTGTTGTTTATTTAGCAATAAATATAGCTATTCTAATACAATTGTTATAATAATATAATATATAAGACTACAGTAAAATTTAAATACAAACTAAAAAGAAAAAGGAAATATACAACATTTAATATCTATATATACTTCAATTTAACATGCGAGATAATATTTTTCATAAATCCTACAAGTTCATTTTCTGTTTTGAGTTTTTCGGGTAGTTCATTAAATATTTTAAATCCATTATAAAAAATTGTGTTTTGGGCTTTCTGTGTTTTAAACAGCAGAAGACGTATATCATTTTTACTTCTAACATTATACGCATGAACATTTTTGACATACTACTGTGTCCAAAAAGTAAGGTGACATATGAATTTAAACTGCGCGCGTCGAAGGATTTGGAAATTTTTCTTTCTTTTTAGGTTGGTAGTACTGTTAGTGACATCTATGTGAAATTTCATGCCAAAATATATTCATAGTGTTTGAGATACGCGTCGTTTTGTGAGCTGCTAAAAGTGAGTTTTTAGTTTTTTGCGATGTCGAAATTTATTGATTTGATTTTATTTGCTGAATCAATTTTCTGCTGCGGATACGTTGAGGGTGGTGCAGAAAGCCTTTGATGATGAGGCCATGTCTAAAAAAAATGTTTACAAGTGGTATAGCGATTTCCAAGCCGTCCGTGAACGTGTCGAAGACGAAGAGCGTTCTGGGCGACCATCAACCTCAACCGATGAAGCTCACGTCCAACAAATCAAAGATTTGGTGTTGAAAAACCATCGATTAACGATTAGAGACCTTGCTGATGAAGTTGGCTCAGTCAATACCATTTTGAAGGATGCTTTGGGCCTCAAGCGCGTCAAATCTCGACTGGAACCGAAAACATCGATTTTTTTGGAAAAAAGGCGTCGCGTTGAAGTGTGTGAAACAATGCTTTCCGACTACCAGGATGTCATGAAACGCATTATAACTGGCGATGAGACTTGGATCTATGCTTACGACCCCGAAACAACCGATCAATCGGGCGAATATCGTGCCAAAGGTGAGCCGAGACCAAAAAAACCGCGCCAACTGACTGTTGACTGTTTTCTTCGATTATCGTGGTGTTGTGCTTTATGAATTCCTTCCAACCGGCCAAACAGTCAACAAGGAATATTATTTGAACGTTATGCGTCGTTTGCGTAACGCTATCCGCCTAAAAGGCCCGGAATTGTGGAAAGACAATTCTTGGTTTTTACACCACGATAATGCACCATCCCATACCGCACTCGTAATTTGTGATCATTTCGCCAAAAACTCAACCCATATCGTTCCGCAACCACCGTATTCACCTGATCTGGCGCCGTGCGACTTCTGGCTGTTCAACAAGCTCAAAAAAACGCTCCGGGGACACCGTTTTGATACGATAGAGGAGATTCAAGCGGCAGCGAAGACGGAACTGAAGGCCATCCCGGAAAGTGACTACAACCAGTGTTTCAAAGATTGGAAAATCCGTTGGCATAAGTGCATTGCATCGGGAGGGGATTACTTTGAAGGGGATGAAATTGATTTGGAAGAATAAATAAAGAATTTTCAAAATAAATACAATGTCCCCTTATTTTTTGGACACAGTAATATATAATTTTATCACATCTATAGTTGGGTTTTACTGTTTTTCATTTTATATACAAAAATAAGAACATTCATAATTGTTTTTTGTTTCACACTTAACCACTTTAGAGCACTTAACATATCTGCAATTGGAGTTAGCCAATTACATTTTAATATAGCCCTCATAGCTTTATTTTGAAATTTTTGAAGTCTTTCCAGCAGTGAGTTATGATAGATATATTATTGTGGAACAATATTCAAAATGTGGTTTAATGATTGCGTTATAAATATTTATTGCACTTAATGTTGGTATTTTTTTCCTAATTCTCCTAAAGAATCCAATCTTTTTACTTATCTTATTTGATATGTAGTCAACGTGACTGTTGAAATTCAAATTAGAGTCAATTATAATCCCTAGATATTTAATTTCCTTTACATTGTCTACCATCTCGTTATCTATTATTATATTTGTATCGGATTGTCCATTTATGTACATACACTAAATGTATGTATATATACCTACATTTAAACTTAATTTATTCATTTGGAACCATTCATTCAGATGTTTCAAATCTTGATTAATTTGTTGAATGCAATCACTTAAGTCATTATTCGACACATATAACAGGCCATCATCCACAAAAAGTTGTAATCTACTACATTTAACTATTTTAGACATTTCATTTACATAAATTATAAACAATAATGCTCCTAAAACCGATCCTTGAGGTACACCTAGGATAACATTTATAAGTCGATGAAAACTGCAACAATTTTTTTCCTCGAGTGCACCTCATTTTTCCAGTCGCCGATAATTAGATTAAGAAGCGACTCACAACTATGCATGCCTCTGAACCCTGATTGACACGCGGAAAACAATTGATTGTCCTCCATATATTTCTGAAGCACTACTTTCTGCAAAATCTTTGCTTCGTTGAGTAGCATATTTACTGGTCGAAAATCAGCAGGCTTCGTGGGATTTTTCGATTTTTCAATTGGCACTACCATAGATTCCTTCCATGATTCTGGAAATATCCCTTCTTTCATTGATTTATTAATAATCTTACACAGTTCAGGTCCAATACTGTTTATCACGTCTGTGATCATGCTCAGACTGAGTTTATTTGTGTCCTTCTTATTTTTCATTTTCTTTAAAATTACTTTTAGTTCATTAAGTGTTATACATTTGAATTTAAAAGTTTTATTTGTTGCTTGAATATAGTTTACATATGGAACATACGGAATGGCTCTATTTAATTCACACACACTCTGAACAAGGAAAACATTGAATTTATTTGGCAAAGTTGAACTATCACTCACTAAAACACTATCAAAGACAACACCCTTTATTGCACTTTTCTGTTCCTTAAGGACTAATAATTTTATGGTTTTCCACATATCTTTTTGGTCTGTAGCTAATTGTATTTTTCGTATGACATATTCGTTTTTTGCTTTGTCAAGTGCTGATTTGAAATTATTCCTCGCTTGTCTTTAGTTATGCCAGTCATTTTGTTCATTCGTCCATACAGCTATTCTATATTTATACATTTTTTGTTTTCGCATCATTTTGAACGTATTACTGAACCACTGATTCGTGCCGAAAGTATCAACCATTTTTCTACATATCAACGAATCTACTGCGTTTTTTAAACATGCTGTTATATTTCGCGCCCTTGAGGTAACATCACATTCGTTACATTCGTAATAAGTGCCTATCATTTCTATATTACTCCGTACACAATCAATAAATTTTTGCTTTTCGTATTTCACTGTTTCCACTAGTTTCTTTTCACTTTTAATTTTAATTTTCACTGGTAAAATTATTACGGTGCTCTCGTGGTCACTAACTTTTAAATTTTTCTCAATTGTATGAAGGATATATTCGTTCGAAACCTTCTATGGCACTCTTCATTGATCTAGTAGACCACAAGTTGCTTTTGGACAAATTGTTTAATTCAGGTTTTAGAGGAGCTATATTGGACTGGTTTACTTCTTATTTAAAAGACAGGAAGCAAAAAGTTAAAATAAATGGAAATGGAAACTTGAGCAACTGTCTCACTATCAAGAATGGAGTCCCACAGGGATCTGTACTTGGTCCTTTGTTGTTTCTGATTTTAATCAACTCTTTGTTCAACCAATCTTTCAATGGTCAACCCACAGCATTCGCAGATGATAAAGCTTTCGCGTATCTAGAAAATAATGTATTTAACTGCATTGCCAGTATAAATGAAGACCTCCATAAGCTAAGGGATTGTTTTTTCAACATGAGTTAGTTATCAGCCTTATCGCTGACGCTGACCAAGCTAACGGCGTTTAATATGATGGGTAGTGATCGTTTTGATTTCAACGTTATATTTCATTCACATGTGCGTAAGAGACTTTCTTTACCAGTTCATAGCCGTGATTTTGCTAACTATAATGATAATCTTGGATGTTCAGATAGGTGTTTTAAAATTGAATCTGTTAGCGAATACAAGTATTTGGGTGTTTTAATTGATTCAAACTTGAATTGGAAGGCTCATATACAAGCTACGAAATCGTATATGATGCAGGTTATTCGAAAAAAAGTATCTTTTACGACCCTATTGTTCCAAGCAAGTTTTAACTATCATTTATTATGCACTTGCAAACTCTAAAATACAATATGGTATTACGAGTTGGGGAGGTGCTTATGACAACACTTTTGATCCATTATTTAAGTCTCAAAAATGTTTAATTAGAATAATTTGTGGTAAAAATCGTTGTACTCCATGTTGGCCGTTATTTAAAGAGCTATATATTCTTCCCTTAAGACACCTTTACGTATTCAAAGTCCTTAGGGAATTTTAAACGTAGTGGTAAAATTTTGAACAGAACATCGAATTATTACAGCTTACGCGTTAATAGTCAAGCCTTGGTAATTGTCCCTGCAGCACATAAAACTAAATTTTCTCATTTTTTTCCATTACTGGTCCTAGATTTTTCAATAAGCTACCTACTGTGGTAAGACAAACATACAAATTCAATACATTTTTAAAAAAAAGTAAAAAATTGGTTATTCGGTATCGATTATGTAAATATTGAATCTGTTTTTCGATGTGTGTATTAAAAATTCTATTATCACTTTATCAACCTTTTTAATCTGGAAGGTCATTTTGCATTGTAAAAATTATACTGTTATTATACTCTTATTCGCTTACGCTTCTCTATGTTATATTTACCCCACATTAACTTCATTTGTAATAATGTCAATCATTCAACACTGGCTTATGTTATTAGTTACAGAATGATTTTCTTCTTTCTACTAAGTTTGTAATGAATTATTTGTAAATTAAGTTTAAGTTGAATTGAAAGAATAAAAAATGAAATGAAAAAAGTCACTTTCATATAAAGGAGCTCACACAACAGAGCGGTACGCGGTAGCGGTAGAAATGCGGTAGCAGTATACCGCTTATCCGTTCACACTGTATGCGGTATTCACCTTAGTAGTAGAATGTGTTCTTCAGACGAAGATGAACTAATTTTACTAGTGTTATTGGCAGATGAGGGAACAAAATATTTATGTACATTGTTTTGAACACATTAAAAATTTTTTTTGTTTACCTTAGCCACTTACCTTCTTGGTTTAACCCCTCTGCTATATTTTTCCATATTTTGTCTTTTTTTGAACTCTGAATGAATTAAATCAAATAAAAATAGGGTTTATTTTCACCAACTCAATTAGTTTTTCGTAACACATTTTGATATGCAGTACACGGTACACGGTACACGGTACAAAATTGTATCGCTGCAATACCGCAATACCGGTTGCGGTATACCCTTGCCAGTGTGTGCATCTATATTTACCGCAAAAGGATTACGAACCGTTGTACCGTTATCGCTACCGCGTACCGCTCTGGTGTGTGAGCTCCTTAACAGCAGTAATCTGAAACACGTTTTTGGACATCAGCATGTAATCTCAGCAAAAAATGTGGTAAAATTTTGTAAGGCGAAGGGAAATGATATATAAGTCCCTTACGATTAAACAATTTGGCACTCGCGCGGTCAAGCATTTGGTAGGTTTTCTCTCAACTTACGGGAAAATCTGTCAAAACACATGACCTCAAAAGTTGTAACGAAATATGTAAATTAATGACATTCGCGCGAGTTAAATATTGGTCGTAAATCCATGTTCAATAAAATGTATCACCTTTTTTATTTTAACGTTTTAATTATATCATTTTATATCGTAATTTTCTTAACGTCATCACTTCTAAAGGGAGATTTTTTCAAAATCCTATAGGAAAGTTTTTAAAAAAAGACACATAAAATTCAGAAAAATGCATGGTCTTTATTTGAATCGATAGTACGGTCCATATAATTTAATGTTTGAAGATTATTTCATGCAAATGTTGACCTTGACTGCGCCTCAAATGGTCCATCCGCTTAGTCCAATTTTGGCATACTCTTTCCAACATTTCGGCCGGTATCTCACGTATAAATGCTTCAATGTTGTCTTCCAATGCGTCAATTGAAGCGGGCTTATCTGTATAGACGTGAGCTTTAACATAGCCCCACAAAAAATAGGCTAAAGGCGTTAAATCGCACGATCTAGGCGGCCAATTGACCGGTGCCGAACGTGAAATAAAATGTTCACCGAACTCGCCCCTCAATTAGTCCATTGTTGCGCGTGCTGTGTGGCATGTGGCACCGTCTTGTTGAAACCACATGTCATGCAAGTCAAGCTCTTGCATTTTGGGCAAAAAAAGTTGGATATCATCTCAGGGTAGCGCTCATCATTCACAGTTACGTTATGATTCGCATCATCTTTGAAGAAGTACGGTGCAATGATGCCACCAGCCCATAAACCGCACCAAACTGTGACTTTTTCTGGATGCATTGGTAGCTCTTGCAATGCTTCTGGCTGATATTCACTCCAAAATCAACAATTCTGCTTATTTACGTACCCATTAAGCCAAAAATGAGCTTCTTCGCTGAACACAATTTTTCGGTAAAAAAGTGGATCTTCGGCCAACTTTCCAAGAGCCCATTCACCGAAAATTTTACGTTGCGGTAGGTCGTTTGGCTTCAATTCTTGCATCAGCTGTATTTTGAAAGGCATCACACCTAAATCCTTCCGCAAAATTTTCCACCATTTCGATAATGGTCATCATTACCATGGCAGTTCGCATTCTACGTAAGCGTTTTGGTGGTTTAATGTCCAACAATGTAAATTTGGTGCGAAATTTAGACACAATAGCCCGAAAAGCCGCTTCAGTGGGTCGATTAAACTGACCATAAAATGGAAGAAGCGCGCGATGAACTTTCTTAACAGAGCACGCATTTTGATAATAAAATTCAATAATTTGCAATGGTTGTTGGTTTGAAGGACGATTCATGGTTAAATTATAGACCAAACTGAACATGTTTGACAGTGAAACAAAACACGAAACGTGTGTCAGCTGTTTGAACCAGTGTTGCCAAAAAGATAATAGCTAAAATATCACTCTTTATATTAACACATAAAAGTGACGGCGACGACCATACAAGTTAAAGTTATCACCCTACTTGCTGTGTTAACGGTATTCAATTAGATCATACTGAAAATTATTATCATCAGCACTTAAATGTTGACTCGTATATAGTGACCGAATAATGTAAAATATCAATGCATTTGGTTAACCTATTGAGAAATAGTGTGAACATATGAACCCGATGCATTCGGTTGAACTTTAGATAACATACTATAAACACAAGCAATATCGTTAATGGGCCAGATACTTGCCCGATTCACAATGAAGCGTGAGAGCGAGACGAGTAGCCAGAAAGAGAAAGATTGTGTCGTCTTAGACACATAGATCATGAGCTCGCTTACATAAATTTGTCTTTTATTGTGTTCTGCGAAACGATTTTATGACGACAGCGATTTCTCGCCTCGCTCTTGTTTAGCCTCGCACTGCATTGTAAATCGGGCAACCCTTGATTAATATTGTTTGGGTATGTTGACATGGTAAGAATTTGCAATCTGCGAAGGTTTCCTTTGACTATTCATTTAGTTCTTAAGAGAGTTGAATTTTAACCTTCAACAAAAAAGATACGGTGCAGCCCCGCATTGAGACAGCGGCTGCACTATTCATTATAAATATATAAACCACCAAAACATTCGGATATAACAGGAAATAAAGATAAATCTTTATATAAAAAAAATTCGAAAGTGTTTTCTTATATTTGGCTTTGAGAGTTTAGAAATATGACCCTCAAATTCAGTAATAATTAGAGAAGATATGTTCTCTTTTGAGTTGATTGATAAGATTAGGAAACACACATATATTGTGGATTCTTCTTCTAGTTTTTCAAAATAGAAGATAAATGTCAATTAACTGGTTTTAGAACCTGAATTTTAAGCAAAAAACACAATTGCTAACCCTGTTATTAAAATCGGACAACTTCAAGAAAAACTCCAATCCAGAAAAATTTAAAGTTGAGAGTTGTTTAAATTCGACGTTGAAGTGAGGCTTACGATATTTACGATCAAACGCCAAGAACACGAGCGAGCTCACATTTACTGTAACCACATAAGATCTCATTGCTTCTACTCATTCTGTTCAAACGCGAGAGCGAGAGCACTGCATTGTCCTTATTTTTGAAATTAAATAAGGGTTTCGATTCTTGGGACTAACTTAAGTCGTATAGTAAGGCATATTTCGTTTGTTTTTCGTTTCGATTAAAAAAAAAGTTCTTTGGTGCGAGATACTTCGGTCCGAAACTTAAATTGTTAAAATTGAACTGATTAGTTGGAACAAGTTAAGCGGATTCAAGCAGATTATATTCGAACGTGAATTTCATTAAACGTATAAATTATGCCTGCAACTGCCGAGTTATTGAAACGCCACTACAAGCGGTTTGTGAAGATTTTTTAAGCTACTTTGTACACCCATGGCCAGCAGTTATGAATTTCCGATCAAATCCTTAAAGGATCGTGAAGATTTGGTTGGAAACATAAGAAACATAAACCAAACATAAGAACCTCAATTTTAAGCAGATCTTGTAAGTATAAGATATTCAATGATACTTTTAGTTTTGATAGATAAATATATTTGCAGAAAATATAAGTTTCATCCAAAATCCAAGGGAAAGTCGGGAAAAACTTCAGCGCCCTAGTATCGGACGACTTACTGTCCGAAATAAATTGTAAATGGCGGAAAAAAATTATGGGTTTGAAATATTACAAATTTTTCGAATCGTTTCTATAGTGTGAGAGCATATTTGTCCAAAGCGAATTTCAACGCAATTGATTAAAATAAAATAAATGAAAGTTGAAATTTATTTCAATCAAACGCTTTTTAAAATCAAGAATTTTTGTATACTCTGAAGTATGAAATTTTGTGTTGTTAGGAATAAATTCAGGATTGCCTTACGTTTTAGTCTTAGATTCTTTTGTAATAAGCCTAATACAATGCTTACATTTATCGTTGAGATATTATAGACACACACGCTGGAATTTAGGTATGATTACAGGGATCTTGCAATAATGATCAGGAGGCGTTTTGTTGATTCGCTTTGTTCCCTTGTATTTCCGTACTGTGAAGCGACTCCACGAATGATTTTTTTCAAGGAATTGCGGATGGTAGCACAGCAAAATTCGCCGGGATGTTGAACTAATAGAGACAGAATCAACAGGTTGCTTTGTGTCTCCAAATAAGAACACAAATAACATTCCTTAATTCCGTCCGCGATTACAGCGATCCGTCTAACGTGGAATTGTGACCATATAAAACAGGTTACGATGCAGCGCTTAAAGCGATGAGAGAAATGCAACATATCCACCGCCAAAATGTTGGTCCTATTGATCCGTCAACTTGTGCTTCAAATTTTTCCAGCCAATAAATTTCAGTTGCGAATGAAATAAGTTCAATTCAAATTAAATGAAAATAATGCAACAATGAAATGCAACATATCCAACACCTTCAAAGCAGGGTCAACTCAAAAACAGTGAATTTATCCTTGTATTCGAATGCTCAGTGATCATTAAAAGGATTAATTCTTAGCCCCAGATTATGAATATCAATCAAATCAAACATTTTTTTCGTCGCCTGTAAACTTAATTGTTTTGCGTTGTTTTAGTAAAGACATAAGCGTGCGATAAAAAAAAACTGTAACAAGTGTAGAACTTGAGTAACATGTGTGTTCGCAGAATTGAATCTATACTTTTCAAAACATAATTTATTTTCAAAAGTCACATAACAAAAATAATTAAGCTCATCGGGTGTTAAGCCAATCATCTTCATCCTACTATGTCCGGTTGATAGCTTATATCAATCGAACACAAGTCTTACTTTCCAATGGACCACATATTCCGGCTGAAATGGCGGCTATTTCACGTTCTAGGTTGGCTCTGACCTCTTCCGACATCGTAGATTTAACATAGTTCCAAAGAATATTTTCAACAGGCACTAAATCGGACGAATGAGGCGACCAGTCGACTGGTCCATAACAAGCAAACTTATTATTCAATAAATCAATTATAAGATGTGCTGTGTGGCACCATTCTGTTGAAACCACGTGTCTTCCAAGTCCATATCTTCCAATTCGGGCCAAAAATAATCGGTAATCATGGCACAATGACGCTGGCCATTCACTGTAAAATGAGCTTCGTCAACGGAGATGATTTTGCGATGAAATTCATCATCTTAGCGCATCTTCTCCAGAGCCCAATCGGAGAACGGCTTAAATTCTTGAGTGATCTTGTATGGGTGTAAACCAAGATCCTTATGCGAAATACTCCATAATGTAGTCTCGGATTACACACATCATACATTATATAAGCAGGTTCTATTCAATGCCTCAGAATCAAATAGCCCAACATTCACCACAAATATATCAGATCTTTCACCATTAATTTCCAACTCAGCATGTCAACAAACAATTACTTCAAGCCCTATTCATCAAGATGAACATTTGTAAAATCACACCATCAACTTTGAATTCGCAGTCAGCCTTTTCACTTGATGATGATGATGTCGGCAACGTAAGCAACTTTAACTCAGATGGAAATAAATCCACATACCTCCAGATAATGCAATGGAGCGTTCAAGGTTTCACTAACGATTTCGATGCTTTGACACTGCTAATAAAATAATACAGTTCCGATGTCATTTCTCTTTACGAGACCCATTGTGTAATTTATATATTACCAGAACAAACTTTCACTCATATCTTTAATATCGTATTACAAGTTAATACCCTTGCATACTCAGTACTTAAATGCATTCGCAATGCTGCCAACAACTCTGTTCCTCAAACATCACCAATGTCTCGGACTCGAGTTGTATCGTGTGGAATCAGGATTTAGCTAGGCTTAGAGCCGAAAAGGTCACTACTTAGTGTGCTTTTAAGAAAAGCCCAACCTGGTCAACTTATTAGGCCATAAGAAAGTCAATGCCAAATTTAGAACGGTTTTAAAAATAAGCAAAATAAACACCATGCTCTGTGATCTCATCGGATGATGTCTCTAAAATGTTTGCTTTATTTCCCCTGCTGATTTCAATGCCGAAAAAGCTGAATGTCAAATTTCAACTTCGCAACCTGCAAAAAATGCTGCAGCCAAGCGTATAGAAAAAGATATAACCTTAGTAGAACTTGAGAGATGTTTAAGTAAATTTAAAGGTAAAACACCAGGTCAGGACAGGTTCTCATGACCCATGCTCAAAAATGAACCTGAAAGAGCCAAGATAAGACAATTGAGTCTTTGTTTTCAATACCGGGATCATACCATAAAGTTGTCCCGATTGCTAAACCAAATATAAATGTCGATACTATTGACGGATACCACCCGATATGTCTAATTCCATGCATGTCTAAAGTAATTGAAAAAAAAAACTAATCGGCTATAAGAGTTTACAGAATTTAAAAAGGGAATGAGCAAAAACCAAATAGAGGGTGCATGGACATCTTAGTCCACCTTGATTACGTGATTACAAATGCGCTTTCCGCAACCACCAATTTCTGTTATTTTATTTGCAATTGCATTAGATGTGTTGAATACGATCATTTCAAAGTACAATGATCAAGATCATGGTATATATGCAGATGACGCTATAATAATATGTTAACTAAAAAAACTAAAATGTGGTTTTCAAATTCGCTCAAGGAACTTGTTGAAGACCATATCCAGTCTGGAGCTTTCGCCTCATGTAAAATCCTTCTCATATATCGAAAAAAGTGTTGTTATGAAATTAACTTAAAACTAAATAACTTCGGTATTGAAAAGTCACATACTTCAATATTTTGAGATTTATTTTCAACAGTAAATTTAATTTCTTCGAAAAAAAGTAATGTACATGTCCAATCGCTTGGCTATTTAACAAAAATATAAGTTTGGAAAAAATAAATTATGGCTTAGCTATTAACGGTTCCTGCCCTAAAACAACAAAAAAACTTCTTCAAGCCGACCTACCAGCAAGCAGCGAGAAGAAGCATCAATGCCTACCCTACGAGTCCAATATAAACATATCCTTGCAGAAGCCGGACTACCATCAATTGAAGAGCATAAAATATAAGTCACTGCCAAACTCTTACCCAAAATTGTATTCCAAGCTGGTTCAATAATCGACAAGGACACAAATCAGGCTCTTACTCACAAACGAATCAGGCCTTTTATGATACATCCCATCTCAACCACCCTGGTTCTTGGACACCAATTCTGTGCTTACGAATTTGTGTGCCTTGCAAAAGCGCAGCACCAAAACAACAGAAATAAAAGCATGTTCATTGAAACTTTTTCAGAATTAAAACCGAAAAGCTGGAATTTAATTTTTACGGATGGGTTGGAAACTTCACAAGCCACCGCTCTTGCAGAAGTCTCAGAAGGAGGCTCTTACCAAACACCACATCAATCTTTATTGCGCAAGCGGTAGAAATTCTCGAAGCCGTCAAAAAGTGTTCAAATATTTTAGGAAAATGGACGATTTGCTCGAACAGCTTGTCAGTTCTAAAAGCAAAAACCCTTTGCATAATTTTGCTATGATATTTAAAATAAGAGATGCCCTTATAAGCAAAAGTTCAAAAGTAAAATTAATAGCTACCCCCGAACATGTTGGAATACGTGGTAATGAATTGACAATGCCGCCAACAATGCTCGTTTGACGCCAGTCCGTTTATTTGAACTTAATTCCAAACGCGATTTAAAATGGATATTGAATAAAAAAAAGTTAGCTCGGTCATACTACGTTGACACATCAGCATCTCTGAATGAAGGAGCTGCCATCAACTTGTATCAACTGCCACAGCAACATCACTATTGATCATCATTTGGGGAAATGCTCTCGTTAGAACAATGTTACCGACACATGCAGCAAACTGTAAGCATCAAGAACGAAAATGTTAATTAGCTACTAATGAACGTGATTGTTTTTGATAAGTCCCCGTAACGTTGGTGGGGAGAAGACTTATGAATAAAAGGTTGGAGTTGTGTTATTTAAGTGGCTCTATATTTTATTGTTGGCGCTTTTTATATTTAAAATACACCATATCAAGATAGGTTTGCATTTATTGCGCATCGGAACATATTCACTCCGATTTGGCGTGAGATAAATATAACCCAATGGAAAAGAGCAGATTTGAACAATGCACGTCAGCAGAAGGGGGATTGCATTATGGATCAAAACTTCATCCAATCTACAAAATTCAATCTTACACATCTCAATGCGAAATCAACTTGTTAAACCACAACAGCGATATAGAAGGAAGGTGCGAAATAATATACTATACATTACATCTCGACAAGTATGGATACCACTCCAAAATCTTAGCATATCGAATAAGGTAATGGATAAAATGACCACAAATAATCTTGTATGCAAAGGGCAAGAATTGGCGATAACAATATTCAACGACCGTTTTTTAACTTAAGAAGGAGAGCACCATCATACCCGAAGGCAAAAGGGAACTACGATCGCAGAAGTCAAATGCTGCAAAAATATTGTTTCATTATCCTGATGAGCAAGTAAGAAACTTGGATAAGACTAAACAAAACCTGCTCATCCGTATGATTTATCATTTTAATTAGCGCTTAAATTATAAGATACATTGAGAATCATAAGAATAACAATCTTCCTACACCAGCACCTAGAACTGCGCCGGGTAACATCAGCATGGCAGATGGGTGGGAGAATGTGTAAGCCACATACCTGCTACGCAAACTTTTTTATGTTTTATTTCTCATTTAATGCAACTCAGCATATGGCCAATAACGGTATATTAATATACATTCAAATATATTGTTGGTTGCAGTTATTCTTCCGTTCACAGTCATCAGTTTGAAAATCTGAACTAATTGATCAGAACTTTCGTGAGTTAGCAGTATCATAGTCGAAGGAAAATGTTGACGAATATCTTCCAGTTGTTTTCTTAATTGCTGTGGTGTTATAATCAAGTGATGAGTTGATTATAACTGTGATGTTAAGCATGTGCCATTTTGAGGTTACAAGTTTTGCGATACCAATGTCTTCAAAGTAAACTCTTGGGTAAGTATTGAACGGCTTATTGGTGAATTGTTCGTTGATTTGAGCTGGACAAAACATTGATGTGAATGCAATTATTAAGATAAACATAGAGAAAACTGTGCCCATTGCATGTCGTACTTCTTGCCCTTTACAAATCGCTAGTGAAATAACCGTGGGTTGGTGTTTGTTCATTGGTTTAGCTGTCTTCGTGTCCTAGAGTTTGATAGCTTAATATCATTACAACTAATCTCAACTTTCTCATCTTGGTGCTCTTTCTCCTATCGGCGCTCGGTGATATGGTTGCTGTTTTATCAATTGATAGTTTTGCGAGTTTGGTGATTGGCCACATGAGGTTTTGACCGCAGGTACTCGTACTTATCCGTCCTTCCTAGGATGTGTTTGGTCAATCCTTTCCAAGAACCAAGTCTTTGGCGATATTATGCCTCTGCTGGCTTTCGGCTTAACATGTTAGATCCGATGATAAAATGTGCCGGCGTCAGTGAGTCCAAGTAATCAACATAACCATTTCGTGGGCATAGTGGCCTTGAAATAAAATTGAAAATTCTTCATAAGTAAGATTGTTTTTTCAATCTCATAAGTAAGATTGTTTTTTCACGAGTCTCCCAAAGTCCACTGAAGTGAAGGGAAGCCGGCCATCGCATCATTTAGGCTTGGATGATAGTTGTCACATGGGCCCTTAATCTTTTTGACATTGTCGCTAAAAAAATGATTTGCTAAACCTCTCATGGAGCTAAATCTATCAAATACAGCTTCTAGGTGAAAAGTTTTTGTGGTCAGACATACGAAGACTGCAATATATCTCTTCTTAAGCTTGTACGACTTTTTTTACCTGCCGTATGAGCAAAATTTCTTGTAATATTCACTTTTGGGGATGGGAGATTTCCCATTATCTGCGATTGTGGTCTTGTGTTGAATCTTGGACATCTAATGCACCTCCTGATTTGGTTTCTGACTTAACCCCTTCCTTTCACCATCCAGTATTTCATTAGGATACACGACATTTTCAGATCCGTCCCACCATGCATTGTCGCCTTACGAGCCCGCTGTATGATTATAACAAATTTGCTATACAATTTTTTACAGGGATTGTTATATGTTTTTGTAAACTGTTATACTCTCCGTGCAAACTTCTTTCAGCCATTCTTATGATGCTGTTGTGTGCCTTTCTATGTTCATTTACACTTAATGTATCAATAGTTTTCCCTGCACTTGAACTAGTCCTCATGTTGTTGATGAATCGATGACAAAATGCTGTAAATCTAGCCAAGTGTGTAAGTTAAGAATATTGCAGGAAAATATCATTTGGTCGATTGCCAATTCAAGTATCTCTCCAAACAAAATAGCGGCATTATATGGAAATGTGATCTTTCCAAAAAACAATGCCAGCGATTTTAATGCGTGGAGTTCACTTTGGGCATTGCTCGAACAATTTCTAAATTTCTGCAACCTAACTGTACTAAATGACGGCACACCAACCCATTTCTCGACCCACAAAATCTTCACACGTCGACTTATCGCTTATCTCTCCCCAACTCTACCCAAACACCAACTGGGAGGTCTTACCCGTCTAACATGGTAGTGACCACTCTCCCGGAACCCCAAACATCAACAAGGAGACAGCAATCCTAACTAAAGCTATCCGATATGGTGCAAACTGTTGTTCCTTGGTGAAACTTGGATCTTGGGAAGCAACGGCACCAAAAACAAATGGTCTGGCAGTCCTTTAAATATAACCCAACCAACCTTAACCTTATCAAATATCGGAAACTTAATGCCCTTTTCCGAAAAACACGCAAAAAAAGAAAAGAGGAAAAGCTTTCAACAACTCACATCCGTAATAACCCTAACTCTTCACCAAAGAAAATTCGGGGTGATATAAGAACATTTCCCTCTCTATATTAGAACCATCACAACCGGACCCAATATTTTCACTTGCCCAAAACTGGTCCGCATACTCAGAGGACTCCAACTTTTCGCATTCGCACAGTCGCAAGAGTACTGAAAGACTTAGACATACACAAATCCGCTGGTCCAGATGGTATTTCCCCTATAGTTCTGAAGAGGTGTTCTTCCACGCTGGCAAAACCACTGCGTAAGCTTTTTCATCTTTCCTACTCCTCAGGTCTCTTTCCGAGCAGATGGAGAACTGCATTTGTCCAGCCTGTCCCTAAAAAAGGCGTTTCTTCTTCTCCCTCCAATTACAGACCCATAGCACTTACGTCCATTCTTTCTAAGGTCATGGAAACACTGATTAATCGTCAGCTTATGAAATATTTTGAATCACGAAAACTTCTTAATGACCGGCAGTACGGTTTTCGTAGCAACAGGTCCACTGGTGATTTGATGACTTGTCTCACTGAAAAGTGGAACCAATCTATACATAATTTCGGTGAAACAAAGATAGTTGCACTTGATATTTCAAAGGCATTTGACAGAGTCTGGCATCCGGCTCTTTTGTCGAAAATGCGTGCATATGGGATCGGTGAGTCTCTTCTTCGATGGATTAGAAACTACCTTTCGAATCGTACAATACAAGTTGTATTGGACGGTTTCAAGTCTGAAATTCGCCATATAAATGCTGGTGTTCCCCAAGGCTCAGTTTTGTCTCCGACTCTCTTTTTAATTTTCATTAACGATCTCTTGTCTATCACATCTAATCCAATATATTCCTTCGCAGATGACAGTACCCTCAGTTTCTCATATGCGTTCAATGATTCACGCCCCTGCTCTTCGGACGTGGACATCGAACGGCAACGTATGCTTAACTCATTAAATTCTGATATTGACAGCATAACCAAATGGGGACAAGCCAATAGAGTAGAATTTAATGCTTCCAAAACCCAATGCTGTCTTATGTCATTAAAGCGAAACCCTAACACCCAGCCATTATCCATGAATGGCATTTGCGTCGAAGAAACCGAAAAGCTTTCAATGCTCGGTATGTGCGTCAATTCCAGCCTACGTTGGAATGACCACATATTAGATATAGCCAAGAATGCAGCGAGATGCTTAGGTTTTCTAAACCGGTGCAAAAAGTTTTTTACCCCTTCTGATTTAGCCATACTTTATAAGGCTTTTATTCGACCTAAAATGGAGTACAACGCTCACATCTGGGCAGGTGCACCCAAAACCACCTTGCAACTCCTAGATAGGATTCAAAAGCGAGCGATAAAACTCATAGACGATGACAGCATATCGAAAACAATTCACTCGCTGGAACACCGTCGAAATGTGTCTTGCTTGACGTTGTTTTATCGCTATTTCTACCACCAATGCTCCGTCGAAATAGCTAATTGCATTCCGCCCCTCCAGAAATTCACTCGCAACACCCGTACATCATCGAATGCTCATCAGTTTACCCTAAAGCTTATTTTAGGGCGCACTGTGAAATTTAGAAATTCTTTTATAATGCGCATTGCATGTGGAATGCGTTACCTCGCTCTATTTTTCCTTTGCACTGCAACCTACAACAATTTAAAACCAATGTGCACTGGTACCTCCTTTCTCTCCCTTCCGCTTCTGCTCGTGCTGTGTAAAAAACACGTTAAGGGATCTTCAAATCCCTTGAGCACTTGAGCACAATTTACAAAAAAAAAAAAAAAACTTCCACAGAAAATTCACAAAGGCAAAGTGGAAAGCAATGGATACCCAACCAACATCCCTTAGTCCTTGCCCCTCTGCTTCACTTATTGAACTCCCTATTAACACACTAGAACTCGAACCTTGCCTTCATTCAGCAGAATGCAAAGCCCCAGGCTTCGACAGAATCAACTACCGGTCGCTAATAAACTGCCAAATATTGTTCAAAAGTCGATTGCTATCTCTACTTAATGAAATATTTAGCTCTGGTAAAATACAAAAGCATGGAAATTTGCAAGAGTTAAGTTTTAAGTAAGAGATAATTTGATAAGCGGAGAACAAGTTACTTCTAAAAAAGGTCGGGGCACCAGCTATGCATTGATAATTACATCTCTACTGATTTATCCATTAAAAATCACGTCTCAATACTCTCCATTGATTTTGATAAAGCATTTGATCGCATTGGCGTCCATGTCGTAATAAACAAATTAATCAAATGGAAAGTCGGTCATAAGTTATTTAAATATAGTAAATCCTTTGTGACAAATAGGAAATTCCGAATAAGAGTAAATGGTTTAGTTTCTAATATCAGAGATCTATCAAATGGAGTTCGGCAAGGCTCCCCGCTTTCTGTTATATTATTCATGATAGTCTTTAATGATATCAATCTGACCTTATCAAGCTACAGCTCCATTTGACATTGTTTATATGCCAATGATTTAATCACCTTAACTAAATACAAGGATCGCTTGAAAGTAACCGCGAAACTCTCTATCATCATGGTAGCCTGGTGCAAAGTATCAGGCTCCAAGATCTCAGCAGGAAAAAGTAACACACTTCATATCTGTAGAAAAACTAGCTGAACTTAGCATATAAATCTTAGCTTGAACTCCATAAATATCTGCAATGTTAACTACCTTAATGTACTTAGAATAACGTTCGATTGTTAATATAGCTTTAAAGAACATTGCCTTGACCATAAGAAAAGTCTAGCTATCAGGCTAAATATTATTAAATTGTAAGCTTCGAGAAATAGTGCTGTTCATATCAATACATTGATCAACGTCACCAAATCAATTATTCCTTGCAAGATCGACTCCGGTTTAGTTTTATACGGTAGGTGTTCGAGATCATCTTCGTGTACATAGCAGCGATGACCAAGTGCGTAAAGTCATCGTACAAACTAGTACAGGAATATACACAAGACCAGCTGTAAAAATAGCCGTTCTCGACGAGCAAGGTGGTAGCAGAGCAGCAGCCACACCGTGGGGCAGTGTCGTCGACAACGGTAGCAGCGACATCTACATGCAGGGACATAACAAACGTTCGAGATGAACATTCCTGTGTTTAAAAAAGCTAAATGAGAAGAAAAGACGAAGTTTTTGGGTGTCGCTCCCTGGCGAAAAATAAAAATTATTATTCAACTTCAAAAAACGTTTTTTATTAGGAGGGAAACTGTTCTTTTATTGAGCTTAAGGCAAATCCTCAACAATGACAGTGGAGAAAAATGTACGCAGTTCTTTGGTGGAGTAGAAGTGTCAATCTCAATCCGAATTGGGTTCCATTGGAATTCAATCTATCAGTCCGGTAAATCTCAATCTTATTTGAATCTGGTCATATAAACGTAGAGGTAAGAAACCATCACTGTACGATCAAACACGTTCTCTCATATATTTAAAAAAAATTATTTTGTCTTTAATTACCTTTGGAGCGTTTCTTGCTGAAGGGCAACAGAGAAAAAGCTATCGCGCACACAGTTATTAACTATTAACGCTTATCGCGTAACATCAAACAAATAATATTTGGTCACATTAATATCGTGCTGCAAATTATCACGAAGTATACATATAGTATATTTATCATTATGTTGATTGTTTGAATAGTCCCAATGACCGCTATTGCACACAGCATGTTTTGCAAGATTCAAATGAGTGCCAAAGAGATGGGAAGTGAAACAGCAATTTGTTTACGTTTGTTTTTTGTTTTTGACGTTTTCTTATCTTTTCCTTCTTTTCATATCGAAATTGCTTTATTTACACTTCTCACTCTCAAGATTTACAACGGATTTGCTCTGCCTACATGCCAAAAATTGGTGTTTATTTTGAATTTGACGTAAAATAAATAAATATATGAAGTTTATATTTAAAACAAATACTTTTTTATTTTCTTTTAATTCCCTGTCTCAAATGCATCATTTATCATATGTAAAGTTTGATTTAAAAGTTCTTCATCTGCGAACAGCGATAAAAAAACATAGCAATCAAAGTAACGCGCAGCTCTGGTAGTTTAAGAAATCCTAGTGTAATAACGAGTGTACCACGGAATGAGATTTCAAAATAAAATCACTGAGAACTGCGAAACGCAACTATGTGTGTAACAACAGTCTATGTACCTGGCCACACTTGGTATGGTTTGGAAACGAAACATTCATGTCCAACCAGAAAGTAACCTTCAGAATATGATTTTCGTTGGATTTTCAGTGCAATCAGCCTTTCTCTTCCAACTCACTAAAAATCGGCCACCGACATGTCTTTCAATCCCTTTTAGTGAGTTGGAAAGAGAAAGCTTGATTGCACCGAGAATCTTCCAAAATTCATCTTCAGAAGCTATCTTTGACGGATATTACACTCATATGAGTGCACCAGAGAAGGAATATGAAACAGCCATAGACTAGCACGGACATGTATGGGTAGGATTTCCCTTGCATGTTTTTTGACGTTTCCTTATCTCCTTCTTTATTTTTCGAATTTACATTATTTATACTTCTTATTCTTATGATATAGAGCAGTTGTGCTCTGCTTAAAAATAGACTTTTATTTTGAATTTGGCTTGAAACTAAATAAATTTATAAAGTTGATGGTTAAAGCTAACACTGAGAATTTCTGAAAGATACTTTATCATTCACATTCAGGGCATTTGTGATGAAATTGAATGATCCCAGGATAGGTTGATGTTTCCTCTATGGCTTTATTCTAGATCTTTTTTTTATTTTCATTACCTGTCTCGAAAGTATCATTATTAACACATAAAATTTGAGCAACAAGTTTTAATTTCAAACAGCGATTTAAACTAAAAGATAACTGTCAAAAGAACGCGCAACTCTCGCGCATCAAACAATCTTCGTGTAATAACGAGCGCAAAACGGAATGTCATTTCAAAAGAAAACCGCCCAGAAATGCGCAGCGCAACTGTTACCCCGTTTATATGACCGGATCGAGGGATCGAGTTCAACTAGGATTAAGATTCAATCCGGGTACATGTTGTACCGGATTAATATCGAACGATGGAACAAGGATTCGGTTTGACAGTTATTCTCTCCCTAAGAGCTGCAAACATTTTTTTCATCTTTGTTTTTTAGCAAAATTTTTGTTTCTTATTATTTGAAATATTTCTACTCGCCATTTTCTACTATTTTTGTTTTTCACGCTACAAATATAAACACAAAATGATGAGAAATCTCTCCGCCTCTATCTCTCCCTCCCCTCTCTTTCTTAAACTCAATCTTTCGGTCCGCGTTTGTATGCAAAAAGTGACAATAACAAATCTTGTGATCGGATCGAATGATCCTATTTGGATCCGAACTGCTTAATCCGGATTGAAAGCCCCAGTTATAGCTATCATTCAAATGCATCATCAAATTTTTATTGTCGATTTTAAGACGATAAGGCAAACAATACTGGCCTTAATTGATATCAAAATAAAGCTAATCACTCAAAGAATTGTTTTTACAAAAAAAATACTTAATTCTCATTAAAACTTTCCTTTTAATCCACTTTTATTATTTCACTGATTGAAATCGATTTCAATGACAGATAATTTTCATTTCTATAATTTGGAACACCATCGTTTCACTGATGTGTTCAATTCTCTTTCTGTTCTCATCTGTCAGTTTTGCGTTCAATGATCAACTTTAACCTCAAAACATATACTTTTTTGTTGTTATTTGTCAATTGTTATCAGTTGTGATATTTTGGTTATTTTTGTTTTTTTGCTTTTCTAATAACGAATACAATGCAAAATTTTAAAGATATCAAAAATCAACAAAAAATTGAAATGAGAGATTTCGAAACAAAACTGATTTTAGAAATCAAAAATCATGCTTGTATTTATGCAAAAAATGCCCCGGAATATAGTAACGGGAGGAGCCGTGAAAATGCTTGGGTGGGCTCTGGTCTTGTTTTGGGGAGAAGGGGTAAAGAAGATATTGGTTTGCTATAAAAGTTTTACCAAACAAATGTTTTTTAGTTGATGTATGCCAAAAAAAATGGAATTCCCTTAGAGACTGCTTCCGCTCTAATTATAGAGAAGAGTCTAACACTCCAAGCGGTTCAGCCTCAACTTCAAAACGGAAGTGTGTTCATTTTGAGGCGCTAAAATTTTTAATACCTTATACAAAGGTTCCGGAAGAGTGCGTATTGTTTACACATGCACTTCTTAAATCCATACATAGAGTAGCAAAACAAGTTGAGCATTTCACTAAAAAAAAACAAATAGAGCTCCAGCAAAAGATTTTGCAAATACTGGCAACAGATCTTGCAGACGATTTATAACCTTCCAAATTTTAGTTTTAGTTCCTCCAACAACAGTTCCTTAAAATTTAACAGTAAATTTAACATGAGGTTGTTCAGTGATTTTTTTTAATTGAAGTAGTTTATTTTTAATAAAAAAAATACACAGAAAACGCTTAATCAAATTTTTGGGTACTGAAACTCTACGTCTCCTTCATTAATCATCCAATCGGCAAATTTATTCCTTATTATTACTGCATTTGAAGCAGGTTGTTGCATTCTAGTTTTGTTATCAACAAGTGGTTGAGGCAAAGCGAAGTCATTTGTTTTTTTTTTTTTTTTAATGCATTTTTTTTTTTTTTTATCAATCGAATTAATATAAACTTACATGCTAGACATAAAAATGCTTAAACTAGCCTAAATAACCATTAACATTTTACTTACTGGCCCTATGCGGACGCTCTAAGCTAAGCCTAATGCTTAACCTATGTCTTTCGACGACTTGAACTAAAATTAAAAATTTTTAATATACTTCAATTAATATTACATTACTATCTAATTATCAAGAAAATTTGTATATAAAAGAAAAACTTGATATATGAACATTGTTTTGTTTTTTTTAAAGTCTATATCTATTTACAACTAATTTAAAAATAATTTAAAAGTAGCTTAACCTAGAGACATAATAAATATGTATGATATTTTTGTTTGTGTTTTTGTGCTGTGCTAAAGCTTTTTTTTTTGTTTTTTAAGAACAATTTTTTTAACAGTTATAGTGTAAGATCAATGACCAAGACGACAACTACGAAGTATCCTCTCCGTCATTTAATTACCAAAATTTTTGGTGCTGTTTAATAACGTCCTCTTTGTCACGGACTGATACCGCCCCACTGAACCGGAGATTCTCCTCTGAGCTGCGAACGACATCTCCATTGTAGGCAAGTCGCCTGTCCACACTCTTTCGGGCAACATGGAAGATTAATGGAACTGCATTTCTATCCTGAATCAGGCCGTTAAGGTCAAAATAGAGGAAAGCCTCTGGTGGAGTAAAGCCGTTTAGGCGTACTGTCTCGTGGTACATGAAGTTAGGGTAGTAAGCCCCGAAGATCAGGTTATTGCTCGAAGTCATTGCTCTTGCAACGTGTCTCCGAATGAGTTTAATGAGAAAGTTATCCACTCTGATTAGGTTGGCCCCGTTGTACAGGACCTCATTAGAATAGAATTTTTTGTACTCAGACTCTGGAGTTCTATATAAATGGAGACATGCCCTTAGACATCGTCTCTCGAAAACCCGAATCTTTTCCATCAAGCTTGCTACCACGTTGAACCACACGGGACATCCATATGCAAGCACAGGCCGAATGAGGGCCATGTAGTAGATTACCCTGGCATCGAGTTGGCTGCTGTGAAACAGTCTCTTTGTCATGGCAAAGGCCGCTTTAGCTCTGGCTAGAGCAGCATCTATATGTTTGTTAAAATACAGATGCTGATCAAGCCAGACCCCAAGATATCTGACTACATTCCGACTCGCCAGTGGCTGCCCGTTTTGTCCAACGATAGAGAACTTTCGCCAATTCATTCTGGTATCCCAAGAGGCCCCAGACAGCGGCGTCCTAAACAAAATGGACTCGCACTTTTGGAAATTGATCTTCAACTTCCAATCGTCACAATATCGCTTAATCTCATCGAAGTCACTCTGCAAAAGACTTACAATTCCCTCAATCTTTGGACCTGACCTGTACGCGATCGAGTCATCTGCGTATGCTATAGCATGGTGAAGAGAGCCTACAAGATCGCTCGTGAAAATAGTGAATAAAATCGGCGAATTAACTACACCCTGTTGTAGACCGTTGTTAATTTTAAAAGTTCCAGCAGACGTCACACTGCCATTTTTCACAATAAACTGTCTACTGGTGAGCATATTAAAGATTATGAACAGCAGCGGTTTGCTTATGCCGAGCTGGTCTAACTTGAAAAAGAGCCCCTGCAACCATACAGTGTCAAAGGCCTTTTCCAAGTCAACCAGCAAAGCACCCGTGCATTGTTTCTTACCCTTGTTCCATTGGATATCCGATACTAGTTTAGACGCGGCATGTATGCAATCATGCCCCGCTCTGAAACCGAACTGATTATCCGGAATAATATTTTTGTCCTCAACCCACTCTGTCAGGGCTCTATTGATAATTTTTTCAAAAACCTTGCTGATGTTCGGCAAGAGACTTATCGACCGGAGATTTGCCGGATTGGATGTGTCTTTATTCCGTTTAAGAATTGGTTGCACCACCGCTGTCTTCCAATGAGCTGGATAATGTGCATTATTCAGCAAATTATTAAACAGAGTAGTGTAAATGTTTACCGCTTCTAAAGGGAGGTGTCTAAGAACAATGTTTGATATACCGTCGATTCCTACGGATTTCTTACTTCTAAGTGACCCGAAGATAACCAAGAGATCTTCCTTTGATATAAAAGGAGGATGCGCCTGTTCTTGGATAAGACGGGCTATCAGTTGCCTTCAAATCTAACCTATACTCAACATTGTTCTGATCCCACCAATTGAATAGTAGGTTCCCTCTAGTGTTTGGTGAATGATTTCTCCAATTGCTGTGTTTGGCGTTTAGATCTCCGGCCATGAGGTAATAATTCTCCTCCGAACCCAGACGTAAGTATTGAAAAAGTGTCTCGAGCTCTGAGATAAAACAGGATTGTTGAATAGCTTCAGTTGCATAGACTGCGACCATATACATCCTCTTTCCACTACGGAGAGCGATGCATATAATACATGCCTCAAGCACCTGGAACCTACGCACTTCACCACTGTACATAACCTTATAACGCAAGTTTTTATTAATAAAAATAGCCACACCACCTGCTCGATTTGAGTTAGGTCGGTCTCTTTTTATAATATTATATTTACTGTGCCTCAGTTTGTGTTTTTGAGAAAGCTTGGTCTCGCTAACCAAAAGAACATCGGGGCTTCGGTCATCTAATAACTTGAAGAGTACGCCTCTTCGCTCAATTTTTATTAGTGAATTCACATTCACTGAAAGGATCTTTAAAGGTCTCCCCGCCAGCGTACACATCACGACTGGAGGCGCGTTAGGCTCGGCAAAAGCGAGTAGATGCGATCCACCCGTGTCGCCTGTTCTTGTATCTGCTGCTGTAGCTGGCTAATTTGTCCCTGGATCGAGAGCAAAATCGCCAGCAGATCAGCTTCAGCCTCAGGTGCCCGAGGCGTTGGGGCCTTTGGAACATCCTTTGGCAATTGCTGTACCGTATTCCCTTGACCTGCCGCCATTTGCGCGTAGGTTACATGGAGAGAAACGGCTGATGTTTGAATACGAACGGGCGGGCGTTTCAGCTCGACCTTTTGATGTCGAGCCATGTTAATTTTTTTTATATATTGAAATTTAGGACAACCCCGATAGTTTGCGGTGTGTCCAGAATTTCCACATAAAATGCATTTGAGATCAGTTTTATTCTCCCTACCAAGCGGACATTCCTCCGCTTTGTGGTCCTTTGGGCACTTCACACACCGATGCTGCATTTCACAGTTCGACGCGGCGTGCCCGAACCTTTGGCATCGAACACATTTTAAATCACGCCTTTTTACTTTTTCCCATTTAACGCACTGATAATCTAGGACATTGATACTCCTAAGACTATCTAACTTGCTACTGGGAGACAATTGAACTAGGAAGAACGGTAATTTCCGATTCTCCCTTTTAGCCTGCGGTGTGGTAAATGGCTTGACTGCCACGAACTGGAGATCGTCACAAGCCTTTGCTTTAAGCTCTCGTAAGATCTCCTGTGGATCTGTAGTGGGTTCCAGCCCTCTAAGGAGCATGGTTTGCAATCTTTCCCCCTTTGGGGTGTAGGAAAAGAACTCTGTAGTTGTCTCCTTTAACAAATTTTTAACTATAGCATATTGCTAAAGCATATTGCTAAAGTAGAGCAATGAATTGAGTGCTTGTTATTATTTATTCGTTTAATATAAAAATTATTACCAATAGTCGACTTACATAATTCGATTGTTTCCTTTAATTCCATTTTAAAGGTGTTAATTGGAGGCACCTTGGTCCGTGCTGTCTTTTGCTGCTGCTGTTGTTGCTGCGACTGTTGTGGTTTTTGTTGTTGTTGCTTTTGTTGCTGATTAAATGGCAACTGCTGTTGAACACGCTGCTGTGTTGGCTGTTGTTTTTGCTGCTTTTTCCTGTGTTGTTGTTGCTCTGGCTGCTGTTGCTGTGTTTGTTGTTGTTGTGTTTGTTGTTGTTGCAGAACGTTTTGTGTAATCATTTGCCGTTCCTTCTCTCGACGTGCAATTTGTTTGGCTTTTATTGCCAGAACTCTGTTTTGCATTTGACTAATGCTCGTTTTCAGCTCCAGTATCTCGTCTTCCTCATCATCTGATTCGGATTGAGCCAATGACGCAAAGCTGTTACTGTACCGACCTTCTGCGCCGTCTGATACATAGGGGAACTCTTCGCCGCCTTGCGCATTGCTGTAAGCGTCAGACCTTCGAGTTGATGTTGCTGCTTCTGGTTCCTTCGCCGCGTCTGAACCTGTTGTCGTCATCATTGGGGCCAGATCCCCCTCTTGAACCAGCAACTTTTCAATTGAAGAGGAGAGAGACGGGCGCTTTTGAATGTTCGGACTTGTTGTCGTCTTCACCTTCCTACGTCTTTTTATTCTTTGGGGGCCCGATGTGGATGTCCCCGTTTGTTCATCACGGGTTATTTTTTTTGTCCGCTACTCCTTTTTGTTGGAATGCGGACATCTGCCGTGCATCCATGCCGGATCACCGGCTAGCGTCAATTATTCTTCGGATAGAAGAAAATGAAAAGAAGAAAAAAAAATGCACTTCTCGCCCGGGAATCGAACCAGGGCTTTGTGATTGGCGAGTCACTGACTGGACAGGTGCTCTACCGAAGCACTTCTTGGTGGACAAACTTTTCAGTTATTTATTTATTTTAAATTCACTTTCACTCACAATAAGTGTAAACACGTCGTTACTCTTCTGAAGTCACAGAGCGACTGCGAAGTCATTTGTCTCTTGGTTGGTATACAGCTTGCAGATAATTGTGCAAAATACAGCAGCACAGAATCAATGGCTTGGCAACTATGGGTTGGACCTCGATTGGTTTTCCAAGTATGAGCAAGAATGCCGAAGGTACTTTCAACTATTCTTCTAGCTCTGGAGTGTCTAAAAAGAGTTGCAAAATGTATTTGATATTTTCAGAAATCAATTTATTTTAGTACCTATAATTATAGATCCGCTGTTTATTGTTGAGCCCAGATCCAGGATACGGTGTAAGCATGTTATACCTCAAATCAAAAGCCTCATCGCCTACCAGTACATAGGGCTGAAGTTCAGCTGTGTCCGGTAAAGGAGTATCAGCAGGTACTTTAAGTTCTCCTGGATTATTGATCAAAGTTTTTCGAAAATGACAGGAAGAAAAAATAGTCGAATTTGCCATGAGGATTATAGAGAAGCATTTTTTATAATTGTAATTGAAACTTCCCGAGTTTCGAAGAGCAATCATTCTTATGTGTTTGCCATCAACTGCACCTAAACATTTTCGAAAGTTCCAATTTTTTAGAAAGCCATCAGCTATATTTTTGCAGTACTTTGGGCTCTGAGCTGTGGGCATATAAAGCGTTTTTAAATGAAAGTTGAGCGCCTTTAAATGAAAGTTCCGAACAGTGGTCTTTCCCATCAGAAAGCGAAATGATAGGTCCGCAAAGCTAGCCCCAGTCGCAAGGAATCTGAAAATTGGTTATTCATGAATGTATTCTTTAAAAAATAAAACTTTTAACTTTACCGCAAAGTTAAACAAAGTTTCTCTTTTGAACGTATATAGTCCTTTTGATTTCGGTATAAATTGCTCTTGGGTTTTATATCATTATGAATTTTTTTTAATATAAAATAAAATTGTTCCTTATTCATCCGGAAGTATTCATAGAACTTCATCGGATATGTTTCCAAACGGTCCATCAATGTAAAATATTCTCCTTGGAGTTTTCAGGCACGATAAAAGGATGTACTTGGAACATTCGCTCTCATCCACTTACATTCTTTCTTTTTTTTTATTAAATACAAAAAACAAACTAAATGTTTCATTTCACTAACAGGGCCTTCCACTGACAGTAATTTTTCAATGATTGCTATAACTGACTTGTCAAAAAAAATAAAACCAATATTCCACTGATTTGTTCCAATGATGCATTTGAATGATAGCTATAATTGGGGCCGAAGCCAGACTCAATCCTTCATATAAACGGGGTATATGCTGTGTGTAATAGTAGTCTTTCTGCGTGGGCATGAATGTTTCGTCTTCAAACCATACCGATTTCGAGGTAAATTCTCATTTTGCAATTGCCGCAATGAGGTAAAGACCTCTTCGGGTGAACGCAACACGTTATATGAATTGGTGCTGGTACTCATGAAATATACGTGCCAAAATTATGGTACCTTCAGATATAATCCATTCTCGTTTTTCTTTTCTTAATTTCAGCTGCAGGAAAAAAAACAGCGGGTGCAAGGAGCTTTCGAGTCGAAACTAAGAAAATGTTTCGTTTCAGATTTTACAGTTCCTCTATCAGTCAAAATTACTCATTTCCATGACGCCTTTTGTGTAGCCACTAGTTTTGTTCACTGACTCTGCTCCGAGCAGAAAAAAGCAGAAAAGAGCAAGATTTAGTGTTCATTGACAAAAATTTCTGCTCGAAACTGCTCTTTTTGTGTTCATTGAGACCTGTCAGAGCAGAAAAGAGCAAGATTTCTTGCTCCTACTTTTGGGGTAGAGCAGAAGTAGAGCAGACTGTCAAATCAGCTGTGGATATATTTATTTGAATTTTAAATTTCACTAATTCGTTGGTGATTGATAAGTGCGGCATGTATGTACATATGGGTTGCTCTTTTCTGCTCTGACGTTAATCTGACATTTTGCTCGAATATGAGAATTTCTGCTCTAGATCTTCGTCAATGAACAAAACTACTCTGTTCATGGGCATGCCTTTCAATGCCATGTGCGTGTGGCCAGCCACTATGGATAGGGACACACTATCATTTTGTGATGAATGCTGAAATAATTTTGTTTTACTATCGATATATATAAACTTATCGATATATTTTGTGCATCAACAGAGTGGAATTGCAATTGGAACAGCTGGGTCAAACTGTCATCGAATGACAATCTGAACAATAATTTGAATTAGTCTGAGTATTGCTAGAGCGTGAGTTAAATTATTTCAACTATATATCGTTGGGAAGCAACAAATCATGAAAACAGTTGAAGAAAATGAATTGGAAGTATTTATAAATGAATATCTTAAAGAAGACATCAGGCGCCTTGAACAGTATGTGGATGCGTACAATCAGGAAATTATGGAATTCGAGCAGTTACAAAAAACTATTAATCTCTTGTGGAAAAATCACAAAACAGGATTTAAGACACAATTAAATATCGGTGGGAACATATTAATGCAAGCGGAAGTAAAGAGCTTAGATAAAGTCCTCATTGACGTAGGAAAATCATGTTATGTGGAATTCTCGGTTGATGAAGCCATCAAATATATTCATTTTAAAATAGCTTTGCTTACCAAGGAATGCCAGGTAGTTCGTGACGAAAGTATTAAGAAGCGAGCTGATGTAAAGTTGGCGTTGACGTATATGGCTGATAAAAAAATAAATTTATAATTAAATCGAAGTACTGTATTTAAAGACTTTCTCGGTTTCAGATTGGCCAGTTTTTTGTCAGTCGTTTTCGAATGGTTTTATTTTTTAATATTGTAATTCCAAAGTGATTGGCTGTGTTGTAAATTGATAGCAGTGACCCAAAATCATCATTTTGATGAAACGTTTGTTGACCCGGAGAGTTCGTCATCGTGTGAATAGTGCGCTCCGATAAACTTGTTCTTGTTTGAATAAGAGTTTGTAGTGCTGCGAAATCTGAGTCTTCGATCTTCGTAGAAGGTCCGGAGCGGTTATGGAGACTGCTAATTAAAAGCAGAAATACAATTCGGCGCTCTCGCTTTGGCGTATTGGGTGGAAACAATGAGTTTGTCATTATTTTTCGTTTTGTCATACATTCGAATGGTCCACGAAAGCAAACACCTAAAAAATATGTAAACAGCCGCCAATTTCCCTATTTGTCACTTGCCGCCCGAAAAATTTAAAAGTTAATCAACTCGAAGCAGAACAGCTGCGGCACGGCTGCTGCATCATCTTGGGCACACTTTTGAGATTGCATACATTTCTACTTTTTGGCAGAATCATTCTACCCCTACTACGGCGCGTCAGTGTCCTCATTGTGTTCGGACAGTAAATGTGACCTCGCGTGTTTGGTTTGCGTTTGATCGTAAATATCGTCAGCCCGACCTCAACGTCGAAGGGGAGCAACTCTCTACTTTGGTGGCGCGTTTGACAGCTCACTACCAGCTTATAATATTTTTTGGATTGGAATTTTTCTTCGACTTGTCCGATTTTAACAACAGGGTCAGTCTGTTTTGACTTGACTGCAGACAATTATTTTTTGCTTAAAATTAATTTTAAGACGGTTCTAAAACACGTAAATTGTTTTGAAAAATCAGAACAAGAGTCCACATTATATTGGTGTTTCCTAATTTTACCAGACAACTAAAAGGAGACCATTCCTACACTTATTATTACTGCGAAATAGGTTCCTACGAATTTGAGGACACAACATTATTCGATCATATTCCTAATCTCTTAACGCGCGACCGTCATGAAATCACACTCGGCTCCGCTCACCTGGAAAAGAAAGAAAGAGAATGCAACGGATGCAACCGTTTCAACAACACCGAAACAAGTTTCAACACCAACTCTCTCCAAACCTAGAAGCCTTACAAAAACATACTGATTCTGTCGCTCTCCCAGATGACTTATCTGACCTTAAGGAGAGATGTGATAAAATGGAGAGAAAGGAACTTGCAGCCGATACCATTTTCTTTGGAGAAGAAACTTTATAATCACTTTACCATTATGTGTGCCACAGCATATCAAAGCCTCCTTCTGTGGAGACTATTTTTCGAGCTCGCCAACGAGAAAGTAACACCACCGCAAGAGATTCACCAATCATTCTAGAGTTCAAATTTCCTCAGAAGAGGAACCTCTTACTGAGATCTGTAGCGGAAAACCGAAAAAAAAGAGAAGAGTCAGCTCTGGCTTAGTGACGTTGGCTTGGAGTCGGAGGGAAATGTCAACATATACAATATTATATAAAACATATAATGTAACGGAAGCCTTACAAAAAGAAAGCACTATCTCTTACAACAAGCCACTCGACTCAAACAGCGTTAAAAGCTTTCTTTTGTGTTCATACGATATAGTTCCGTCATCGTAAGAGTGTTAAAAAATGGAAGAAAAATAAATAAAGACGACGGGACCCTGAATGTCATTACCGCACGAAGTCGCAGCCGTATAGAAGTGTTTTTTAAACATTTGTTTCCAATCTTTTCTCTTTTCTTTATTTTTATATCTCTTAATTTTTCTAATCTTACATTTTCTTTCTCACACCTTCGTATCCTTATTAGCCTCTCACTCAATCTATATCACTGTATAACTCTTTTGATGGCATTCGTGTAGTTTGTATTTTTTCCTGGTATAATCATTCCATATTTAAATGAATAGGAACGCAAAATCCAGAGGTGGTTTCACTGATGAATCCAATATATTGATTAATATTCCATTCAAACAAAAAAATGGACTAAACATTTGTCGTATAAACGCTCAAAGTTTTAGAAACAAAATCGACAATTTACGTTTAATTTTTGCGAATAGCATGATTGATGCTGTTTTTGTCTCGGAAACATGGTTCGAATCGGAAAATAGCTCAAGTCTATTCAAATTACAAAATATGAAACTCATTCGAGCTGATAGACAGCGTAAAGGGGGAGGAGGTGTCGCTATATACTTAAAAATGATTACAATTTCAATGTTGTAAAAAAATCTGCACGAAATGACTTAGTAGAATGTGTTTTCTAGAAGTCATTAGTAGTTGCAGTAAATTCTTACTCGGATGCATCAGATGTAGCTCAATACTCACTCATCAAAGATATTTTGGAAGAGTTAGTTCCTCGTACCTTAAAATTGTCGTATGTGGTGAACTTAATCTAAATATTTTGGCCAACGAAAATAAAACGGTCAAAGAAATGATAGAGTCACACAACATAACCTTCGCTTACCACACTCAACTAACTCATTTTTCTTCTAATTGAAGCATATACCGATTAAAACAGACTAATGTTCGGCAATATATAGGGAAACAAGAATCACTCAGAAGTTAGTAACGTCTGTCTGTGTGTGTTTCCAAAACAATGTTAAACATAAATTCAAATGCAGTAGGTTCTGATCATATTTAACTAAAATTCAATAAAATTCTTCTCCCCACCATCCTATAGCATTATATACACCATAATAACAACTTCGATTTTCCCTGATGGCTGGAAAAAGGTGATGTCCCTACCTAAGTCTTTATCTTCAAAGAACTGTGCCGAATACCGCTCAATAGCTTTTTCTTTTTGAAACTTGTGAGTCACCAAATTAAACAATTTTTAAATGAAAATAAATTAATTATAAGATTTCAGTCAGGTTTTCGCGCAAAGCACAATGACTTACGTACTAGCTGAGGCAAGAATATGATGAGTGTCATTTTATTTTTAGATTTTTCGAAGGCATTTGTTTCTGTCAATCAAAACCTTTTATTAAAATATGCCATAGTTTACTCGTTCGGAAGATCTTTATGTAATCTCGTGTCGTTATACCTTAGTAATCTTTCATAATACATTGTTAATGGGGACAATTTTTCAACCTGCCTTCTTGTACCCTCAGATGTTCCAAATGGTTCAGTACTGGGACCCCTGCTGTTTATTTTTTCATAAACGATATTTTACAGCGGCTTACTACCGGCAATTATAATCTATATGCGGACGATGTGCAAGTAGATTACATGTTTCATTTCAGGCTAAAGACTCCATCAATGAAGAATTGAGGAAGATATATGAATGGTCGATGTCTAATAGCCTGCATTTGAATCTCTCAAAAACAAAAGCTTAAATTATCAATATAAATAGAAATAAAAACGAGCTTCCACCACTTTTCCTTAATTGATGTCCTGTAGCATATCTACAGAATGTAAAGAACCTCAGAGTACATTTTGGTTAAGATCTTACTTGGAGCTTGTTTCAAAAATATATGGATCACTCCGAGGACTCAGTCATGCTGCTAATTACCTTCCAATCGCTGTTAAATTAAAGATGATGAAGTCCTTTATCCTAGCCATTATTTTGTTTGGCTCCGAAATTTTGTTAGATGTGGACTATGAACCTAATAGAAAACGTACTGTTGCCTTTAATATCAGGTTGGCAACTAAGTAATTGGTTTGCCCATTTTACACAACGCACTTAAATCTTCGATTTGTTAAAGAAACGTAATGAAAATGATCCATTTTCAAAACGATTGATAACTGGTGATGAAAAATGGGTTGTTTACAACAATGTCAATCGGAAAACATCGTAGGACAAGCCAGGTGAACCAGCTAAAACAACATCAAAAGCTGATATTCATCAAAAGAAATTTATGTTATCAGTTTGGTGGGACTACAAAGGAATTGTCTACTTTGAACTTTTACCACCCAACCGAAAGATCAATTCAGATGTCTAAATTGAACAACGAACAAAATTGAGCAATGCAGTTGAAGAAAAGCGGCCGGAATTGAGAAATCGTATTTGGTTCAGTTTTTTTCTGATAAAAACCAGACGTTTTATGAACGTGGAATTATTATGCTGCCTGAAAGATGGCAAAAGGCCATATGGGTCAATGGGCAATACATAACAGAATAAAGTTATTTCGTTCCATGAAAAAATTGTCTTTTATTTTCTTAAAAAATCTGAAAATTTGCATTGTAATAATGACCGACCTTTTATCGTTCTCCTATTGGATTTCGTATTCCTGTTAAAACAATTCCGAAAAATAGTTATTCCACAAACTATAAACTCAACGAAAACGTTGTGAAAATCCTAAAATAAATCAAACGCCACTCCTGTCTGGAAAAGAAAATAGTGAACAGTGGAGGTAAACGAATTATGCTACCCAGTGACATCCGTTGGTGCACCTACAGGAATTCTTTTGTATATTTTTTACACAATGCCAAACTCGGCTGCCAAACTTTTCGTATACTTTAAATACGAAAAGTTTGGCTGCCGAAGATAACCAGAAAAATATCACAATAACTTTTTGATGACAATTTTGTTCAATCGATTGAAGAAGAAATCTTGGCATATGACCCCGTTTGCAAAATAAGTAATGAGTGTCAAAATGATACTACAAATATTTCAGAAGCTGTTAACTTATGGCTACAGTTAAAAGTGCCGGTAAAATTTGCCAACAGTTTAAAAAAACGCAAAAAAATGGTTTTAACAATTCATTCCCTTACAGCATACACTTTGGATCCAACCTTTCGTGGTAAAAACCTTTCCCAAGAACAAAGAAATTAAGTCAATTTACATTTCCTCGTGCTTTTCACCGCAGATGAACTCACAAATTATGACAGCTTCATAAAAGGAGAAGGGATCTTTGGCATTTTAAACCAAAAAATCAACCAAAGCCAGGAGGAAGACAACATTGGAGGTCGTTAATTGCCGAAGACCTATTGGAATTTCGCATCAAGAAAACATCCAGGTCTTGCGAAGTATGCAATTCGTCTGCTGAATATTCCGGCGTCTTCAACATCAATTGAAAGGATTTTCTCCCACTGGTCTTTTGTCCACACAAAAACAAGAATAGGACTTTTATCGGATGAAATCAAAAAAACTTGTCCATATTTATTATACCTTCTTGAGTAAAGGGCTAAAAATATTTAATATAAAAAATATTGAGTTTGATAGGTTAATCATGTTCACGGAGGACTGCAAAAATGATTCCTGCAATCCTGTTCATCTGAAGGTTACGTAAAAATGTATTTTCACCGGCAATTTAAGCTAATGATCTGATTTTTTTCAAGTCAATCTCGGACATTGACTCAGTTCTCTTCAATTCTCTAAATTCTTGAATCTTGTTTATTGAAATTATACATGTTGTTTTTCTGAATTTACTACGTATGCGGCAGACGTAGTAAATAATAGCGTAGGTTTTTCCAATTTACTACACGTAGCTAATGATGTAGAAAATATAGTGTAGTTAATTCGGCCAACCCTGATTCCACTTCCTTTTGCAAATTACTACGATAGTACAGATAAACGCTATCATCATACCTTTTCTATGCATATACATAAGTATATATATTTATATATAGTTCTTTTTATTGTTTATATCAACAGTGAAATCCTTTAAAAGTTTTAAATATTTAATGCTTATCTTAGCCATGTTGCATTTACAATCATATTTTTTGTAACTTGTTTCAAGTTGGAATTATTCCGCCCGATCCAAATAATAATTCCCGGGAAATTAAAGGATTGTTTCCGATATTCTACCGAGTTCTCCGCGGAACTGTGGTATACTCTGAGCTTACTAAGGAAGTTTGTATGCTGCCGAATTCGCTGCTCTCGGCATTTTCAAAATTGTCTAAAAGGCAATAGGCAAAGATTTTAATTTATAAGTTACCTAGAAAACAAAAATTCCTGCTGTCATACAAATACTCCTGTTCAAAGTTTGCCTTAGTCGGCTTACATTCCAGATGAAGGAATCATTACATGCACCAGGATGGGAAGCGTCAACGTACCGAATTCTCAATTCGTCATCACAAAGCTGCAAATCAGTTATTGCAATTATGACGTCACCTGAAACTCCCACATTCTGGTTAAATATTCGTTGCAGTCAACTTGTTATCGAATGCATGCAATCGGTAGTATACGACCTGCAGAGTTTGTCCCATGTTTCCATGCTACGTCAGCCCTCGCATAGAAATCACCGGGCATATTCCAAAAGTATATAACGTACATTTTTCGAGAATAAATAAGGTTGGGATTCTTACGAATTTTTGTCGATGATATTGTAATTTTGACCAGAACAACAGAAGAAGTGTTGGAACGACTAAAGGGTTAATTGACGTGGCAGGGGAGAACGGACTACAGTTGTTCACAGACCTTCATGGGAGTAACACGTGTTTCAACTTGAATAGTGAAAACCAGTGCCAGTATTTTTAAAATAGTGATTTAGCCACTGTGCTGATAACAAACCAGCCGGTCCAGTGGTCGTGGTGTGGACTCTTGTGCGAGAGTCCCAGGTTCGAGCCCCAGTGGGGAAAATAAAAATTTTATTTTTCTGTTTAATTTACGCTTAACAAATTAAACAAAAGCAAAAAAAACGAAAACAATGAGTGGGAGACAAGAGTCCCCACTCGAACATGGAGAAGTTACGGGGAGGGCATCGCCTGACCCAAAAACAACTGCGCCAACCGCAATGAATGTAACGTCCAAGAGGAGGAGGAGGGTGTTTAAAAGAAACTCAAAACATTGTAAAGCGCCCGTCCCTTTCGGCTTCAGCAGAACAGCTGCCGACTGGAGCGGGGGAACGGGCGCCAACGACATCATCAATTACAGCAGCAACAGCAGAAAAAAAAAATGCAAATGTACAGGATGATTACCCGTACATTTCAGACGGCGGCGAAGGTCGTTATACGGGCGACAGTAATTCGTTCGTATCTCTGGCGGCCTCAGAAACGGATGATGAGGAAGAAGAAATCAGCACATTAGAAAAAATGTTGCTGGCCGTAAAGGCAAAACAGATTGCTCGCAGAACATTCGAGCGGCAACAAAATAAAAAGCAGTTGTTAGAACAGCAGCAAAAAGAACAGCTTCAACAACAAACACAAGAAATGCTACCTATTCAACAACAGCTGCCCAAGCAGCAGCAACAACAACAGCTGCCTAAGCAGCAGCAACAACAACAACAACTGCCCAAGCAGCAGCAACAACAACAGCTGCCTAAGCGGCCTCACCAACAAGTGTTGCCAAAGCAGCAGCAACAAGTGGAGCTGCCGAAGCAGCAAAAACAGCAGCAGCAAAAACAGCAGCAGCAAAAACAGCAGCAGCAGCAGACGACAGCGAGGCCGAAGGTGCCTCCAATCAACACCTACAAGATGGAGCTTAAGGACAGCATCAATATATGTAAGTCGGCCATAGGCGATAATTTTATTATAAAACGACTCAGTAAAGACAGGCATGCTATCCACTGCTTCACAGTGGAGCACCATAAGTTAATTAAACAATTACTAGAGAAAACGACGACGGAGTTCTTCTCATTCACTCCCAAAAGTGAGCGTTTGCAGACAATGCTCCTTCGTGGTTTAGATTCGTCCACCGATCCCGAGGAGCTCCTTCAGGAGCTTCAAGCGAAGGAATGTGACGATCTTAAGTTCGTCAGTGTTAAGCCTTTCACTACAGCAAAGGCCCGAAGGGAGAACCGGAAATTACCGTTCTTCCTGGTCCAGCTGACTCCCAACAGCAAAATAGATAGTCTGAGGAAAATTAAAGTCCTAGACTACCAATGCATTAGTTGGGAAAAATTAAATCGCAGCGATAACATTTTACAATGTGTTCGCTGTCAAAGGTTCGGGCACGCCGCTGCGAACTGTCAAATGCAGTTTCGGTGCGTTAAGTGTGCGTTAAGTGTGCATTGAACCACAGTGCAGAGGAATGTCCTCTAGGTAAGGATAGGGTTGATGATACCACGTCTCTTAAGTGTATTCTATGTGGTAACTCGGGACACACCGCTAACTATCGGGGTTGTTCCAAGTACCAATATGCTAGGAAAGTAAACCTGGCTCGTCAGCAGAAGGTGGAGGTGAAGCGCCCACCTGTTCTTAAAACTCCAGCCGTAACTCCCAATGTGACCTATGCCCAAATGGCGGCCGGTCAGAGGAGTACGGTACAACAAGCACCAAAGGTTGCTCCTCAGGCCTCACGACCTGGAGCACCTAGTGGTGATGCTGATCTGCTGGCTATTTTGCTTTCTATTCAGGGGCAAATTAGTCAGCTGCAACAGCAAATACAGGAACAGGCGACACGCGTAGATCGTATCTACACTCTGTTGCCGAGTCTAACGCGCCTCCAGTCGTAATGTGTTCGCTGGTGGAGAAACCCTTAAAGATCCTTTCAGTGAATGTAAATTCGCTAATAAATATCGAACGAAGAGCTGTACTCTTCAAGTTGTTAGAAGACCGAAGTCCCGATATTCTTCTGGTTAGCGAAACCAAGCTCTCTCAGAGGCACAAGTTGAGGCACAGTCAGTATCATATCATAAGAAGAGACAGACCCAACTCCAATGGAGCTGGTGGCGTCGCTATCTTTATTAGGAAAAATCTGCGTTTTAAGATTATGTACAGCGGTGAAGTGCGTAGATTCCAGGTGCTAGAGGCTTGCATCATATGCATCCCCCTCCGTAGTGGGAAGAGGCTGTATATGATCGCAGCCTATGCAACTGAAGCTACTCAACAAACCTGTTTTATCTCAGAGCTCGAGACACTTTTTCAATACTTACGTCTGGGTTCGGAGGAGAACTATTACCTCATGGCCGGAGATCTAAACGCCAAACATAGTAATTGGAGAAATCAATCACCAAACACTAGAGGGAACCTACTATTCAATTGGTGGGGTCAGAATAGTGTCGAGTATCGACTCGATTTAAAAGCGACGGATAGTCCGTCTTATCCCAGATCAGGCTCTTACATAGATCTTATGCTGTTTGACGAACGGATACAGCTAACTGACATGGATCGACAAACAATAAACTGTCTTCACACATTCGTGTACGACAGTGACCATTACGGATTTAGTGCCGTATTAACAATTCCCAACGAAATTGCGGAACTGGAGGAGTATGTTCAAACGCATGCTTACAATTACAGTAGGACGCGGTGGACACGCTTCTCCCGAACAATGACAAGAGCACTCTCTTCGAACTCGCTCAACCCACCATCCAATAGGAATTTGTCGAACGAAGAGATCGACACTTACCTTAAAAGGATGGACGACACAATAAAACAAACAATGGACAGAACAATTCCCAAATACCAACTGACTGACAATGTCAATATATACCGCAATGCTACGATTGACGCTCTTCACCGACAAAAGAGTAGGCTTCTGACGAGACTTAAACTCCTGTACAGACGTTTCACCGACCCACAAAACTCGGAGGTTAGGACACTGAAATCACAGCTTAAAAACCTACAGCAATTAATTCAGCAAAATTACCGTGCTGCAATCAATTCGCATTGGAATAACAAAATCCGGGCTGTTAAAGCTAGCAATCCTAGTATGTTCCCGGAAATTAATAAAATCTTTCGAAGAAAAAATCAGAATGAGCTTCCGTGTCTTAAGCTCCCCCGAACTACAGACAACGAACAAGTACTTGTGACAGCAGGCATAGATCCAATAGAAGCGATCGAAGATGACAACTTTTTTGTGATCGAAGATCCCCAGGAGAAAGTTGAAGTAATAGGTGCGGCGTTTCAGGATGTGTATAAGGTGAATGTTAGCACTCGCCCGAACCATATCTTGGAAAATCGTGTCCTATTGCACAACTTCTACTTGCGATATGACATTGAGCACTGGCGATCGGAGAACACTGGTTTTACAATGTTCAATGACGATAATTTGGCAAATGATGTCATCGCCAATGAAGGGACACATCCACCATTCATATCAAAGGAAGATCTCCTGGTCATTTTCGGTTCACTGAGAAGTAAGAAATCTGTGGGAATCGACGAAATACCAAACATTGTTCTTAAACATCTTCCTCTAGAAGCGGTAAACATTTACACTACCCTGTTCAACAATTTGCTGAATAATGCACATTATCCAGCTCATTGGAAGATAGCGGTGGTGCAACCCATTCCTAAACGGAACAAAGACACATCCAATCCGGCAAATCTCCGGTCGATAAGTCTCCTTCCCAACATCAGCAAAGTGTTTGAAAAAGTAATCAATAGAGCCCTGACCGAGTGGGTTGAGGACAAAAATATTATTCCGGATAACCAATTCGGTTTTAGAGCGGGGCATGATTGCATACATGCCGCGTCTAAACTGGTATCGGATATCCAATGGAACAAAGGCAAGAAACAATGCACGGGTGCCTTGTTGATTGACTTGGAAAAGGCCTTTGACACTTAATGGTTGCAGGGGCTCTTTTTCAAGCTTGACCAGCTCGGCATAAGCAAACCGCTGCTGTACATAATCTTAGATATGCTCACCAGCAGACAGTTTATTGTGAAAAATGGCAGTGTGGTGTCTGCTGGGTCTTTTGAAATTAAAAACGGTCTACAACAGGGTGTAGTTATTTCGCCGATATTATTTACGATCTTCACAAGTGATCTTGTAGGATCTCTGTGCCAATCCATAGCGTACGCAGATGACTTAATCGCGTACAGGTCAAGTCCGAAGATCGAGGTCATTGTAAGTCTTTTGCAGCGTGACTTCGAAAAGGTTCAGGGATATTGCGATGATTGGAAGTTGAAAATCAATTTTCAAAAGTGCGAGACCATTCTGTTCAGGACTCCGTTGTCTAGGGCCTCTTCAAATACTAAAAAGAAGTGGCGAATGTTCTCCATCGTTGGGCAAAACGGGCAGCCACTGGCGAATCGAAGTGTTGTCAGATACCTTGGGATCTGGCTAGATCAGTATCTATATTTTAACAAACATATAGATACTGCTCTGGCCAGAGCCAAAGCGGCCTTTGCCTTGACAAAGAGACTGTTTCACAGCAGTCAACTCGATGCCAAGGTAAAGGTGATCTGCTACACGGCCCTCATTCGGCCTGTTATTGCCTATGGATGTCCCGTATGGTTCAACGTGGGAACAAGCTTAATGGAAAAGATTCGGGTTTTCGAGAGACGATGTCTTCGGGCTTGTCTCCACTTATATAGAACTCCAGAGTCTGAGTACAAAAAATTCTATAGTAATGAGGTCCTGTACAACGGGGCCAACCTGATCAGAGTGGACAACTTTCTGATAAAACTTATTCGAAGTCACATTGCAAGAGCAATGACTTCGACCAACAACTTGATCTCCGGGGCTTTTTACCCCAATGACATGCACCATGAGACAGTGCGCCTTAACGGCTTTATTCCCCCTGAAGCATTTCTCTATCTCGATAGAAAGGGTTTGGTTCAGGATAGATTAGCGGTACCGATAATCTTCCACGTATGCCGAAAAGCTGTGGACGGGCGAGTCACTTACGACCAAGACGTCGCAAGTAGCTCACCGGGAACTCTTCGGTTCAGTAGGGCGGTATCAGACCGCGACAGAGCGGATGTCGAAAGGCAATACCGACACTATTGGTGGTTGGGCGGAGAATGAACTTCGTCGTCGTTATTTGTCTTGGGTGCCCTTATGGCAAATATAGCATGTGCTGTCAGCCTTGGCCGGCTTACATATATATAAGGTAGTGTAAGTAGTATAAGTAGTTTGTAATTAGTAAGTAAGTAGTTTTAATTTTATTTTTAATATTATTTTAAGTTTAATTAAGACGTTAGGGTTAAGATTAGTTATAGTTTAGTATTTAGGTCTAATTTAAGGTAAAATGAATAAGTCCTTACACTAAGTTTTTTCCCTTAATTAATATTTTTCTTAGTTTGTAATTTACATTTATTATTAAAATTCAAATAAATATACAGACGTCGAAAGACATAATACCGATTGTTAGATTTAGCTTAGAGCGCCCGTATAGGGCCAGTAAGTTATTTTATAAATAGTTAAGTTAATTAAGCTAGTTTTAAGCGTTTTTGTTTAGCTTATAAGTTAATGAATTGAAGAGAATAAAAATGCACTAAAATTGAAAAAAAAAATTGGAGAACGGACTACGAATTAGATGTAAAAATGTCAGTTCTTTCAGCAAGATATAGAGGACCTTGGACGTCGAATTTGAAACGGCAAAGTTGCACCAGCAAGGGCGAAAGATGAATCAGTTTCCAACTGTCCATAACCGACAACAGTAAAGCCATTGCAAAGTTTTTTGGGCTTAGCCGGATAGGTACTTCCGCAAATATAATCCGAACTTTTTATTGAGAGCTAAGCCGATGACCGAGTTGGTAAAGCAGGGAGGGAAGCTTCTACAAAATCTCCGCAAAAGCATCTGTACAAGAATTGAAGATCGCGCTTTCCATGAAGCCAGTGCCAAAGATATTTCAGTATGGTTCCACCACTAAGTTGCACACAGATGCAAGCATGGATGGTTACGGCGCGGTGTTGCTGCAACGGAGCAACGAAATGCATCCTGTCTTTTATATAAGCAAAGGCACAACCGACTCAAAAAAAAAAAAAAAAATCACCAGCTACGAGTTGGAAATCTTGGCGGTAATTCAAGCAGTTAAGAAGTTTCGGATTTATGTGATTGAGCAACGCTTTAACATGGTTACAGACTGTGAGGCTTTCGAGAGAACAATGAAGAAAAAGGATCTTGCGACAAGGGTAGCCGGGTTGGCACTTCTTCTTGAGGAACACAACAACTTTATGAAAAGATAAGCTGATGCTCAAAAACAAAATGACGGTTTGAATGCTATTCTTGAAGCACTTAAAAATGGTTCATATAAAGAGTTTTGAGTTTATCATGGTTAACTTTGTAAGAATAGCAATAATATAATAGCTCACGAAAAAGGTAATTTTTAGTCACCAAGATGAAAGCGATGTTGGAGATTTCTACATACCTCGTCTTGATCGAGGTATTTATCGATGTGTTTCCAGTTGCTTCACGTGCTTCTTAGCCGGCAAAAAGCGGGAAAAAGTAGAAGGTTTATTGCAATCGATCCTAAAATGATAGATGCGACTTTCGACATTTCATGTTAATCACCTTGGGCCGATGACCGACACAAAAAAGGGATACCGCTATTGATTTGCATTTGTAGGTGGATTCACTATATTTTGCTGGCCATTTCCGACAAAGTTTTGATCGTTTTGATGTATTAAATGAAAGTGAGCACGAGGGCCCGAAATCAACCAACAGTAGAGCCGATGAAATGAAACCGTGGACAGATATTGGCGAAGCCGAGTCAGAAGACGATGATGATTTGTTTTCAAATGAAGAAGACGTAAATCTAAACCATGAACCTGAGGCAGGTTCGGATTCGGATGACCGAGTGTAGTAGGTGATACAGCGATGCTGTAAAAAACGGGCAGTCAAAAAAGAATCACCGAGTACCGTGTACAGAGTCTTTATCGAACGTTAAATTTGCCTTTCAATATTAAAACAAGAACGGTTTCACTTATGTTTTATCTTTGGAGAAAAGATCCCACGCATGCAAACCGTCTTGCATGTCGTGTACTACCGCATCATGTGTGCACGATGCAGCAAACATACATGCGAGGGCTACCGTAACATGGAAACATGCGACGTTTTGGGACAAAGGTGACGTCAGCCCTGCAATCCATGCAACGATTGCCATGTCGTGTACTACGAGAGCATCGTTCTTCGCATTAAAACTAAAAAAAAATCCATTGCGCCCAAGTCCTAATGCTTAAAACATACACCTCATGTAAAATTCGTGCACTCGCATGTGTTGTTTCCATAGCATTGAGCGATGAAATCACATGCTGCTTGCTAGTACACGGCAAGCGAAATAGTCTCATGTTTGCATGCGATAATGGCATAGAACACACATTTTTATGCTATACTAAATGCGACTGTCACAAATATGGGTAGTACCCGACATGGAGGCTCCATGCAAGTATTGTGACAGATTTTTACGTCAGAATGACGTCAAGCCCGCAAGTACATGCAACGATTTCCATATCGTATACTACGGTCTTTAAATTAATTTTAAGTATAATAAATTAAAGAAATAAGAAACAATGAAGAGGGTGAAAATTTAAAATTGTGCTATTTTCATTTAGATTCAGCTTAATTCAAATAATTATATAAGAAAAAATGACATTATTTACTTTAAATTATTGTTTGGAAGATTTGCTGATGAAGGAAGAAAATAGTTTTTGAAAGTTGCATTTTCTTTAAAAAAAAAAAAAAGAAAGTTAAAGGTATAGGACGCTCTACTCCTACTATCAAAATACATTTTAAGCACAAGGATGGTTTTGTTCCGCATCTCAATGCATACATATACCAAAAATATACTTGGCAGTTCTGAACTTAACAAAATGTTATGTATTCCCTATTTTCTCTTTTCACAATCCCCTATTGTTTAAAGCCGTACGGGCAACGCTGACATAAACAATTTAGTTAATTCCGCAAACAAACATGTCAAAATAGAATAAAGTATTCGTTGCTGTTTATCTTTGCCCGAAATCGGCACCAATCGGCTTGAAACCTGCTTAGGTAGATACATAAGATCTTTTAAGCAAACGGGAATTAGCCTTTCGGGGTCTCAATGAAAAGCCAGAATCTTATAGTCGTGGCAATTGGCAATTATGTTGAAACAAGGCTTAGACGAAAGGGGTTTTGTTTTTTTTTTTACATGAGTGAGAGTGGAAATGCAGGTGAGCTCTCAAAACACAATCTTAATATTCTTGATGTAAACGGTTCCATGGAAAAGTTAATTTGGCAATATTTGCATATCTCTTTGAGAAAAATTCGCCTTCTTAGCCAAATTAGAACTGTACATTCACAAAGAATGTTTCCGTTTCGTCTTCTTCCAATCAGATTCGAAATTCGGTAACGGACTGAGTGGATATGATCTCAAACGGCAATGGCCTGAGAGGAAGCACATGTGCTTTCTTTTATTCTTCTTGTTAAGTGCACAATGGATGATCGACTATAGAAAAAGGTCGTTAATCGATCAACGATGGTCGTGAACAAAAAGGGCCACAACGTTTACCTGTATCCGGTTTAAATGTCTCCAGATTAGGGGAATATATCCCCAATATAGTCATGAGCAATAAGGGCCACGACCTTTACCTGTCTTCAGATTAGGGGAATATATCCCCAATAGAAGCTAACTTCAAACTAAGAGATGAGAGCCGATTGGATAGGGTGCATGCCCTTCTAGAGAAGGGCTGAAAAAATGCCATCTCTAGACGGTGCTTTAAATGGTTTGAATGAGCCAATTGCCCATTTGACCTTAACAATACTGAAAATTTAGATAAATATAGATAGATAGACTGTTAACCCTGTTAGAAAAGCGTACCCTATGCTGGTTTTCAACAGGTGAGTCAACCGTAGTGGTAGACGAGAACGGTAGCAGTGATCACACAAAAGCGTTCAAGAGTATCTGCAGGTCCGTAGTATAGGTTCCATTTAGTATTCCTGCGTTATTGACGTGATCCTTGATAATGGTTTTGTGGATTCGTGCTGCAGTCGGAATATCAACAATGTCAATGCAGCACTTTTTCTATGCAGCACGCCTGGATCAACGAAGACTTGTACTCCATGAGACCCGATCTACATCCGTCCAACTTTTAAGTTTTCTTGACACGATTGAACCTTTCGCTGACACATATAAGTTCTTGAGATGCTACTTTTATAAAAAAAAAAGAGGACAAGAATAACTCATTTAGTTGACTGGCTGTCTCGTCTAAGCAACCAATGGTTTTAATAGCCGGGGACAGCTTGTCAACTTTAGAGAGAGCATGGCTCCGATATAGGTCCCATTCCGTGGATTTGGAGTTGTATCTGGTGGGGCTAGGAGCAGCATAGTAGATAATGCCGAACCTGGTGTGTTGGTGGTCCGACGAAGACACTTCGTCAGATACATGCCAATTGGTTATTTAATTAGAAATAAAAGGACTCGTGAGTGTGAGATCAATAACATCTTCGATAATCTCGTCTATAAAGGTGGGTTTAGAGTCTTTGTTCATTATGTCTATGTTATAACTACTACCTAAAGATAGTGAGCGTTTCCCATAAGAAAAAAGTTTCTTCTTTGAGCCTTTAAATGCTGTGGAATTATCAAAGACAATTTTAATACTAAAAAAGTCGAATTCATGTGGAATAGATGGTGTCAAACATGATTCAAAAAAAAACATTGGTCAGTAGTTGATGTATTGACTTTTATTTTCAACAAAATCATTTTTACAGGAGATTTTCCTTATACACTTAGGTGGGTAGATGTAATCCCAATTTTTAAAACAGGGTTTACCAGAATGCGCTCAAAACTGCCGCTTTTTCCATCAAAAGATTCGATAAAGTTTTAAAAAATGTTTGTTAAGAAAACTGGTTTTCAGGGATTTAAATTTGAGTAGATCAAATCTAGTTTGGTGAAAGGATTACAACTGGTGAAAGTAGAAGAGAAAAGGAGTAAAATCAAATGTATTCGCTTGGATGTGGCACAGGACTCCGTTCTCGGACCCATTCATAAATTCTCTATTTGGAATCAATTTTAAGGGAGCATTAAAGACATTCACTGATGACATTTGACCTTTATGGCTCAGATAGTGTTTTGGTTCTTTCAATCGAAATAACTAGGATCTAAGCTTACTTAGAATATGGTCTGCTGAACACAGATAAGTAATTAGTTCGACTACTGAAGTTATGTTTTTCAGACGTTCTGTCCTTACTTCCTTTTCTTTGAATATTTTCTTCCGTGCTTCAGAGTGTAAAAAATTTAATTTGAATAACTGCATTTGTAATGACTGGACAACTTTTCCTAGCTGTGAAAATTATTTTTGAATTGTAGAAATCGAGGAGTTTAAGTGTTTGGGGCTATTTGATGTCTCAAATGAATTTTTCTTACCACACCTAAGCACTGCAGAAATATTCTCGTTTTAACTGTTCTACACAACTAGTGGTAGCTACATAAATTCATTCAAGATTGCTATATGGGATTACCTGCAGAGGTGGAATTTATTTTAATAAATAACAACTCCTTTTCGTTCTGCAAATATATTTTGAGAAAAATCTGCTCTAAACGCAGTAGTCATTACAGTTTTCCACTGTTCCGATATTTGAATATTTTTCCAATTCGTTACTTTTAAAGGCTTAAAGATATTCTTCGTAAAGGTAATTTTAGAACTGTTGTGTAGTACCTAAGTAATTGAGAACTTTAAATTTAACCAACATGTCTATGAATCGGCTCTATGAATCTTTATTTAATGTCCAGGTATATGCATATGTATATACAAATTCAAACATTGCGGTGATAATTGACTTAAGATCCACAAATGTAATTCATCTTAAATTGACACCCAACCATTTCCCATTCATAAGTTAAAGCCACTTTGGTTTGCAGTGGCATTAACACTATTATATAATTTCACTAAAGTTTCTCTTAATTTAATTTAAACTTGAATTGTAGAATTAAAAGAAACTTGTATTTGTATTAGAGCCGAGTTTATTTTATTTTAAAACGTTTATTGATTTTAAGGTTTACAAAACTTAAGATTTTTACTTCCGTTGCTTTTAGTTTCAAAAATCCCAATGACAGCTCAATGTGAAGTTAGTCGGATTACAATGTGGTACACTAATATTTACTTTGGTGTACACTAATGTTCTTTTCTTTTAAAAGGCCACTTACATTTGTATTATTTTTAAGTTGTAAGTTTGAGATGAAAAAAAGAACCTTATCTAATCGATTCTTGCCTTCCGGATTAGATCGACCTAATTGTTAAGCTCTTCGAGTTCGCGGATGTACCTGCTTCATAGGAAGGGAATTTTTTAAAATTTGTCTACTGTCTTGCTAATTGTTCAACCATATTAGATTTATTTTTATTTCATAGTTGCCGTTGCCGAATGTCTATATGTGGCGAATAGCTGGCTTCGACATTCTGGTCACAGAAAAAAGGTATGTTGAAATCTTTTCTGAGTTGAACAATTTAACTCAGCTAGTGAATCACCAAACACGAATCCCGAACATTACATGTCACAAAGCCAACACATTGGACTTGTTCCTCAGTTATCACCCTGCAAATACTCAATTGATATATTGGCGCCCCTATGTTTGTCGGACCACTGTGTCATATCAGTCAACTTCTTTTATTCAAACCACCCAGTTAAGAAAAAAAACTTCTCAAAGACTCCTTTGACAACATAATAATCTTGACAAAGCCAATCTGCTTGCTTCACAATTCGCGGCCAGTTCTACACTTCCAGATTGCGCTTTACCACCACCTGTGCTCGAGAGCGTTGAACATTCTATTTTCGCACTCGCACAGTCGCAAGATGTAGACAGACACAAATCCGCTGGTCTAGATGGTATTCCCCCAATAGTTCTGAAGAGGACCCATAGCACTCACGTCTCTTCTTTCCGAGGTCATAGAAGCGATGATCAACCGTCAGCTTACGAAATATCTTGAACCACGAAAACTCCTTAATGACCGGCAATATGGCTTTCATAGCAGCAGGTCCACAGGTGATTTGATGGTCTGTCTCACCAAAAAGTGGGATCAATCTTAACATAATTTCGGCGAATCAAAGATAGTTAATCTTGATATTTGAAAGGCATTTGACAGAGTCTGGCATCCGGCTCTTTTGTTGAAAATGTGTGCATATGGGATCGGTGAGTCTCCTTTTCGATGGATTAGAAACTAGCTTTCGAGTCGTACAATACATGTTATATTGGACGGTTTCAAGTCTGAAAACCACCATACAAATACTGGTGTTCCCCAAGGCTGCTTTGTCTCCGACTCTCTTTTGTAATCTTCATTATAGATATCTTGTCTATCACATCTTATCCAACATATTCTTTCGCAGATGACAGTACTCTCAGTTTCTTATATTCGTTGAATGACTCACACCCCTGCTCTTCGGACGTTCGATATTGACATTTTGTCATTAAAGCAAAACCCTATTACCCAACCATTGTCTATGAATAGCAGTTGCGTCAATAAAACCGAAAAGCTTTCGGTTTTTCGGTATGCGCATTAATTCTTACCTAGGTTGGAATGACCCCATATTCGATGTTGCCAAGAATGCGGCGAAATGCTTAGGCTTCCTTAGGCAAGAAGAACTTTACCCCTTTTAAGGCTTTTACTCGGCCTAAAATGGCGTACAACGCTCGTATCTGGGCAGGCGCACCAAAGACTACCTTACAGCTCCTAGATCGAAAGCAATTCACTCGCTGGATCACTGTCGAAATGTGTCTTGCTTGAGTTTGTTTTATCCCTATTACTACCACCAATCTTCCGACGAAATAGGTAATAACATTCCGCCCCTTCAGCAATCCACTCGTAACACCCGCACATCATCGAATACTCATCCTTAAGCCTAATTTCGGGCGCACTGTGAAATTTGGAGATTCTTCTATAGGCCGTACAATGCGCATGTGATATGCATTACCTCCCTCTATTTCTCCTTTGGACTGCGTTGCTCCCTAGAAATTTAAGGGATATTTTTACTTTTTACTTTGATTTACTAAATTTTTCTTCCGCACGCCGAATTCTGGTGTTGCTGGTTAAGGTGACTTCATTTTAACAATGCAAAACCAATAACTTTCATCAGTTTTTTAAATGAGGATATTTACTTGGTAAAATCGAATTATTAATTTTTATTCAAAACAACACAACTTATTTAAAAAAAAAAACTCTGCCAGCAATAAAACTTAATTTAACAAATAAGAGATTGTATTCGTTTCGTGATAATCTTTAAAGGCAATAAAAAAATGATGCTTTTATGCTTCTTATAAAAGTAAAACAACAATTATAAATTGATCTCTTCATAAAGTTAATAAATTCCTCAAAATATATTGGTCCATTTGTAGTTTGATCAGTTTTTTATTCAAGGTTTTCAAAAATAGTATCAACGTTTCAGAAAACAATTTTTTTCCTTATTTTCAAAATTGTAAACTTTTGATCATAAATATTTTTTTTAGAATATATTTCGTTTATCAGAAATATGCAGTTATATATTTACATTCATTGATAAAAATTGGTTCTATCATCAGACTTCCTTTGGAAAATCGCTTACGTGACATGAATACATACATAGTGTTATATTAAGAATTACTACTGCTTAAGTTGTGTCACCCATCTCTTCTTATTTATGAACATATCATTTAGGGACTAAGGACATGGAATGCATAAACATATTGTTTTGCCGCGTTTTCTTTCATTTACATTATCTTTGATTACTATGTTTGTGTTTCGATCTGCACTTATATTTGCCTATTATATATAAACATTTAACAACATTTAGACTCCAATTGAGAATACATTAAACTATTTCGTTCGTAAGATTATTCGAATAAATCGGTTTATTCTTACTATATTTATTCTTGATTTGTTGTTTCTTGTTAGTATTACTTTTTTCTTTAGCAACGCTTTTTAAGAAAACGTGAATTGTTACACACAACTAAAAAAATATACACTTTCTTAAACGAATTTTATTGGTTAATGAACCGCATCTATATCCCTTTGCGCACGAGAAATTTTCAATTTATCTTTAAGTGTTTGGTCTTCCCCAGATTCTAGTGCAAACATTTTCATCTTTTCCTTGAAAGATAACTTTTCAGGGACCGCATCACCTGTTCGTTGCTGTTGCTTTTGTTGCTGTTCTGCTAGTCGTCGTTGCCGTGGGTCTCTGGAATGTAAAGATGAATTTAATTGATAAGCCTTTTTAATGATTGCATAGTTTGTAAAAATAAGAAAAACGGGTCAGTAAAACTTTTCCATTCAAATCATCTTGCTTCGCTAAATGGGGGGAATTGACTCACAATGTTATTTAATTTTTCGATTGGGGATTGTTTCCCATAGCCGAATGGAACTACCAACGCTGTAGAATGAGAGCCAAATCAACCTTTTGAGCCTTGGAGCGAAAACTTCGAAGACGATAACTTTTTTTGTGATGGAAGATTCTCAGGAGAAGGTCGAAGTAATAGGTGCAATGTTTCAAGATGTGTTAAAGGCGAATGTCAACACTCGCAGACGATAAGTCTCCTTTCAAACATCAGTAAGGTTTATGAGAAGGTGATCAATAGAGCCGTGTGACCGAGTGGGTTGAGGAAAAAATATTATTCCGAAAAACAAAAAAAAAATTGTTGCATACATGACGAGTCTAAACTGGTATCGGATAACGAATGGAACAGAGGTAAGAAACAATGCACGGGTGCATTGCTGATTGACTTGGAGAAGGTATTTGACACTGTATGGTTGCATGGGCTCTTTTTCAAACTTGAGCAGCACGACAAAAGCAAACCGCTGCTGTACATAATAAGGTCATCGTTAGTCTTTTGCAACGTCACTCCGAAATAATTCAGGGATATTGCGACGATTGGAAGCTTAATATCAATTTCCAAAAGTGCGCGACCATTCTTTTCAGGACTCCGTTGTATGGGGCCTCTTGAAAAAGTAGAAAAAGTGGCGATTGTTCTCTATCGTTAGACAAAACGAGCAGCCACTGGCGAATCGAAATGTTGTCAGATACCTTGGGATCATATAGATACTGCTCTTGCCCGAGTAAAAGCGACCTTTGCTTTGACAAAGAGACTGTGTCACAGCACTCAACATGATGCCAAGGTAAAGGTGATCTGCTACCCGCTCCTCATTCGGCTTGTTCTTGCCTATGGATGACCCGTTATGTTCAACGTCGGAACAAGCTTAATGGAAAGGATTCGGGTTTTCCAGAGACGATGCCTTAGGGCTTGTCTCCACTTATTTAGAACTCCAGGGTCTGAGCACAAAAATTATATAGTCCTGTACAACTGACCCCGTTGTACACCTGATCAGAGTGGATAACTTTCTGATAAAGGCTTTTTACCCCAATGATTTGCACCATGAGACAGTGCGCCATAACATCCTTATTCCCCCTGAAGCTTTCCTCTATCTTGTAGAAAAGGTCTGGCCTAGGATAGATTAGCGGTGGCGTTAATCTTCCACGTTGGTTTTAAGCTTAGTTTTAGGTATAGTTTAAGGAAAAATACCAGTCCATTCACAAAGTTTTTTTTTTTTGTTTTTAATAGATCATATTTTTCTTAGTTACAAATATTTATAGAAATATTAAATAAACATTCGTCGAAAGACATATGTTAAGTTGTTACTTTTAGCTTAGAGCGTCAGTAAAGGGCCAGTAAGTCAGAATATAATAAAAAATTAAATTAATTGTGAATTAATGGTGAAAATTGAGTTTTGGGTTATTATTTCTGAAAAAATGCCGCCAAATTTTTTGTAAAATAAAAAAAAAATACAAAAAGCAGTGCTTTTTTCCAAATTTTTTTTAGAAACTTAAGTCTCGCCGTAATGTACTTGTCCGATCCTAATGGCTTGTGCTGGGCTAAATAAGAGTTCAAATTGCTTACATTGAGTTCTGCTGTTTATCGCTATGCCGTGAAGTCTATTGATCTCATCTCGAACTTCTGCTTAAGTAATAAAAAATAAATAATAAAAAATAAGTAATAACAATCGTGTGTTATTTTGCAACAAACAACATATCAAGATTACTTTGCAACGGTACTTTTCCAGGTAATATAGGGTACTGTACGCTAGTTAGGAAAAAGATGAACAGTTTAAAGAAATTGTTACAGAACTGATAAAACTTGATATGAAAATATTAGAACTTCATTGTGCTAATTCTCTGACCATGATTACAGTTTACTCTGCCTGAATATGAATCACAAGGGGAGGTCTTAAGCCTGGATTCATATTTGCAACCACATGCTCTCAAATATGTTCCAGCAGTGCGTAACACAAGTCTACAATAATAAAAAATAAAAAACAATAATTCAAATATAACAAAATGAAAAGTGCAGTGATCGTGAAGTGCTACAAAAACAAATTCAATTACACGCGAGCTTCCCGCATCCCGTTCTTTCTAATTTCTCTTATTAACCCCTTCGCCTCTGTGTAATCTTGGTCGTTGCCGTTGCCGAATGTCTACATTTGGCTAGGCAACGAACAAGAATATAAGACATCTCGCGCATAGCGGATTTGGGCATAACACCGGCGAAGTGGACGCCGCCGCTGATATGGTCACAAATAATTTTCTCCAAGGCATGAATGACTTCATCCCAAACAAGGTGAAGACAGACCAGAAGAGAATTCATGGTTAGACTCGAGCTGGAAAGAGGTTGTCAGGTTGAGAGAGCTGAATTTTCGGTCTTATAAAGCCAACCCTATAGAGGAAAACCGGAAAAAGTTTCGGCGAGTCCGCAATGACTGTAATACTGTTTTACGACGTATGAAGTTCTCCAATGGACTTAAATTAAGGCAAGGAATAATACGCAGTGGTAGTAAGCAGTTTAGGACCTTCGTCAAAAATAGGAAGAACGCTACTTGGTCATCGATTCCGACACTTATTTCGAATGACACTCCGGTCGTTAATAATCTCGACACAGCCAATCTGCTTACTGCACAATTCGCGGCCAGTTCTACACTTCCAGATTGCGCTTTACCACCACCTGTGCTCGAGAGCGTTGAACATTCTATGGGACAAAAATATTTTCGCATTCGCACAGTCGCAAGATCTAGACAGACACAAATCCGCCGGTCTAGATGGTATTCCACCCATAGTTTTGAAGAGGACCGACCCATAGCACTTACTGAAAACCACCCTATAAATGCTGGTGTTCCCCAAGGCTGCTTTGTCTCCGACTCTCTTTTTAATCTTCATTAAAGCTATCTTGTCTATCACATCTTATCCAATATATTCTTTCGTAGATGACAGTACTCTCAGTTTCTTATATGCGTTGAATGACTCACACCCCTGCTCTTCGGACGTTCGATATTGACAGCATAATGAAATGGGGACTTGCCAACAGAGAGAATTTAATCCCTCAAAAACACAATGCTGTCTTTTGTCATTAATGCAAAACCCTATTACCCAACCATTGTCTATGAATAGCACTTGCGTCGATAAAACCGAAAAGCTTTCGGCTTCTTACCTAGGATGGAATGAGCACATATTCGATGTTGCCAAGAATGCATATCGAAAGCAATTCACTCGCTGGACCACTGTCGAAATGTGTCTTGCTTGAGTTTGTTTTATCCCTATTTCTATCACCAATCTTCCGACGAAATAGCTAATAACATTCCGCCCCTTCAGCAATTCACTCGTAACACCCGCACATCATCGAATGCTCATCCTAAAGCCTACTTTCGGGCGCACTGTGAAATTTGGAGATTCTTCTATAGGCCGTACAATGCGCATGTGATATGCATTACCTCCCTCTATTTCTCCTTTGGACTGCGTTGCTCCCTAGAAATTTAAGGGATATTTTTACTTTGATTTACTAAATTTTTCTTCCGCACGCCGAATTCTGGTGTTGCTGGTTAAGGTGACTTCATTTTAACAATGCAAAACAAATAACTTTCATCAGTTTTTTAAATGAGGATATTTACTTGGTAAAATCGAATTATTAATTTTTATTCAAAACAATACAACTTATTTAAAAAAAAAACTCTGCCAGCAATAAAACTTAATTTAACAAATAAGAGATTGTATTCGTTTCGTGATAATCTTTAAAGGCAATAAAAAAATGATGCTTTTATGCTTCTTATAAAAGTAAAACAACAATTATAAATTGATCTCTTCATAAAGTTAATAAATTCCTCAAAATATATTGGTCCATTTGTAGTTTGATCAGTTTTTTATTCAAGGTTTTCAAAAATAGTATCAACGTTTCAGAAAACAATTTTTTTCCTTATTTTCAAAATTGTAAACTTTTGATCATAAATATTTTTTTTAGAATATATTTCGTTTATCAGAAATATGCAGTTATATATTTACATTCATTGATAAAAATTGGTTCTATCATCAGACTTCCTTTGGAAAATCGCTTACGTGACATGAATACATACATAGTGTTATATTAAGAATTACTACTGCTTAAGTTGTGTCACCCATCTCTTCTTATTTATGAACATATCATTTAGGGACTAAGGACATGGAATGCATAAACATATTGTTTTGCCGCGTTTTCTTTCATTTACATTATCTTTGATTACTATGTTTGTGTTTCGATCTGCACTTATATTTGCCTATTATATATAAACATTTAACAACATTTAGACTCCAATTGAGAATACATTAAACTATTTCGTTCGTAAGATTATTCGAATAAATCGGTTTATTCTTACTATATTTATTCTTGATTTGTTGTTTCTTGTTAGTATTACTTTTTTCTTTAGCAACGCTTTTTAAGAAAACGTGAATTGTTACACACAATTAAAAAAATATACACTTTCTTAAACGAATTTTATTGGTTAATGAACCGCATCTATATCCCTTTGCGCACGAGAAATTTTCAATTTATCTTTAGGTGTTTGGTCTTCCCCAGATTCTAGTGCAAACATTTTCATCTTTTCCTTGAAAGATAACTTTTCAGGGACCGCATCACCTGTTCGTTGCTGTTGCTTTTGTTGCTGTTCTGCTAGTCGCCGTTGCCGTGGGTCTCTGGAATGTAAAGATGAATTTAATTGATAAGCCTTTTTAATGATTGCATAGTTTGTAAAAATAAGAAAAACGGGTCAGTAAAACTTTTCCATTCAAATCATCTTGCTTCGCTAAATGGGGGGAATTGACTCACAATGTTATTTAATTTTTCGATTGGGGATTGTTTCCCATAGCCGAATGGAACTACCAACGCTGTAGAATGAGAGCCAAATCAACCTTTTGAGCCTTGGAGCGAAAACTTCGAAGACGATAACTTTTTTTGTGATGGAAGATTCTCAGGAGAAGGTCGAAGTAATAGGTGCAATGTTTCAAGATGTGTTAAAGGCGAATGTCAACACTCGCAGACGATAAGTCTCCTTTCAAACATCAGTAAGGTTTATGAGAAGGTGATCAATAGAGCCGTGTGACCGAGTGGGTTGAGGAAAAAATATTATTCCGAAAAACAAAAAAAAAATTGTTGCATACATGACGAGTCTAAACTGGTATCGGATAACGAATGGAACAGAGGTAAGAAACAATGCACGGGTGCATTGCTGATTGACTTGGAGAAGGTATTTGACACTGTATGGTTGCATGGGCTCTTTTTCAAACTTGAGCAGCACGACAAAAGCAAACCGCTGCTGTACATAATAAGGTCATCGTTAGTCTTTTGCAACGTCACTCCGAAATAATTCAGGGATATTGCGACGATTGGAAGCTTAATATCAATTTCCAAAACTGGCGAATCGAAATGTTGTCAGATACCTTGGGATCATATAGATACTGCTCTTGCCCGAGTAAAAGCGACCTTTGCTTTGACAAAGAGACTGTGTCACAGCACTCAACATGATGCCAAGGTAAAGGTGATCTGCTACCCGCTCCTCATTCGGCCTGTTCTTGCCTATGGATGACCCGTTATGTTCAACGTCGGAACAAGCTTAATGGAAAGGATTCGGGTTTTCCAGAGACGATGCTTGTCTCCACTTATTTAGAACTCCAGGGTCTGAGCACAAAAATTATATAGTCCTGTACAACTGACCCCGTTGTACACCTGATCAGAGTGGATAACTTTCTGATAAAGGCTTTTTACCCCAATGATTTGCACCATGAGACAGTGCGCCATAACATCCTTATTCCCCCTGAAGCTTTCCTCTATCTTGTAGAAAAGGTCTGGCCTAGGATAGATTAGCGGTGGCGTTAATCTTCCACGTTGGTTTTTAGCTTAGTTTTAGGTATAGTTTAAGGAAAAATATCAGTCCATTCACTAAGTTTTTTTTTTTGTTTTTAATAGATCATATTTTTCTTAGTTACAAATAGTTATAGAAATATTAAATAAACATTCGTCGAAAGACATATGTTAAGTCGTTACTTTTAGCTTAGAGCGTCAGTAAAGGGCCAGTAAGTCAGAATAAAATAAAAAATTAAATTAATTGTGAATTAATGGTGAAAATTGAGTTTTGGGTTATTATTTCTGAAAAAATGCCGCCAAATTTTTTGTAAAATAAAAAAAAATTACAATAAGCAGCGCGTATGCATTTAACGAGAACACATGGTTAAATAAATTGTGGCAATGATTTTGTTAATGTTACATTATTATGAAAAAAGAAAAACATCTTACTTGTATACTTCTTGTGCACCAATAACACCAGGTGTTGATTGCATTATCGAATTCCATGTATCAACATCGGGAGTAGTTGGAGATTGCAAAAGCTCTGTTGGCCTTGGACTAAATTCCTGCAAATAATTTTTATTATTTAAATATGTTTAATTTGTTTGTATATTTTCTTTTGCTGGTTTGCCTTACATTAATATTTTCAGAGATTGCTTGCAGCTCCGGTTGGTCGTTAGTATAACTTTGTTTATTTGTATAAAGTGTTGTTTGAGACGAAACGTAATTATTCTCCTCATCATGAAATGATACGCGCTTGTTGTCACGATTTAAACTGTTATTTGAAACATTTACACCCGAGTAGGAGTTCAAAGGATATTGAATTTCATCCATGCTCAGCGTATTTTTTAAAGGGTGGTTATTGTTGTTCGTATTGAAAAACATAGAGCTTGTCTTTTTATTGCTACCACCATTGAAATACATCGGCATTGTGGTCGAATCAAGTATTTCAGAAGGCATGGGCGCCGTTTTTGAGAGAAGGGATACTGAATTGCGAATTTTCTGTTGCTGTTGCGACATTATAACATATGAACTATTACGCTCAGGTGGAGGAGGAGGTGGAACAGTTCCGCTGGGCATCGAGTTGTTCGTCAATTGATCCATACTATTTGTATTAATTTCTGAATTTATATCCAAATGTGAGACATCTTTTGCTAAACTAGAAATATTGTGCTCTGTTTCAAAGTTTCTTTCATCAGCAAAACTTGCCGTTTTTTGTGACTTAGAAGGTGAAGGCGGAACTGCAGAGGAGGAAGAAGAACTTTCATTTCTATTGTTTTTCAGTATTCCTTTTGGTAGAACCGTCGTTGAAGTCTGACTTAGCTGAATTTGAAAGTTATGGGGACTTAACACATGCGAATCAGATATTTGGACTAAATTGGACTCAGGTTCTATATTTTCTTCCTGCTGAGTTTTTATTTCTGTCTGTCGGAAATTATTAGTTGGTGTTTGTATTGAACTTGGTTGAGTAACAAGTCGAACGAACTCTTGGAAGCTCTCTTTTTCAAAAGAATTTTCACTTTCGTCCCCTTGTTCTTCCACTTCGTGTGCACGTTTTTCAAAGTCTCTTTCTAAAACTAATGTTTTCAACTGCTCTTCTTGCTGAGGAGAACGTTGAGACAGTGTAGAAAGCTCAGTGATTTGCTGATCTCTCCAGTGCCTTATTTGCTCCCGGCGCATTTCATGCTCTCTTTCTCTTTCTTCGCGTTCCCAAGGGTTGGCCACCGAGTAACTAGTATGATGAGCAGTCGGCGCAGTTGATGAAAAGTAAGCTCTCTTCGGCGGATCCAAGGTGCTCGCCACATAGTTTAATCCTTGTTGTGAAGTTTGAGTGGTATTTTTAAACAGAGGATGTGTGGTTGTAGGTGGCAGTGGCGGGGTTTCATCAGCACTGTGTGGCTGGTTTTTTTGTAACAACCGACTAGGTTGGGATTTAGGGATAATAAGCCGACTTTGGTTTTTTGAAGAGATTTCTGATTGACTACTTGAATCATGCATCAAGTTCGGTGGCTTTGGTGGCAAAGGCGCTGCATTAGTATGTTGTTCGCGGTGCTGATGCAGCGGTTGAGTATTTCCTGCGCTCATCATTTGATTAATATATGAATTATCTTGCAACAAATCCGTTCGATGCATTTTTCGTTTTGGCAGATTTTCAATAACATGCTGAGTACGGCCAGAAACCATAGAATTTGAAGAAGGAGGTTTTGTGATATACTGCGGATTATAATTGTTGGACACATTTGCGAACCCATGCTGCTGTTGTGTTTCTCCATGGTGAGTTATCAAATTCACATTTTGCATACTCTGGCTGGTTAACATAGCACTATTATGAACAACTGGTGAAGCAGAAACAGTATGGTCTCCAGCTATGTTTGGCATAGAGGGTGCAAACATTTGGTTTTTCCGCAAACTGTTATGATGTTGACCTTCTCTGTTAAAGGTATGGTTAGCTTTAGAACGAGTACCCATCGTATGAGCGGACTGCTGCTGCACATGATGCAATTGTGATGTTGAGTTTTCGTTAGAACTAATATTCGTGCTACTGGTGCTTTTTTCGTTATTATCATTAAACGACATATTACTAGTGATTATTGGGTGGTTACCATTTGCGTTATTCTGGTAGTATGAAGATGCTGGACGGTTTAAAATATTGTTTTTGTTTGTCGAATTGGATTTTTGTTGCATAAGTTCACCTGCAGTGTTTTGAGTCGGAAAATTGCCACCATATGTATTCACGGTAGAATGTGATGATTCTATTTGTGGCCTTTAAAGTACAAAGAAATAAAATTATTAAAATTATAATTTCAACAATCAACAATAAAAAATACAAGTTACATAAATTAAGCTAACCCAATACAATAAGTATATTTGCTTAGATTTTATTGATCTGATTATTTATGAAGAATACAGTTTCGTCGCTCTAGTGGTAAATGAGTCCGAAGACAAAAAACAAAGGGCAGCAATGAGCAATAAAAAACAATTACATAGCGAAAAAGGCAAAACGCAAATTTAAGACACAATGTGAGCTTGGCATTGATTACTATATTACGTCTGCATAGTTATAAAAATCTTACGAAATTTGGAGTCCGTGACCGCAACTCTTAGAGCGTTAACTCCGATTTTCGGTCGTAATTCTCGCCCTAGTAGACAGGCATTAACAAGGTTAGGGCAAAAATTTGCGTCTACATATTCATTGTGTGGTGTTGCCGTGTCAGTGGAATAACGGGTTGGTCGAAGTGTCGAAAATATCGCTGCCGTTCAGGCGTTCCGGATACCCGTACAAGATCAAGCTGACTCAAGATTGCTCCCAACCATGTTAACATAACCTCGAACATATTAGCCATTTGTATTTAGAGAACAAATTTACCAACATTTCTTGAAATATACATGCAGAACAAAAATTTTCAGTGAGCGAGCTGCACAAACAGTCCAACCTTTCCAAACTCCAGTTATTCTTACAGGTGATTTCTATTCATGGAGTTCTGTTAGGGGTTCACCGTCCAGTAACAACCGAGGCAAAGAAATAGAACAGGTTTTAAACAATTCATAATTAGTCATTTTAAGTTAAAGAAATCCTACTTACTTCTCAACAAATTTTTTACCCACGTTGTTTTACTTTAATTTCTCCCCAACTTTTCGCTAAAACAACCTGGTAAATACCTCTGGATCTGAAAACAAGCGATTATTACCGCATTGTGACTTAAATGTCACCGGACATGTGTCATTATCAGGTAAAAAGTTCCCCAAAGTTCCAAACTGATAAAGCTGATTGCGGCTGTTACCAAGACCAAATATCGAAAAACTTGTCGCATAAAGAATTGAGCCAAAATATTAACAAGGTAGTCACAAATTTTAAAACTCAATACGTTATGCAGCAAGCAAAGCTATCCCACAATCACACCATATAAACGCAATCAGAACGAAAATGTTAAATCTGCAAAAAAAAATGCTTTGAGAACTTAATATCGAAGATCAACGTCGAAAAAACTTTGGACAGACATCAAATTCCTCACGGAAAGCTATACACCCTCCTCTAAAAATCGTGGAGGAATGACTTGGTCTAATAATAAAAGTGATGCTTATATTTCCCCTAAGTTTCTTCGAACGAAACTGTTCACTATTTATTCAAATAATCTGAATGAAAATCGCATATGTATGTGTGAGTTTCATTTTCATACAAACATGTTCCACAAGAGTGGGAGTTTTGGATGCATGATGATGCGTTCTTTTTCGTTGGACTTTGCACTCTTTGACTAAAACTGTTCATATAATGGATCCTGAAAGAATTTCAGGGCATACAATTCCGTTTGATATATTTGTGGCATTTTTGGTGTGAACATGTACAATGTTTTAATCGATCTGTGAATGAGAGTTCTGTGAACAGGCACCCATACATGTGTGCGAGGAAAGGAGTTTTTTTCAGAAAAATAAAATGTTATGTTCCATGTACTCAAATCAAAATCAAAGTATGCATTGAGGCAAAAAATATACAGATTCATTTAAAATTTTTGGCTGATTATTAATATAACATTCCATGTTGGAATCCATGGATGTTGGGGATCTGAGATTAAAAGCATACATCTCATTGTCATTTCCAAGAAAATTACAAGCAAGCAAGAAACACACCTTACCATTTTACCAACGATGCCAACATTTTTACGTCTGATCGGATCCGGTGTCAGTGCTAGCATCGGTGCACTCCGCAGACGCACAAGCAAATTAAAGAACATAAAAGAAAAGTTTTTTTCCACTTTTTTCTGTGTTGTCTGTGACGTTTTTTTAAAGCTTCATCATCAATCAATTTCCTCAATTGTTTTAAACAGCTAAGCTTGTTTCCAGTTAAAACAAGCAGTTCTACTCATTTCTAGGTACTTATCGATTTTTTTTTGTCTGCGACCAAGCTAGGTCATGCCTTAAAACCAAATTTCAGTTCGTGGCTTTTCCAGACGTGGTATGATCTATTTAACCCTAGATTTCAAGAGTAAACCGAGAAAAATAAGGTATCAGTTCTGAGATTTTAAAAATCTGAAATGTCAATATTGACTTACAGCGTTCTGACTGGAATAATGTTCGGTACATACAATCTGTAAATCATGAAGTGCTATTCCTACAAGAGCAGGTAAGATTTCTTTTTGATTAAAAAAAACTTTGGTCGCCAGCCTGGCTTAGCAGTAGTATCTTACAAATGATGCAAGAGCGAAATACAGTCTTTGGTGGCAATACAAACTTGAAACAATACGTCGTAACGTGCTACGAAAATAAATTAAGTCAATGTAGATTGACATAAAATACGTGGTAAACTTAAAAAGAGCTCAATACCGGGAAGACAAACCTAAAGCACCTAATTAACAAAAAATTTGTCACAACGCCTTCATCTCTCGCAAGTGAAACCGGGCGAAATACCTTCAAGTCTTTAGAAATAAACGCCACAATGTATCTTTTGGCTTTAGATGCGTAAGTGATGCAGATGTTGTCGACGCTGTTCTCTCAACTAAGTCAAAAGCAACAGACATAGACGCAATTGATCCCAGGTTCATAAAGCTTCTGCTACCATACATTCTGCCGTCCGTGACCCCTATTTTAATGTTGTCATCACAACCTTCGAATATCCGCAAAAATTATTCACGTCCCCTAAAAAGGTAGGAAGTTTGCAATTGTGCCTTTTTGAGTAAGGAATTCGAAAAAGTAATTAAGAAACAAATCAAAACATATTTGGCAGCAAATAAATTTCGAGCGGTTTACCAGAAGCATTAATATTTGGAACTATTTTATTTTTCATATTTATAAACAGATTGTCACTAAGTCCCCGGTGTTTCTCCATTCATATGTATTACATTGATGTCCAATTGTGTATTAGTGAACCTATTAATATTGTATACAGCCATTGCACAGATTAACGAAGAGTTAAGTGATATTCTTAAAGCGCTCGTCATATTAAGGAAGGAACTTGAAAAGCCTATCGTGCCGCAAAGTAAATTTAGTCAAGACATCATGCCAAATGTCAGAACTGCAAAAAAACCTCTGATTTGATTTGAACGATACTGTAGTGCATATGTATGCAAAAACAGAAAGTGTAATCTTCTTCTCATTGCATACGAATAGTGACATAACTCATTAATGTTTATATTAATCACATTGTTCAACAGAGAACAATTTACCTAATAACACTTTACAACAAACCCATCTACAAGTGGCTTCACAAGCTGGTTCTCATATTAGACATTATTCATTTTATAGTCTTCCTCTGCGTCCCAATTTACGTGCAAGGTATTTAACCTTTGATTAGTCCGCGACGATGTTTTGTTTTAGGAAGCAATGCAATATTATTATATAAGAGGTTATTCATAACAGGTGGAGGTGCTAACCGTCAGACGGCTTTTCCTTCTCTGTCGGCTTCCTCCATAACAGGTTTCGTTCTTCGTAATCAAGAAATTTATGGATTTAAATTAAAAAATATAGCTTTGAGATAAAACATGGACAAAAGACGAAATTTTCACACTGATGAATGAGTTATCTTGCTTGGGACAAAACTCCACCAATCATCCGAACAAGACTTATCCTAGGCAATCGAATAAACAACATGTTGCTCTACAACAGCTGAATGTCGTATGATCAACATAGTGGAAAGAAAATACTCCGTCGGATTGGGATGAGAACGCAATTTATTCAACCAAAATCCGTCTACAACAATGGTTCGCCCACGTCGAGTGAATGGAGAACAATGCTCCAGCTAAGAGTGTCTTCAAATCCACGCGACCATGTTCTCGATAAAAGGGAAGAGCGAACATAGCCTTTTCTGACCAATTGGATGCAATCCGGGATGATGAAGGACGGAAAGCAGATTTAACTGATTAAAGTTGTTGTCTTCATAATTATGTAAATCAAAGTAAATGACAAATTATAGCTAATTAATGTTAAAGTAGTAAATATATACTATACATAAACAACATCTAAAAATGCGAATCGAACACGCACACCAAGGGTTCCGTTCCATTGTCCAATATATAACACTAAATTTGTTTTTAGTTTTCGGTAACAGGGCACATAAACCTAAATATTTACTTACAGAGAATTGAACTCAATAGGGGAAAGCTGTGAGGAGGAAACAACGAGACAACGACAGCGTACAAAATACACATAATGTATTTGAATCGCACAAATGAATTAAGTAGTATATATGAAAAATCATCATAGAAAATGTGATTTTAGAAAATATAATTTTAAATATAAAAATGTCGGCCTCAACCCCACAAAATTACCTCTCTCCACACATGGATTGACTTTGATTTTGAGCTCGATAAACACTCAAGTTCTGATAAAATCCTTGTTCGTTATTATTCGCTAGACTATGAGTGCTTTTTGACTTGGAATTTGATTTATCTGCTAACAAAAAAAAATGATTACGTCTTTTACATTTTATCCTTGGTACAAGTATTTAAAAACTTACTTAAACCGTTATTGCTGGAATGATGAAGAGCCGGAACAGATTTACTGTTTGTTAGATGCGAATGTATAGTTAATGGTCCTCCGGTTTTTGGCTCAGTTCCCAATATAAAAAGATCTCTTTCTGAATGCATTCTTCCACCTGTGTTCAACACAATTGAAAATTACATAATTTGTTCAAACCATAAGTCAAAATTGGCAACGAAACAATAAGATTAAGATTCAAACAAATATTGCAAATAAAATTATATAGAATATAAAGGTGCATAAAAAGCCTTAGATTTTTAAATAAAATACAGTAATACCCCGATTGAATGTATGTATTATCAAACATTTCACTTGGTCCTAATTCGATTATCGAGATTACATGTGCAAAGTTACATACCAAAAGTAGTACTTACTTTTGTGTAACATTTTTTTTTAGGAATGCATTTTAGTGCAGTTTTCTTACCACCATTCGAATCGTGTGCCTTGTAATTATTGTAACGGGTAAACCTACCGCTTGCGCAAGCACACGAGATGTTATCGAAATTGATTAATTTACAAAGACTCACGAATGGTGACAAGTGAAACTGACTGTTAAAGCGGAAGGTGCAAATCTGGGAATGATTTGTATTATGTACTTAGATTTTAACTATAAAAAGCGTTTAAGTCTTGTCGCGAGAGCTTCTTCTTGCTTCTTCTTGGTATTAGAAATATTAACGTGATATTTTTAACACAAATGATGTGATTGGACCAACAGTTTATTCCTCACTTCGAACAATGCCTTCTCATTTCATTGATAATGAATCATATTCTTACTACTCTTTCGGAATACATTTTTGTTAAACTTTTTGACAATCGAGGAAAAGCTGTATTTTAAATTTAACTCCTTTTATATTTTATCCAGTTCATCCTTGTTAGCTATTTCTTTTGAAAGAAATCAATTAAATATTGAACAAAAATTACCAATATGTTGAATAGATGATGGTCTTATAGCATCGCTTTTTAAAGAAGACGATAGATAAATTTCTGTTTATGCGCTTAAGAACTCCTTAACTGAAGCACAAGATATATCTGGCTTTTGTAATTGCTGAAGCTGTTGTTTTGATATTAATTACAGTGCGGCGATCTTAAATTTTCTAGCGACGAATATAATCCATTGCAACTATCTGAATTTATTGCCTGTAAGGATTGCTTGTTAAAATTAGGACAGCTCGTATAGAGTGATTCTACTAGTTTGGTGTCATGCCACTTATTTCTGTTTTGACAAAGAAAAACACTTTTTCTTTTTATAATAAGATCTGGAACACTTATGAACTTTGATTTAAGATTCGTATTACTAAGATTTATTTTAGGAATATTTAAATAGTTGTTAATTTTTTCTTTATGCAACTCATAATCGTTTCCATTTGAGCCATGTAAGCTCCATTCTTTGAGTTGTTTCAGAATCTCAAATTTTTCAGCTTCAGAAAGCTTGTTCGGGTTAACAACTGACTTAGGACTAAAATCCGGGTTCGATCGTGAAAGAACTTGATCAAATGGTGTATTATTTTCATTTTGTGTCCCATGTAAATTTTTCTCCAACATATTGACCATCTCTCTAACATAACCCTCACCGAACTTTTTGGAGTTGTCACTTAATGTATTAGTTGGTTTCTTATTTAGAGATAAATATATATTGGCATGACTATGACTACGTACAGGTAAATAGTTAATTTCTGGGAAACATTCATTTGTATTAGAAGAAACAGTGATAGTAACATGAGAAGGGCATATCGCTGATGACGCTCTTCTCGAGATATTTGATCGACTTAATCTATTCCCTAATGTCGAACGATCTGCGTTAAGTTCTCGTTTAGGTTTTTGTTCACTAAGATTGCCTTGAAAGTCGAATGTATCAGAGCAAATTGATGCTTGCCGGTGTGCTTCATGTTTTTGAAGATGGTTTTGGTGTTTAAAATTTTCCATTTCAATGGACTCAGTAGATGATTTTTTTTTACAAATAGTACTTATAGCATCGTATGTACTCGATTTTTTTTTTAACGGTGATCTTTCGGTGTCTAAGGATACGGTTTGTATTTTAAGCGCGTCATTAGATGTAACTAAATCAAAACTAACAGTCTTGCGATAACCAGGCGTAGTTCTACGCTGGCTCGATGTCATAATTCCACCCGCTACTCCTGCAAACGTTGAAGAAGATTTTTTTGTTGTGCTACATTCGCTTGTATTGCTATCCAATGTAAATCTTTTGAAATCCTCTGTGGGCGATCCATCATCTATATATGGAATGTCATCCGAATCTGTTACTGACGCAATTCCATCTTCATTTAATGGTTGATGAGCTTCAGAATGCGAAAGAAAATTAAAAGAATCACATGATCTGTTTTCGATATTTTGATCATCATTGTATTCTTCAATATATATTGACGGATTAGCTTCACGGTTACGAATTGGACTGTTGCTCTCTGTCGGCAAATACAAACTGGATGAGCTTCTCGCTATTGGTCGCGTGTCTCTATATCTAGGATCAATAGGCAAATTAAATGACTGTTGGCGCAATTTCTCTTGGATGGAGGATGCACTTAACTGGCGAATTGGAGAATCAAAAGTGAACTTATTAAGGTTTTCCTCTGAGACGGAACAATGGTATATACCGGAAAGTAAATCATCTGTCAATGTTTAATGTAAGCAGCATGTATAGGATATTTGAAAGTCGTTAGCATTACAAAACTACTGCAGTACAATATAATATTCATGAGATTATTTTTATTTCTATACCTCTTTGGTTGATGGGGCTGGGTTGTTGAAGTAAGGTTGCTAGACCATGATAAATTGCTCCTTGCTTAGCAACTTCTAAAGTTACTACCGGACCAGTTCGAACCAAATAATCTGCAGCTCTGATATAGAATAAAATGAAAGTTCAGTCAATTTTAAGATTTTCAAAGCAATTTATCATACCTTTCTTGAGTGATTCCAATCAAACTCTGTCCATCTACACGTAGAAGTTGATCACCAGCTTGTAACCGACCATCTGCATCGGCTGCACCACCTGGTACAACACTTTTTATGTAAATTCCAAGACGCTCTTGACCTGCTCCTTTTGCAGCGACTATAGAAAGTCCCATTCCACTTGAGTTTTTCATTAATTTTATTACCTGAACTTCCGGCTGGGGTAATTTGTTTGACATCGCACTTGATGAGCGTGCCTGTTGATATATTTTAAACATATTGTTTTTGTTTTTCAGTTCTGCAAAAACTCAGGATGACTGAACTATAAATTATTAACTTACGTTGAACTGATGCATATAAACAGTCCAAAGCCCAATACTTGTTGGCTGTGCAGCCAACCGACACATTCCAGCTGACTGTAAGGGATTCAAGAAATCCACTAGGCCTGATGGAATTCCTCGTACAACATCGCAACTGAATCCATCATCGGGCAACAACAATGCTAAATGAAGCTCCGGTGATTCTTCTAATCGGACTTCTCTCCCGTCAGATCTAGTTAACTCATCAGCTACTGATTCTGCCATTCTGATAACGGTATCGACTAAGGAACGAGGAATTTTTTCCTGTTGTAATAATGCAGTCATTTGAAGGGAATTTAAACGAAAACAAGAACAGGCTAGTTTTTGAATCTCTTCAACAGATGTTTTGGATGCCTGGAATTAATATTGATGAAAACAAATTCTATTCATTATTATGATTAAAGCCCACCTGTAAGAACTGGGCACACTGATTGATTTTAGCCAGATGACAATCTGCTGCAAGTTCAAGTCCCTGTCGCTCTGCCCACAACTCTAACAATTGCAAACGATCCGTTAAAACTTTTCCCCATTCAGCTGTACACATATGCGAATTGGCAACAATCTTCAAACAAACAATCAAATAGTTATTTTAGGCATCAATTTCTTAAGTTGTCATTACCGTGTTAAAGCATATCACATTAATATAATGGAATAGTTGGGAAAATAGTTGGATAGTAAGTGCCGCATTTACTCTACATCTCCGTAATAGAGCCATTGCGGATCCCAAAACAGTAAGAACCAGTCCTGCCGCTGAATCGTGATCAATTGTTTCCGATAGGAATTGATTAAGAGTCTGTGATAGTTCCACGCGGAAGCAATTAACCAAATTGCGGAACGCAGTTTGCACACTCTCAGCCAGTATTTCTTGTGCTTGCACACTAAATGCACTTATATGTCTATCCGATTTTAAAAAATGCAAAAATTCTGAGCTATTGGCTATCCAAAATGCTAGAACCCGCGGATCTGCATATTGTTCTTGAACAACGGAATAGATCAGATTTGCAACGTGATGTAAAAAAATCGTTAGTTTGTGAGCACGTTCGGTGGGTTGAAGCTCAGGACGATAATGTGTCGAGGCGCGGTACCTGTAACAAAATGGAAACAATAAGGAAAAGTTTAATTCATAACGAGATCTTGACTCCACAGATATTTTTTTTTGCAACACAAACATCGATAGAACTTTGTCAACTTTGACCGAAATCATATATAACATTTTCCTGCCAACCTTCGGCTCATTTCAATTTATTTATTTAATATCGAGATAAGTACAATAAGATAGGGTCTTTTTTAGTACAAACAATATTGTGTGTCAAAAGATAAAGAATTTATATTTTATTATATCATTGCAAGAAAAGTAATTGTAAACATTCTTTTTGAATTGAACAACGTGAATTATTCCTTTGAGTTGTGCAGGTGAGAATTACAAAGTCTGGCAGAGCGGATAAAAAACAAACGGGACGAAATCATTTTTAAAAAGGGGGATGTTGATATTACGCGTTCTTTGTGACCAAGACAGGTTCAATTTTGTGAAAAGATATTCAGGCTTCCCACTTATGAGGATTCTATGCAGAAAGATACAATACGAGCATTTAAATAATGTTGTAACGAGCAGTCCAAAACATTCTTTGATAGAAAAGATATTCGATCGATTATCTCAAGTGTCATTGTAAGCAACCTGAAGTTTGTGCTGTGATAAGGAGTCAATATTAGAAAAGACCACCTCAGCGTACGTTAAAGGGGAAGCAATTAGAGCTAAAAACAATCGTCGACGAGTGGAGTGATGGCAGCATTGAACCATAGTTTTCTGAGGCAACCATATATGCGACCAACAACAATATTTTTGTTGTCATGACTCGTAAACTTAGAGTTAATAACAAACCCGTAACTGGTTACTTTATCAATATACGAAGGATAAGTGTTTTGTAAAAAAAAATATAAGGTAAGACTTTTGGGTCAAGGGTCTTTTCAAAGATCGGTATAACGTGCGATTTTGCAGAGTTTATGCAGATGGCAGGTCATTGATGAACATAAAAATCAGTATTGGACCTAGTATAGATCCTTGAGGAACTCCGCATAACACACGTTTTAACTCCGAAGATCTGTTTCCAACCACAACTTTCGTACGTACAAGTTTTATTGTACTGTCACTAAAATTGAAAAAATTGTCGAAGTTTCAAGCACAGCAGTTCATGGCTAACTGAATCGAAAGCCTTAGTGAAGTCAAGCAAACAAAAAAGAGTAAGGTCAAAAGAAGTCCTTATGTCTTTCTAATGCTTATGTGGCAGTAGAGCAGCTATGGACCGGACGAAACCAGGCTGAAAAGCAATGAATGTTGCTCCAGATTATTGCAGATTTGCTTAGCTAGGATCTTCTCAAAAATTCTCTAAAGACAAGGTTAAATACTTTTTGATCTATAGTCATTAACAGAGCTAGCTTGAGGTTTTTTAGCAACTGGAATAACCCTTGCAATCTTCCACACTTGAGGAAAAATGCCCGAAATTATGCAGGGGTTTATAATGTGAGGAAGTGGTTAAATGATGAATGGCAAGAACGTCTTAACATGAAACTTTATTAAATTCTAAGCGAACGGACTCTTCGGAAGGGAATAAAATATGATCCATTAGTAATGATCATATAAATCTGTAACATTCGTATATAATAGATAAAGAAAAATTTAAATAATGATTCAAATAAATCAGAGTTACAAAGTTTTACCCTCCCTAACAATTATTATGGGCATTATGTTCAAACAAATATACCAAACTCTCAAAATCGCAAAATGCGCTCAGGTAAGTCTTCAAAATATTTATGCCGATTATGGACAACGGCGGATTGACCGCGCAGGGACTTCATCGAATCCGCGTCCGCAGTTCAACTCTATAATAGTAACCTACGGATGAACCACATTATCGGTCCGCAAAACCTCCTTTCCGATCCTTTTTTCAATCAGTTGCTGTCAATTGTTCTGAAGAATAATTACTTAACGTGTTAAATAAAGTATAATATGAATACAATTGGATTTTTCATGGACTATGAAGGAGAAGAAACTGATTCCCGAGAAATCCGCTGGAAAATAAGAAGTAAAGCGAAGGATATTTTATAGACATCAACAACGGATGATCTGTAAGTTAAATTTTTTTTTTGTAATCAACATTAATTTATGCATCTTTCTTCCAGATTTGTAAAATATTTCAACATTCATATGTTTTGCAAATATTAAAATATAAACTGCCACCACTAGTTAGAACTACATCATTGACTCCTGGCTGAGGGTGGATATCAGACCCGTACTGGCAAGGACTTTGATTTTGGAATGGCACAACCGACAGTTTCAGTAGTTCTTTCCGTGTTTTTTTTATATTATAAGAATATTTATGTCCTGAGGGAGCAAAATTGTTATAATGTTCATAAATGGAACACACATAATGATTGCAAAGCCGCAAGCAGAATATGTACATATATTTTTTAACAGAAAAGGGGCATGTAGTTTAAATGTTATGAAAAAGTAATGAATGTAAAGGATCTACCTACTTTTCTTAACGTTTTTTTTTAGATACGCAGCGGATTAGGGGAATAGACGCAAGATATCCTGGAGCATACGATTGTCAAAGAGAAACTATTATGCTTTAAACTAAATACATCCCTGCAAAGAAACTTAAGAGCAACATAAATCGGTCTTTCCGGTGGTAGTAGCAAAAAGCTTGCTCTTGATCTTGTGGAGTTAAACAATTTCTTGTTGAGTTATGAGTCAAATACTTCGCTCCCAGCAAAGAAACTTAAGACTAACCTACGCAAAATTGATCTATCCGGTGGTAGCAGCAAAAGGTGTGCTCTTGATCTTGAGGAGTTTAACAGTTTCTTGTTGTGTTATGAGTCAAATTTAAACTTTCCGTCTTGCATTAGGACCGGAGACCCCATAAGTTCTATTCCAAGGCTAGATGAGTTTGAAGTAGAAACAGAAGGTGAAATAATAGAATGTGTAGCATCTATTGAGTCAAATTCCCTCGGCGAGGAAAACCGACTTATAATAAATTTCATAAGCCATTGACCCGAACAAAAGAATAAAGTAAAATTGAAAACTGATCATTAATCAAATGCACTTGTCACGGAAAATGAAGCGACTGATTTGCATTTGGTGCTTCTGCATTTGCGTAAAGTAGTTATCCACAATTTCTCGAGAGATTTCTGTTGCTGTTGAATCAAAGAAAGAATATTTTCTTAACAGAAAATCAACCTTTTGTAATCAAATTAAAAATTTCAAAAATTGAGTTTTGCCCATCTAGATTGATAAAATTGCACACTGTGCGACGTATAGCTCGTCTCACCCGAGAACAGGCTCCTACCTAGATATTATGCTTTTCGATGGCGGGTACAGCTCCCTGACATGAAACGAACATTGATATGTGTATTTCAGCTGAGTTTTTGGCCTAGTATTATTCCTAGTCCATATTAAGCCTGCTCAAAAATTCGAGCTCAAAACTGTTGTAATCACGTGTACTTAATTATTAAATCGTCATTTTGAATTCATGTCCTTTGTGCTTACACATACATAATTATGCGTTGAATATGTATCTAAACAGCGCATAAAACGCATCGCAAACTCAGAAGAAATTATTGCAAATACTGATTCATTGAAAAACTCATTTTTTCCGCCTTAAAACCGTCAAGCTAATTTTCCGAAAACGCTTACACACAACCCAAGAAAAAATTCGCGAAAATAGTAATAATCATCACAAAAGAAGGGCAAATCGTAATGTGGCAGTCGCGCGTTTGACAGGCTTTCTCCCAACTTACGAGAAACTCTGTCAGAAGGCGCGACATCCAATGTAACACACAATGTGACTTCGTGACGGTCGCACGTTGAGATGTTAGAAATATGACCGAATAATATTCTGTTCCCTGAATTTCGTTGGGCACGATTTTGCAGTAATAATAGGAGTAGAAATGTTGTATTTTTAGTGGATTGGTAGGATTAGGAAACACAAAAATATAGCGGATTATTGTTCTGATTTTTCAAAACAGAAGATAAATGTCAAAGTACAAGTTTTAGAACCTTTTTAAAATGAATTTTCAAATAATAACATTTTTCTGCAGGCAAGTCAAAATAAATAAACTCATTACCAACACAATTACTGACCCTGTGGTTTATATCGGACAAGTCCAAGATAATTTCCAATCCAAAAAAAAATTATTAGCTGGTAGTGAGCAGTCAAACGCACCAGCTAAGTAAAGCGTTGGTCTACTTCAACATTATGGTCGGGCTTACGATATTAACGCGCGAGGTGACATTTAGTGTTACCACATAAGATTGATAGAGGTGACATTTAGTGTTACCACATAAGATCTCATTGTTTCTACTCAATCTGTCAAAGCGCGAGCAAGAAAGCGCCGCATTGTGTTCCTACTTAGAAACAAGAATTCTCGTATGAGTTCAATTCACTTTAAATTGTGCAGAAATCCACAACATAACTATGCATACAGTATATATTTAAAAGCACTGGTCTGAATTCCAAGCACAAAAGCGATTGATAGTTTCGATCTCATACTTCCCACAATACATTTGATTTCAATTTAACAGAAGATATAAATAAAAACAAACAATAGGTTGTTCTATAAAATTCAAAGTCAACTCAGAAAAGTTCAAGATTAATATAGGTCCTGTTTCTGTGTTTTCTTCCATATTCATTTCATTGTCCTTTATTTCGTTTCGAACATATTCCATCTACAATGTTCTTCTTTTTATGTTGAGATTTGATACGGCTTACAACTGATTAACTAAAATCAGACAATTGTTATCTCATGTTAAAACTTCATTCAGTGGGAAAACGACGTTGGAAGCTAAATAATTGGACAGCAATCTCCGACTATAGACCAAACTTACGCCGCAAAAATAAACAATTCGTATATAAATAAATGAAGATGTTGGCTTTGACCGATCAAAAAGATTCTAAATCGCGATTGTTAAAAAATATATGTAATTAATAAGTGTTAAAACATAAACTACCTTGCACATAAATAGAGTGTGTAAACTGGAGCAAGTTTAAAATGGGGTACATTAACATCAAGTTCAGTAACGATTCGGCACAAAAAATTGTCCTGATGTGTTTCTGGAAATTCTAAAACTGCCGGTAAAATCGGTTCTTGCCCTTGATTTTCTAATCCACTGACAGTTTTTTGTGACCTAAAATTGAAAAAAAGATTCAATTTAGTGATAAAGTTAGAATAAAAATGTTTTCGCATAATATCAGAACACATCTTGGGTAAATTGAACAAAAAATATTAGCAAATGACAATGCAAAACGAAAGTTACAATTGAAAAATATTATTATTGAAACATGATGTTATAAGGTAATGTTTTCTCATATGTTATACTAACAAGGAAGTGTAGTTTGGGTTTACCTTTGATCCTGATTTGTAGATCCACTTGATTTGAAACTTGTTATTGATTTCGTTTCGCTCTCTAAATTCGCATCGGTATTTTCACTGTTAATTTCATGCTCTTTTGTGTGAGCATGAAGATGTTCCTCATTCGGTCTATATGATAGTACTTTCTTAATATCTTCAGACAAATGCAATGTTTCATTAACTATATTTCCACTGCTGATAGGGTTACGTGCATTTGTTGCCTCGAGCTCCGCATTTTTATTCTAATATTTTTGTTTTTTGTTTTTCATACAATAAAATTCGATCCAAAATTGTTGTGAAATTTCTTACCAAACTTATTCCATTGTCATCATTCCACGAAGCCGGGGATATTGGCGATCGACTACGTTTGTTTGTTTTGTTTATTTGACGCGTTTGTTATAATCGTGACGGGAATGTAATTTATGAGTGTTTTAAATGTTGTGCGACATTTAATGGAAGTTGTGTGAAAAAATAAAGAAAAATTACAATATAAATAATTAACTTTACAAACGGAAGCAGCAACGCAAAAGCTAACACTCACAAGATTCATAAGAAATTACTATGTTACCTTTCGTAAAGACATGCTGAATCCAGTTGTGATTGAGAAAGTGCCAGATTGTACCGCCCGTCCGACGGTGAGTCTAAGAAACGATAGGAGGCAACACGACCAAACATAACGACCGATCCATTCTAAAAATATTATAAAAATGAGTGTTACTTATTTTTACTTTTCAAATTGGGGGCGTAAAAGTTAGATAACGCATGGTTTTTTTACATTTACAAAAATTATCGAAACAAAAACTTGATTTCGGTCACATAGTCACTGTGACACTACTCTTTATTAAATCTCGGCAACAGAACAAATACAACGGGTCGAGATATAGGGTATTTGCCCATAATGTATTATGATAAAACGCAGCTGTTGGAATCAGAATAATAATTCTTAAATGAAATTATTTAAATAAATAGAAATGTGAAACTTGATTGGGTTATAAATACTTGTTCGAGAATCAGTACCACCTTCAAGTAAATAAGTAGTCATTTAGTAGTTATTTTATTTTATTTTTTATATATCTGCCTCTGCCCAAATGGCGGATACTTCGGTCTGAATAAATAGACCTTTTGTGTCTTGGGGAGTTTGTTTAGGCTAACAGACATTCTATCAAATGATGAAAGTCAGAATGTCTTTAGCATTGGATTAGAACAGAGTCGGCATTCGATGGTTGTACTGAGCATTAGATGTGATCTCAAGTGGCAATGGCATCTACTCCGTTTGCATTTTTGAGCCGCCAATATACCAGATTAAGTTTCTGCGGTCGGGGACAGGTGTGTTGCTCGGGGCAGGTGTGTTGCTCGACCATTGATCACGGTTAGGAATGTCTGCCTCAAAGAGACACCCAAAGCAGTATGTTGCCTTCATACAATCTGGGATCGAGCAGAACATGTCTTTATCCGTGATGAAAGTGATTATTTTCAAGTGTCCCATTTGGTCACCTTTGTATTTCATTGCCAGTTGCATCTTAAGGGCATTTCTGGCGGCTGTTTTTGTAATGAAAATATTTAGAGAAGACAGCCCAATGACAGCTTCCAGTGATGCCGTAGGGCAGGTGCTCATAGCACAAGTGATGCCCAAACGAGCTATACGTTAGATTTTTTCTAGCTTTTCAGAAGTTGTTACTTCAAAAGTTTTGGCCCACCAAATTATGACTACGTAGATAAAATAGGTCTAACCATCATGATGTACAACCAGTTAACCATCTTAGGTTTGAGACCCTAAGTTCTACCATAGAACGGCTAACAGACCCACGTGGCCTTGGTTGTGCGTTCTGTGATGGACTTGAAGTCCAGTTCAGTTTCTTATCCAAGATAACCCCGAGATACTTGACTTCACTGGAGTGTACCAGAAAGGTTCCCTCAATAACAATTGGAGATAGAGTCAGTTGTCTCCTCATTGTTAAGGGTACCAGATCGGTTTTGGATTCACAGAGAGTCCTTCACACTTACACCATTCTAAGACATACATTAATGCTGAATGCATAAAACTAGTGATTGTAGTGTCATATTTTCCTTTTATTGCAATAGCCAGATCATCAGCATAGCCTATCTCATTGAAGTTCACTAGGAGGTTCTCTATGACAACGAGCAGAGGAGAGGCGTGTCATAACACCGCCCTGTGGACAACCTCTCGTTGCCGTGACTGACTTTAACACGGTTTCAAGCGAGGAAGTTATAGCTCGATTTTTTAGCATGGATTTTATTCATCTGTTTGTCGAGTCATCAATACCTTTAATCCAAATTGCGTTCGAAATTGAGTTGTAACTGGTATTGTCAAAAGAACCCTAAATATACAGGAAGGCGCAGAGAGCAATTTCCTTACATTGAACTGCCTTTTCAACAAGGCTGACCAGATGGTGAAGTGCCCCCTCAGTTGTTTTTCCCTTCCTGTACGGATATTGGTTGGGGTGCAGGGTAGAGTAAGTTTCCAATTGTCCCCTGGTATGCAGGTCTATTAGCCTTTCCATGGTCTTTAAGATGACTTATAGGCCTATATGATAAAGGTAGATCAAGAGAACTGTTTGCAGGTTTTGGTATAAATAGAACGTTAGCCTGTCGCCAGATCAGGGGTATTTATTCCCAATTGTAGCTAACTTTAAACAAAGCGATGAGAACCTGAAGGATAAGATTCATGACCTTATGGAGAGTGGCAGAAAAGTTGCCACCTCCACCGGGTGCTTTGAAGGTTTTGAATGAGCCTATTTCCCATTTTACCTTGTCACTACTGAAAATATTACTGGGTAGACTTTCAACCCTGTAAGAAAAGGGTGACCTATCATATGATAGCTTTCACCTGGTGAGTTACCCGCAATGGTAGACAGACCTGGGAAATGAACGCTCAACAGCGTATCAAGAGAATCCGCATGATCCGTGCTGTAAGGTCCATTACATTTCCTAAGTAGTTCTACATTATTGCAAAGCAAAATCACATTTTAGCACTTTTTCCATGCAGCACGCTTGGATCTTTTCAACTCAGAGTTGTACGCCGTGAGAACCGATCTATCGTATATTCGTCCCACTATTTGGTTTTTTGGCACGATTAGAGAGTTTCCTTGCTTTCCTCCCGAGCAGAGTGAATTTTTCATCCCACCATTGAACTTTACGCCGACACGCATTGGTTCTTGGGATGCTGCTCTCGTGATAGGAGGACAAAAGTATCTCGTTTAATCGATTGGCTGTCTTCTCCAAGCTCCCAATGGATGCAATAGCCGAGGATAGCGTGTCGACTTTGGGGAGGACTTGGCTCCGATATAGATTTCAATCCGTGGATTGCGGGTTGTATTTGGTGGGAATGGGAGCAGGGTTGCAAATTATGTCAAACCTAATGTGTTGGTGGTCCGACAGGGAAACTCCGTAAGAAACGTGCCAATTCGTTATTTTAAATAGGAGCTGTTCGACTTCCCCCTTTCTCACGTATTCATGTTTCTATAAATGTGGAGTAAATTTATAATTATTTTAACAAAAAAGAAAGAAATAAAAATGCTTATTTTATGCTAGAACATTTTGCATTTGAAAACAAATTCGTCTCGTATAAGATTATTTGGTTTCCTAGATTCGTGAAAGTTTTCACGCACTGGCGGTGATGGCGCAATACTTTTCCATTCAGTTATATAGTTTGCATGTTTTCTATATCGGAATAAAATCTAAGGCACTAACTTAGTATGATATATAAATGCATGCGACTTGTTCCAGTTAAAAGGGCTCATCTGAATCAAAAGGACGTATTTTGGACCTCATAAAGATGAAGTTCATAGTTTTGTTGATACACCAACAAAAAAATGCTGCGAGCAACATCGATATTCTTCAGATTTTCAAAAAAATTGTTTTTTTTTTTTTGTTTTTATCACCTACCCCTGCATTAGTAGCGGACACTGCCGTGTGAATCACATTATTTGGAAATTTTACACGATGTCTAATGTTGTTGGAAAGAACTTTATGCTTCACAACTCTTATGCGTCAATTTGAATAAAAATTACATTTTTACAATTTATTTATGTAAAAAATATTTGTCGGAAATTTCGCAGGATGTGTTGAATTTTTTGAACTTTTTTTGAGTCCGGATCTCAATGTTAAGTTAAAGTTTATCTGGTTCGCATCTTAAATAAAATAGTTCCACGATTTAGAAGCTTAACATGGGTTTCTCTTTCTTCTTGTTTACCTGTTTAAAGAAGAACAGGTGATAAAGTATTAAAATATTTTTAAAAAAAACTTTCCGAATCAGAAGCATTAACAGATTTAAGTTATCCGAATATTGTGTCAATGAGTGTATAGCTTATCGAAAATCAAAAAAACTCGGAAAGGACGTGGATTGTCGAGTCGGCTAGAAGGAAATAAGAAGACTACGACAAGGGTCAGATGCAGGCGTGCGTATATGAGTTAAGGACTGCATAACGTCAAGAAAAGCTGAACTTACACAGAAGACGACCAAAAAGAAAACTGTTTTCCATTCTAATTCACACAAATTCGAACAATCTCCGAGCAGCAAAATGTTTTTCATATTTGTTGCGTTTGATGTAGGTTGAAGATAAAATATATGCAGACGTAAGAAATGTCGTCTAATGCAAATGCGGAACCTATTCCAGTTTTACTCGTTTTTTTTAAGAAATTTTACAAAAAATGCCTGAAACGGAATGAACAATTATAAAAACAAAAATAACACTAAGAATTGATTGATGATTTTTTGTTATTGTTGATTTTTGTTGCAGAAATGAGCAATGCTTGCTGAAAAAAGTGAACGAAAACCCACAAACATCCATTAGAGCTTTGTCAAGAGAGATAAACCAGTGTGGGATACAAGTTTCATACGAAACAATAAGACAAGTGCTTAGGAGAGGCATGAGATATATACAGACTATAGCATTCAACCAAACGAATATTGGGATGATGTTATATTTTGCGATGAATTTAAAATAATTTTGCAGTACAACGAACAAAATTAACACCCAACAGAGTGTGGCGCAAACCTTTGAAAGCCTTGTCGAACAGAAATATAATTCCAACAGTGAAATTTGGTATGGGGGCGCGGAGACTCAGTCTTTATGGCAAATACCATGGACGAAACAGCAAACACAGCACAGCAAACCTTATGGTATGGGGAGCAATAAGCTATTACGGAACTGGATTTTCAAAGCTTCAAAATGACGGTAATCACTTACACATCTCTACTGGAGCGAGCTTTTCCGTAGTTTTCGTAGTTTTAGTCACTCAATACCTCAACGATATAAATAGATGTCTATGGTGACGTTCTGACAAAGAAGTGCTGGGTATTTTTCTTTGATGATAGCATATACCCCGTGTTGCCCTCGTTAACCACTATCATAAGGGAAATCACAATCAGAAATTCGTTTAATATATTTTTCTATCTTCTTTATTGACACAAAATAATACAAGAGCATTTTACATTTCGTTTTTGAGGTTCACCAACAACTCCCCGTTTACATTTTTATATCCTTTAATGCAGCGATCAATATCGTCAACAAACGACGGCATTAGCTGTCGACCTTGGGCACGTTGCTTCCAGTTATCTGGGCCAAGCGCTCAGGCATCCGCGATCGATTGATCCTTCCTCTGCGTCTCGAACCTGGGGGTTGTGATTCGAAGATCCTCTTTGCTGGAGCATTTGCCCTTATTTGTGCTGCAGGGCTTGCATGTGTGCATGTTCTGTCATTAGCTGGAAGCCGTTATCTGTTGTCGTGTCGTGGAGGCTATGTTTTCCGACTAATCCACCTTAGACGGTTTCCTTGCCGATTTTGGTTTTAAATCAGAATGAATGAAGTGTAAACGATACTAACAAAAACATGCCAATACCAATTGAATGTGCAAAAATATTCTTCATTAAATTATGAAAATGAAGGAATAAGGGAAGAGCTAATATGTTAGTCCATATGGCTGATCTTGTTATACTCGCAAGGTTTATTGAAGCTGCGCTATTCAATTTGAGAAGGGTTTTCGGGTTAACTGCAACATCTGGCCTTAGATTCAAGTGGGGAAACATTCGGACATTCGAAATACGAATATCAGTTGGTATTGGGGCAATTGGGTATGCAGAAGTGTAGCGATGACAGTATGTTTCACCCCCAATCAGGAAAAATACAGTAGATATGAATTTCAAGTCCTACCAATCGTGTCCGCTTTGAAAAATCTTAGAGTTAATTTATTAGGAATCAGGTTCAAGATCTTCATTGACTATGGAAAAGAAGGATAAAGCTCCAATAATCTTAAGGTTGACCTTATTTTTAAAAGATTTCAACTCCCAGCTCTAACATAGACCGGGGATTAAAATGTGATGTATTAATAGTCTTAGAGATTGTTGATGGGCTAACAACCGATCAGAGAAATTTTACAGCAAGGAACTTATAAAATTTTTTTTGCAGAGCATAATATCCTTTGTGAAGTGAAATCCCAGGCGATCAACTGCTGTGCGTCCCAATATTTATGGAATGTAGCTTTTTCCAAAACTCAACCAAGGAAATTTTACCATAAGGAAAGTAGAGTAGATCATAAGTCGGGAATATTCAATTCCGAACTTAAAAGGAAAATCATATCAAATCAATTGTTATAATAAAATATGTGAAAAAGCAGATAATAAGAAACAGAATTAAAAAATGTATGAGTTAGAAAAATTCAAGAACTGAATAATAATGCAAGAAAAAGAAGATTAATAAAACAACAATGGAAAAATAAGTTATGGAAAATGGAAAGAGAAAGCTAAGAAGAGAATACTCTTACGAATATAGGTAAAATATGGAATAAAATCCGGGAGATATAGAAGAGGATGAACCAAGTGAAGCAGAAAAAATTGTCCAATTGTCCAGAAGACCCAGAGACATTAAAAAAAAGAACATTAATAAGCTTATTTTAACCAAAAATAAATCAAACAAATAAAAATGTGGCTCAGGGCTATGCTTATAAACATATGCAGAAAAAATATAATAACTGGTACCACAGTTAAATGACAGAGCAGGGAGAGGTTAACAGACAGATCAAAGATACACTAAATGAACAGCTAGGCTCCAATGCAGTGTAAAATGGGCTAAATGACTCAAGTAGAGCTGTTGTAGAAGCTGCATGGGTAACAAAGCTCACTTAAACAATCAAAATTTCCTCAGAAATTGAAGCTACAACTTCACACAATAACATAATGCGCCTCGGAGCAAGTCTGATAGGAGAATTTAAAAGATACTAATATTAACCAACGTGTAAATAACAAGAGAAGTCAACAAAGAGGCCAAAGCTGTTATAAAAGGGGAAGAAGGTATTTTAGTTATAGAGGCAAGGGACAAAATAACCAACGTAGGAATAACTAGCAAATTAATAACAGATCGCAAATGCAGGAAAGGCATGGTTTCCCGGTCAACAGAACCGGGCCAACTATTGTACAAGAAGGTACGTAATTGAAAACACGAGAACGAATTAACAAATTTTGTTAGTTTAAGTATTAAGAATGGTAGAGGAATATTTACATTTTTGGAAGATAATAATAATAATAATTTCTGTAACTTCGAAAATTTTCGGAGGCGATTAATATACGGAATAACAAAGCTAATTGAAACGAATTTTGTGCCATGTAATTTCATTGAAATTGTTTCAAACTTTTCACACATTTCTACTAAGATACTCATTTATTGCTGATAACATATGGAGTTCAGAACTTTCGGAATAAAGTTCAGTTGTTTTTAACCAATTATTGAACACTGAATTCAATAAATTCAGCTGAGAGTTCCAGCGGCATATTCAATGGGCCTTAAGAGTAAATGCTGCAAAATAGCTTTTTTGAAATATTCAACGAGTTTTTTGCTGATTGGACGTAGTTCTATTGAAGCATCAAACGCAGAATTTAAGACATATGCAATTATTGCATAGTTATAGCAATTTATTCGATTCTGATCCTTAAAAGCACTTTTTATATTAGCTCCTCTTACTGATACAAACATATCGAGATGATAAATATCAAATTCAGAAAGAGTACTTTTCACTTTGTTTTCGAAAGCCATCACCAGAAATTGAAGAGAATGGCCTCCAGTCTTCTGTTATCTACTTGGAACAGGCATCCAAGATATTTTATTTTTCTTCTTTTGTCCGAGTTGTTTTTAAAAGAAGGTAATTTTATTTTCAAATTCAACACCGACCAAATTAGATGTTTGTTTACCATTATATTTTAAATATAACATTACAGAAACAACAAAAAACCATATTGTCCACGGATTCTCGGTCTTCATTTTGAATTTCCGCAAATATATCCCACATCGTGTTCCTTCGTCGCCTGTCTGCATAAAATTCTTCTTCAATTTTCAAACTATGACATCGAATGTTTCGATTGGGCTACTTTCTGCAGATCCTTGGTAGTCATAATTTCGTAAAAGCGAGTTGTCCTTTGTCATATAACAACTAAAGAGACTTGTTCGTGCTTCATGTCGTTTTATTCTTCAGTGTATTTTGTGAACATCAAAGGCGTTTGAAATCACACAGAATGCGCAAATGCGAAGTTGAAGTCGAAACTGAATACATAATCATCGACTACAAGGCCACATATGGCAGCCTTCACCGCACTAAAATGTGAAAATGTTTGCTAATATGTACTTATATTCAAAAGAACCAAAATGCTCCCTGAGAGATTAAAAAAGTGAAGTTAATTTCTCAAATTTTACAATACCTTACTCAACTCTGATTTATTTTTACATTGAACTACTATTGAATGTATGAGTTTAGTTTTTTCTTTCATGGGGTAAACATATCTTGCACAACGCAATGGGGTAAAACTGTGGCCAAGAATCGGATTAATAAAGTTAAAAAAGAATTAAGGAAAGAAATGGAAAACTAATAGGAATCTAGGTTCGTACGATAGTTGTTGAATTATGATTCCAAATAAAACCATAAAACATTGAAAAGAGCAAAATATGACCCAATGAAAACAAATGTTCAAGAATGTACACATAAATAAATAAATAGTCCAATGAAAACAAACAACAACGGAATGACCACATGACGCACGAAATCTAACGCAAAACGCGAATTGCTGGCGCCGCTGGATTGCAAATAACCGACAGCAAAAGTTATACACAATGCGGTCAGTTTAACTATTGAGAATACTAAGAATAAAAACTGCATCGAACGTAAGTAGTAAAGTAAAAAAAGACCTAAATTAGGCTAAAGAAATATGAAAACTTAATCAATTAGTATGCTTAGGCAGTAACTAGCCTAAAGGAATGTATAAAAATATTCAGAAAAGACAAAAAAAAAACAGAGTTACTAACCGAAACTAAATGTCTTCTGACTGCTCCAGTTAGCTAAAAACAAAACACAATATTGCCCAACATTTTTCTACTTCAAGCAATATAGTTTTTTTTTTGGAATTATCCCAAGGATTTTTTCGTACATCTAAATATTGGAAACACCAGTTCTGTACTCTGCATTAATCACGTCGTAGGTCACATGTGTTTAAAATCACCAGTTGTCTTCCGTCATCATCCTTTTTCTCAGAGGTGTAAAGTTGAAATTGATAACAAGTTCTTATTACCGCGGTTTTTCAAAAAAGATTTAAAAAAATCAAACTTCTAGGTCGTCGCAGCTTGATGCTGTCGAATACCTCTTGGATTGAACGGCATGTAGTTTCTAATCTATTGAATAAGATATTATCGATACCTTATCAATGCCAAAAAGAGAGGTAAGACACTTCTTAAGTGTTGGCAACAGCATGACTGTCAATGTTTCCTTATCTGGAATACGTGTGGGCGAAATTGTAAGAGTTTAATTTCCGCGTCCAGAACTTCGAAGCCAGTCAGAATTGTTACCACAATATCAATTTCAGTATCAGTATAATGGAAAACAGTTCTTCAAATGGCGCAGACAGGACAACGAAGTTGCACGTGTTCTTAAATGTCCAAGGATCAAATCAATTTTTTTTTGATTTTCCGTACAACCAAGACACAACGTTATACAACAGGCCCAGTAAGTAAGAACCAAATCGAATGGGCAATCAAATTCTTTTAGCATCATCGCTGTTGATCTTCAGTAATCCATTGAGTTGGCGATCCATTTGCTCAAAGCCATATAAGAAACGTGCCTTTCTGTAGCACGCATTCTTTAAGGATGGCGTAAGATCAAGGAATTTTCATTTCTAAACGTGTTAAAACCTCACACACCTAAACAAAAGATAATTGGCCGATAAATCTTTCATCCTTTCTTTTAGCAACTCATGACAGGCTCATCAATTACAATCTTAGGGTCCAAATTAAGCCCCTCTTGTATCTCCAAATATTAACATGTCTACACAAAAGGGATACCAGTCGAAACCGCCTTACACTCGTCAGATCCATTGAGCTATCACTTACACAGAAAGAGTACAGTCTAGTTGCATTTCTGGATAGAGAGGGCGCCTTAAACAACATCCGCCCAGAAGCTATCGAGTCTGCTCTCAAAGATCTTGAAATAAACCCACACATAAAATATTTTTTATTAACTACTCAGGAGAAGAATTATAAATTCGTCCTTGGGAGGGTACAGTCTCGATAAATTTAATAGCAGGCGAACTCCAGAAGGAGGTATCCTCTCTCTCTTTATACACCCATACTAGAAATAAGCTACTATGCCGTGTGGAACAACCCGGTTTCAAGACACTACCATTTGCTGATGACGTAGCTACTTCCTATACTACACTTTAAGCACCTCCCTGGGTATTGTTGCATCCTTGTGTGAGTAAAATGGATGCAACGTTAACACAAAGAAAACGGAGCTTATGCTCTTTACCTCCTTTCAATTCCATCAAAATAAATGATACAGCTCTTGTTGTCAAGAGTGGAGTTTTACACCTTGGCCTGATATTGGATACAAAGCTGTTGTTGACTCCTTTATTCTATACGGAGAAGTTGTCTGGTGACACAACAGAAACAAATTGACAAGATGAGAAGGATGGCCGCACTTCTCATCACTGGAACTCTTGGTTCCACGTCGACTAAGCCCTTTTCAGTATCGTGTATTGGCTAAGCTGTTGATGAGACTCAATGCAATCTCACCATGGACCAGAGATCGTTTTGGTCTCTCCACAAACATCGGAGTGGATTTCCCTTCCCTTCAAAGGACTATAGTCATTTAGAGAAATTTTTCACCGCCAACATCAAAAACTGTGAAGACTGGGATGCCGATTCACGATATCACGATATTCCCGGATAAGTCAGAACTGGATCAAAAAGTTGGAAGTGGTATCTTTTCGAGTCAGCTAAGACTAAAACTATCTTCCCGCATAAAAGATCTCTGCAGTGTATTCCAAACCGAAATCAAAGCGATTCACCAGACTGCGAAGTGGCTGCTGTGTAATACCATTCTGCAAAGGATACATTCATTATCACCGGCAGCTGCACTTGGCAAGGACTTTTCGGTTCACCTTTAATGGGTGACAGATCAAAGGAACATCCACGACAACTGCAAAGCGGACAAACTTATCTGTGCAATTACAATGCTCCCAGCGGATGTGGTTTCACTAAATACCGACTTGGCCTAAGTCACGATCATACTTAACATTAAAGATATAAACATCCCATCTTGAAACATCAGCAGACAACAACCATGGTATCACAGCGAGCCAAATCACTGGCCTTTGTTTCCCTTTTGGAAGCCACTGCTACCTAACCTAAACTTACCTAATGCGGCAAGAGAAGAAATTCAGCATCATATTTTTGATGCAGTCAAAGGAACTTGTGTTCTCTTTTAAACATAAGTGGAAAGATGAGACACACCTAATGGCCCTAGCTTGTCGATTAAAGGGATATTATTTTTGTAATTATTTAGAATTTTTATTTTACAAATATATTAGTTTTAAAAAAAAAAACTTACATGCAAGATGGTTGGTTGGGTTATATGGTGTCCATTTACAAACGTCAGTGCATCTGCGTGTAATGGTGTCACTGTACAAATACCTTCTACTAAAGAAATCAAGCAATGTCTTGCTTGTATTGATGGTCCAAACAATTGCAGTGAATTTGTGTTTGCTGAACCAACCTAAAAAAAAGGCATGCTTTTTTATATTGAAAGATAGCATTTAATAAGTTTACTTCAATAGGATCGCTTCCTAATTTGATACGACGTCCTCCATCTCCACTATGAGTTACTTCAACTAATACTGGAACTTCTCGATCGCTACATGAATTATTCACTCCGTTTGAAACGCCTAGTGGTTTCTTTTTTCGTCTTCTTGGTTGCGAGTCAGCAGGTCTTCGTCTCACATGAAACATGATTGAACCTAAAGTAATATAAAAAACAAAAGAATATATAAAAAAAACAACAACTTGACATAGAAAACACGATAATGATCATTTGTTTACTTATTTGGACACCACAAATGAATAACCCATAATTAGTTGGAATTTTTAAAGATGAACAATGCCAGAGAGATCGCACACAATCAACAACAAAACAGAAAACGATTTCTATTTACTCAACTTTAAAAGAGACAATACTTTAAAACGTAACTCTGCGAAATAACGTGAAAACATGAATGCTGTATATGTACTTCGTACGATAAGGATGACCAACGTTTATCTTATAAATTATATCCTTTATTTTGAAAATAAAAATCAATAAAAACGACGCACGTCATAAGGGTTTTTTAGTAAAAAAAAAAAAACTATTAACTGTAGTCTTTTAAAGAATTCATCAGTCAAATTGATTGCTTTCAATGCAATTATGTACCTGTTCATGAGTAAAATAAGAACTCTATTCTAATAACAACTGGATTAACTTTTTCCGAATAAGAAATTTTTAAAATCAAATGAAGATAGTTGTAATAGTAAATTGTCAGAAAATTTCCATTCATAGATTTTCTAACTTTTTGCTTTTATTCGGGCAGCGAAATCAAATTACATATTTATCTTTACTTACGACGAATTCCCCAGTCCATCATTTTGCAATTCTTCTTCCTAGCGCAGCGTTTATTGCACGCATCGAATTCAATATTTTTTTTATAAATAAATACGATGTTTGAACATTTTGGTTGAAAATGAAAAGTAAAACAAAATTAAATAACAGCACGCAGTATAAAATTAAAGTTACTTTAGAAACGATATCTTTCGGTGTATACAGTTGCCCCAATGCAGTTCAAATATTTGACAGATAACCAATACGCCTGAATATAGTGATATTTCTGTATTTCTGTATACCATAGACATTTTAAGCGACAGATTAAATTACCGCCCTGAATGAACGTTCAATCACATGTTTTAGAGAGGCACAACATTTGTAACTTTAGTATTAGCTTCTTTATGGCAGAAAGCTTTAATTTATAGCATACGCCTAGTTGCTTTAAAATTGATAACTTTTCGTGCACAAAGTTTCCCCATTACTGACTTTGGCAGATATAAAATTAATAAATACACTTACGCACAAAAGTGAACATACGCATCAGTAATATATATATATATATATATATATATATATATATATATATATATATAAATATATTATAATATAATAATATTACATATTTTAGCTTAGTATATAAAATGCAGTAAAATTAACAAAATATTCAGTAAAACTCTTTACTAAACAATATCAAGAAAAACGAACGAAAAAAGTATTATAAATTATTTCATTGACATGAATAAAAAAAAAATGTGTGGTTCACGAAGCAAGTGATACTTTTTAAGGCATTTAACTGAAAAATTTCTTGCATTCTTATATTCTTGGCACGAACGTCTTACTGCACTTAGTGCTACTCTCATATGTAGGATGAAGCTGGCCGCCCTTCGCTTTTTCGTCGTATTCTGTTGTGCGCTGAAACGAGTGTGGAAGGGATGGGGGCGCAGGCGTGCACAGCGTGTTCACTCCTACATTTCCTTTTAACGTTTCCTGGCTCGAGGCTAGCAGTTCTTCCTCTGACAAGGAGATTCCAAACCGAGCGTCCTCAATCTTAGGTAGTACCGAACCCGGAGGAGTTCTCACTAGCTTTGAGTTCCTTTGGAAGGGGTCGGTGAGAGACGAATCATTGTTTGCCATTGTCCATCCAAAAGAATACCAAATTTTCTAAGTGCTGCAAGAGCAAAAGAATAGAAAATAATTGCCTACCTTTTGGCGAAAAAAAAAGAGAATACCCAGTGTTTAAACTAAGCACTAGCACTACGGCTGTAATGCGACATGCGATTGATGTACAAAAAAAAATTGAAGCGATGGAATGAAAGTTTCACTTTAAAAACTAAAAAAATATCAATTGTCTTAAGGAAGAAGATCAAAAGTATCACACAGTGAATACAAACGCAACTTTGCATTGCCTTTTGCAACTACAAGGGCTTTCATTCTTCTTGGCATTGAGTTGACTAATTTTTTCGTTGTTGATGAGTCAACCATCTCCCATTCTTCAGCTATGGCAAGTTTTAGTTCAGTTTTATATTTGTGCTTCTTGTCTTTAATCAGCGTTACATTTCATCCTGTAAAATTTGGAGGCGGATGCGATGGTCAGATGAGTTTGAAAACAATTACCCTTACGATATACGTTCTCCGCAAATTTTATTTCTATGTAGACAATATGATGGCTTTATTTTCTTACCACAGTTTGCACACTCTGGCGATCTTTTTTTTTACTCTTTACTCTGGCGGCTAAAGAAGACAATGGCAGTCAAGTTAAATTCCACGCAAACTGCTGAAATAACTTTGTCACGTACCAGGGAAGTGCAAACTGTGGATCAAGAAGACAATGTCTTTTTTTTTTTTTAATTGAAGACAGCGCGGGTTACGTCATCGCTGGGACATCCCATACATATTTTATGGGATTCATGTCCGGTCCTCAGTTGGTAAGGTGTTTTATAAATAAAACGTTCTTGCATAATACGCGAAATCTGCTATTGGTCTTTATCCTGTTGAAAGACAAAGGAACCACTAAGCCCTAGTAGTTCAACACTAGCATGGAGATTGTACGTCTTAGAATAGAAATTTGTCCATTATAGACTCTACAAATTTTCCAAACCCCAATATCCGACATACCTACATCCCCAAACTAGCACGAGTCCAACACCGTGTTTTATTCTGCTCACTTGATTTCGTTTTTCTAACGCTGTAGAAACCTATAAAGCCAAACCTTGGGCTTGCCATTTTAAGCGAACGAGTTAAATTTACAATTAACGTCGCTAAAACTAACCTTGGACTAATATTCATTTCCGCATTTAAAATGATTTTTTGTTTTTTGAGATTTCAAGTCTTTTTTGGATTCTTTTTTTTTTTGTTAGTAAAGTGTTTCTTATTTGCAATCCTACTGATAAAACTATTTTTTTTTCCTTTTTTCTATGTTCTTCTTATGTGTTTTGGAATTTGATTTGTCAGTCTCTTTTTTTCTTTCCGCAATGATTTTTGTGGCTCTCAACTCTGGATTAAACTTAATTTTTCGTGTTGTTAAGATCTGTTCTCCGGTGTTCTCTTAAAGCTACATGGCTTCAATTTGCATAGTTCATTATATTAGTTTGAGCTGTTACATGGCTCATTACAAACAAAACGCTAATATTTCTAAGTGATTTTTCTTCTAAGCTGTGTTTTAAAACCAGTTGTCTTGCTCTTTTCGAGACTTCATTTTAGTTAAAACTCATTTTCACATCTTGTGTTTCAATTTGCTTAAAAAAAAAACAGAATTAGATTCAGAAGACCTCAAAAGAGACTGAGCATGTTCAGAACTACAAAAACTACTATTTAAAAGTGTATGTAAACTTCTGTCCCATAATTTTATCTATCAAAATGAAATAATTAAAAGTTTTATTCGCGGAGCATATACACTTTTGTCCCTAAGTGTACGTCAAGAATGCAGGTTGATTTCGGTATATCATAAACCCTTTGATTGGCGAACTAAAATTTCCGTACAAAACAATGCGCATTCACATAGCGTTAGACACAAAATACAAGACTTATTACTAAAAAAGCTTCATTTGTAGCAGTATAATGCTTGTCAAAGCTTTTTGAAAGTCTTTGAACGAACTGCTCGTATGAATATACTCAAGCCTTTGCACACAAGTTAAGCATGTACACATGTACATTTTACAATAGTTGAAGATTACACTCGTTTAATGTGTGCATGCGCTGTACAGTATTACTATCATTTGACAGCAGCCGAAACAAATGTAAAAAATCGCACACATTTCTTGTTCTTATGAAAATTTAATTCTTCTCATTCTTTTTATCTTAAGAACTATAATCGAAGTCTCTATCTCTGTTTTGTCTTCTGGCATGTGTTGAAATAAATTTTCATGGAATCGATTGTTAAAAGTTGGAGCTGTTTTAAAGGGGAATCCTTTTTTTAAATGTTTGAATCATTGAGCGAAAGTACTCATTGTAAATATGATACGAATGAACGAAACCAGTTTAAAATTCATTATCGTTTCAAATGGGGTGTTGGTAAATGGTCTCTTCTGAGCTATCAACGTACGACACAAATGGTAAAGATAGGTCACGGCTCCTTTAATAGCCGGCACCAAAAGTAGGACAACAGAAACATTATCATTCAAAATCGTTTGTGCAACCTCGAAAAGCATGGGTGGTAAGTGGTACCAACCAATCAAAAAACGTCAAACATATTTGAAATAAGTATTCGAAATAGTTCGCTCGCTTGTTGGTATTTGATAAACTGATGATGGAATCAGATGGTTTAGGTTAGTTTGTTAGGCATGCTCGTACTATCAACCATAATTCAAAGACGGAAACTGTCTAGGGCGAGCTTGAGTGTTTTCGTTTTTTTTTGATTTTCGTTTTCCGTTTATTTCTGTATGGACTTTGCAAAAGCAAAGGATAGTGAAACAATTTCGCTGAATCATTGAACAAAGCCTCCATTAAAATCTGAGATCTTTATTCATTTTGATGTTTTTTCTGTACAAATAGACTGAAATTTGGGAAGAGATTGCTTATTATGATACAAGGGTGAAGTGGCTACATCTCGCAACAAACTGCATTTTGCAATAAATGTTGATTTAATAGTTATAAACATAGTATGTTTTGAGGTTTGTTTCATAGTATATCAAACAGATTTATAATAAAATCATGCGAACTAAACGAGCCTTATGGAATCGAATCCAAATGAATCTGAGTTTCTCAAACCATTATAACCGTTCGTACTCCCCTGATTCTTCCGTTCGCTCCATGCAGTATGAAAATATTCATTTCCTCTTGAAAGCGAATTATTAAAAATAGTATGTTTTGAAAACAAATAAAAAAATGTAAATCCTACTTTTGGTGTATATGGCAATTATAAATGAATAGTTTTTGATAATGAATAGAACTTTTATGTTGCAGTTTTTTGCACAATTTTGCAACACTTAAATATACCTTCATTCTCTTCAAAGTTTGCTTCGTGATAAACTCGCTTCAAACGTGATATTACAGTCGTATTATAGATGAAATATAGATAGATAGAGATGTTATTTTTAGGAACATACTTGAATTTTGGAGCTGTATCCATACCTGCCTAGCTTCAATTTCAACTGTCAATCCAAAGCTGATATAATATTAAGACGGAAAGTTCTTTACAGTTAATGTGCATATGACCCTCTTTGTAACTTGTATAAATATTCAAATTTAATTCTTTGATTTTTTTGTTGAGGACTAGTTTTTACGGCTTATAATTACCTGGTTCTTTTACATTTTTGTGATCAAGAAATTAAATGGGGATCAAGTCAATACTTTTAAGAATAAATTTCATTATATAAGCAGATCTATTCGGCTTTTATCTTTAAATGAAACACAAAAATTTAAATGGTTATTAAAATTTGAAAAAAAAATCAGTAATCCTGGTGTGAATTGAATAGTCCACTAGCAAAAAAATATGTTAAAAAATTTAAAAAAATAAGATTACTAATCTATCTTTTGAGAATTTTAAGGCCATTAACGGTTATCAAAAAAATGCATCTTCGTATTTCACCTAAAGCATCAAAAACCACCTTATTAATTATGGCTAGTAGAAGAAGTACTACTGTGTCCAAAAAATAAGGTGACATTGTATTTATTTTGAAAATTCTTTATTTATTCTTCCAAATCAATTTCAACCCCTTCAAAGTAATCCCCTCCCGATGCAATGCACTTATGCCAACGGATTTTCCAATCTTTGAAACACTGGCTGTAGTCACTTTCCGGGATGGCCTTCAGTTCCGTCTTCGCTGCGGCTTGAATCTCCTCTATCGTATCAAAACGGTGTCCCCGGAGCGGTCTTTTGAGCTTGTTGAACAGCCAGAAGTCGCACGGCGCCAGATTAGGTGAATACGGTGGTTGCGGAACGATATGGGTTGAGTTTTTGGCGAAATGATCACGAATTACGAGTGCGGTATGGGATGGTGCATTATCGTGGTGTAAAAACCAAGAATTGTCTTTCCACAATTCCGGCCTTTTTAGGCGGATAGCGTTACGCAAACGACGCATAACGTTAAAATAATATTCCTTGTTGACTGTTTGGCCGGTTGGAAGGAATTCATAAAGCACAACATCACGATAATCGAAAAAAACAGTCAACATGACCTTGATTTTTGAGCGACTTTGGCGCGGTTTTTTTGGTCTCGGCTCTCCTTTGGCACGATATTCGCTCGATTGATCGGGCCTTTTTCCCAAAAAATTCAATGTTTTCGGTACCAGTCGAGATTTGACGCGCTTGAGGCCCAAAGCATCCTTCCAAATCGTATTGACTGAGCCTTTCGATAAGCCAACTTCATCAGCAAGGTCTCTAATCGTTAATCGATGGTTTTTCAACACCAAATCTTTGATTTGTTGGACGTGAGCTTCATCGGTTGAGGTTGATGGTCGCCCAGAACGCTCTTCGTCTTCGACACGTTCACGGCCGGCTTGGAAATCACTATGACACTTGTAAACATTTTTTTTTAGACATAGCCTCATCATCAAAGGCTTTCTGCACCATCCTCAACGTATCCGCAGCAGAAAATTGATTCCGCAAACAAAATTTAATGCAAATTCATTGCTCAATAAATTTCGACATCGCAAAAAACGAAAAACTCACTTTTAGCAGCACACAAAACGACGCGCATCTCAAACACTATGAATATATTTTGACATGAAATTTCACATAGATGTCACTGACAGTTCTACCAACCTAAAAAGAAAGAAAAATTTCCAAATCCTTCGACGCGCGCAGTTTAAATTCATATGTCACCTTATTTTTTGGACACAGTAGTATATGTATTAAACTTTAACTTTAAACTCTCGCATTGTTCTTATTTAAATACCACAGCAAAAAGTGGATATACATATTAACCACATAAATTTATCAAGATTTGCATGTAATAAATCCATCGTTATATGGGAGCCTGCCATGATTCTATCAGCGTCACTACCCGCCCGGTCGTTGAAAATGAAATTAAAAGTGTATGCTTTAACCCAGATCTCTCAACGTGTCACCTCTTTGAATAGATCGCCATAATCATAAAGAAACTGCCTCTCTCACTAACATGATTCTAACAATTTTATATAATTTTTTTCAGAGATTCAAAAAAAAAACTTTAACATACAGTACTTTAGTGTTCTGTGCTGTATTTCCATTACAAAAGAACGGAAACACAAACACAACCAATGGTACCCAAAATACAAACATTATTCTCTCTTTTAGAGTTTGCGTACGAAACCAAAAAAAAAAATACACTAAACGAACGCTACGTTTTGTATACTTCCCTCTCGACTGAGCATTATGAATAAAGGATTTTTCATTTTCAGGCCGGAGTGAGGATCACTAAACGTAGCGTTCGTAAAGTGTATTTTGTTCTGTATTTTATGCGTACAGTTAATTTAGTGTACCTAGTTCCCTCTCAACTGATCATTATGAATTCGGAAAGGATTTTTTAAGATAAGAAAATTTTAAACTCGTGCGAAAATTCTGAAAACGAGGATAATAATTTTAAGTTTAAGGATTGTTAAGAGGATTTATTTCAAAACGTCACATTTATTATATCCAAATTTATTTCCGACTCAAAATGAGGCCAGACTTTTTTTTTAATGAAAGTAATTAATGTGTAGGAATATTTAAAATTAACAAAAATACTCTATACCATCTTACCTCTTGATGTTGGGTGGTTCATAAGTATTGATAATGGGCACTCATCATCATCGAGAATATATTCAGTACCATCACAATTGACCTTTAATAAAAATGTATTTGTAAATGTCTAAAATCAAAATGAATATATAAACCTGAACCAGGCAGTAATGTAAAGGATCAGCTTTGTCCAATCCATACTTGGCCAGCATTTCTCTCACTACAGCCTGAGCAAAGTCGCGAATCGAAAGTAATAAAGTTTTATAAGGTACATCTTGGCATAAACTCTCCCCATATATTTTCAGTGTTCCACCAGTGTCAGGACCTCCATCTCTCGATCTAAATTGCTGCAATTTTTTTTCGAGTTTTTGTTGTCTTCTTCTGCGCATAACGGCTTCAGGATTCGAAATAGAACGAGTAAATGACGTGTCAGGCAATTCAGTGTATAATTTCCCTGCTACGTGCGTTTCGTTGTCTGCCCCACCCATTGGATCTGAATAAGTTTTGGCTTGCTTATCCTTTTTTTTCTGTTCTTTCTTTTCGCGTTTGGAAAGCTTTCGTTTGAAATTCATTCCCGAGGTTTCAATAGGCTAGCCAACGAAAAAAAATAATAATAAAAACTGAAACGCTTGCAAAAATAAATAAGAATTAAATATTTTCAACTTACCGTTGTCTTTTGGTCAATATTTTTGAGAAGAAATCGACCCTCCCGGTCATCTATATGCCAATTTAATTGAACCAAAAGGGGTTTTTCGTCTGGATTTAGCTTTCTTTCTTCGCCATTTGAATGAACTTCATAAAGGGCATAGTTCGGAACAGATAACATGCGCATATCAGGACGAAATTTTTCAATAAGTGTATCTTAAAATTAAAAAAAAATCATGTAGAAAATATTTCTAGATAGAATAAAATTGAATTCAATTTACCAATAACATCAGTTACAGTAGCGTCAGACGCAACACGAATGCATTTTGTTGCCACTTTTTGACCCGCATCTTGAAAATAAAACCGCATTACTCCATGAAAGAGAAGATTCTTGAAAACAACAAAATGAGTTTCTATAATTAGTCTAAATAGTTGAATATAAGTACCTCGTCAGGTTCTGATAGGGCAAATAAATCCAGTCGGTTGGCATTCCACTGCCGAATAACTGAGCGAACAGCTTCACGATCCAACATTTTTTTTTGATTAGTCATACGCAACTAATCCCTTAATTTCCAGTTGCTGAAAAGAACCGAAACATATTTCAACTTTAAAAACAAGCATAATTCTTCAAATAAAATACTTTTATTAGTGATATACCTATTTTCTTAAATTAAGATACTGTTATTAATTTTTGCGCATTAAGAAAAATGCCGCCACGAAATCAAATCACGTAAAAGAATGTGACATTTCGTTTGGTTGGGTAGAAAACTGTACTGTATTTTACGCACATAAGAAACACTCATATAAGAAAAACTCGCTAATAAGAAATAAAATCAAAAACACCGTGTCTTTCTTTATAGCACATTGATCAAAAAGTTCCCGGAATAACCACCGTGTGGCGCTCTCATCGTTCCGATTTGAATTCTGTTTTTTTTTTTGTTAAGTTGGTACATCTGTTGTTGATACTCCCTAATCTTAGTGCAATAGCTTGATATTTGCAAAAGTTACGTAGGCAAAAGTACATCTATCTCTGTGTATGCTGGCGATTTTTTACAATTTTAGAAATGGACGTCGCCAAAGACATGATTTGGGATACTGAATCCGATCCCACATTCATCAAAAGGATCATAGCTGGAGACGAGATGTTGGTTTATGAGCACGAAATGGAATCCATACATCAGGCATCTGAATGGCGTTTACCAAATGAGCCGAAACCAAAAAAAAAAAAAAACACTTCGTTTTCAGTCAAAAACGAATGCTCACGGTTTTCATGGATTACGAAGGTATAGAGAAGGTCAGACAGTAAAAAAAGAGTATTATTTGGGCTTTATGAGAGGTTTACGTGAAACACTTCACCGAAAGAGACCAGAACGCAGTGCCGTCATTATTCGTAAATTTTTGACGAGAAATGCAACAAATACCATCCAACAGCCACCGAATTGACTTGATTTGGCTCACTGTGACTTCTTTGTGTTCAATTGAGTTAAAAAAAGCCGTTACGTGGAATGCGTTTTACCAGCCGAGAGGAAATAATGGAAAAATTGGAGGACGTACCCAACACCAAACGTAAAAAATGTTTCGAGGATTGGATCAAGCGCTGGCATAAGTTGTTGCACTCGCTGCGGATTACAAGGAACAATATATATTAGGATGAATAAACTTATATTTTTAATTTTCTGAATAAATTCCGGGAACTTTTTGCTAAAAGTGGTATTTCCCTTTGCAAGTAATCGAATATAAGAAACTCTCATATAAGAAAAAACACACTACCAATATAAATTTTTAGAATTAAAAATAACTGCTAAAAGAAATTTACTTCATCAAAAAATATTTGTCAAAATCTGTTATTAACGCACCCTTGTGATACCACCCTAAATGACAGCTTTCAACTTTCCAGTGAAATGAAAACAGCTGTTTTGGAAAGACCGCGAAAACTCTGTAAATATTTTGACATTTCTATGTTGCTTGTTTTTGCAGTTTTCGTTTCGTTGAAGTTTATTTTGATTTCATTTAATATGATGCAACGAAGAAACACTGTTTCCTTAAAAATTAAAACAAATATTTTGGAAGGAATAAAATTGGGAACAATTTGAGATTTCCTTGAGAAACTAATTGTGCATAATTTTAAAGAACACCTATAAAATTGAAAAAGCTTAGTTTACTTGTAACAGTTTGAACGAAAAAGGAGCAGAAAACCAAAATATAAACTTTTAAACAAAACGATGACAAAACGGTTTGAACAAATGACCGAAAAAATACGAAGCTAACAGGTCGTTAGCTCCAGAAGGCTTAACAATTCGCAAACGAATTGGTTTGATTTTGAAACTTATCAAGGCTGGGTTCATCAATGAAAAAAAATGAGAACATTTTCTTTAAGAAACTTCACGGTGAATCTTCTTCAGCTGATGAGAGTGCAACCCAAAATTTAAAGGAATTTGTCAATCGCAATCTCTAAAAAAAATGCACTTGAAGATGTATTGACAAGGCTGGTTTAATGTATAAAGCACTCCATGCTGGAACATATGGCTCAGGAAATCACACGGTAAACGGTCATTAGATCCCCGAACACAGATTAACATTGGTTCTCGTGGAAAACACATTCCAGTTTCCTATAAGTGAAATAAAAAGCTTGGATGACATCAAAGCTTTGGACTGAAATCATCAAAGAAATGAATCATAAAATTGCAAAAAAGAAGACGAAAGTTTTGCTGCTGGTGGACAATGGCTCGTGTCACAAGCTCAACATTTATACACCTAATAACATTGAAATTTAATTTCTTCCGCCAACACGAAAAGTTTAATACAGCCACTTGATCAGGGTTCAGTAATTTTTTTTGTTTTTCTGAATGTAAGTTTATTTCTTTATTTATAATTAAATCATTTAAGGCTCAATCCAGAAAGAATTTGGTACGAAAACAAATTCTTGCTATTGAAGCAAATTGCATTGGAGAATTTTCAAAAAAACAGGAGAGTACTCAAAACCTTACACATCGTGAAAAGATCTTGAAGGTTTGTTGCACCACCAACGATTAAAAATTGTTTAACAAACTGAATCGGATGATGAAATAAACAATTTTAAAGAAGAAAATTTATATGAATTTGAGGAAGAATTTCGTTACCTTGACGGCTTTGAAAATGAGGAATGTTTCGAGCCAGAAATAATTGAAGATGAATCGTTACAACCTCCATCATGAACGGAAGCCATTGAAGCAAAATTTAAAGTCTTTTGAAGAACTTCTTTGCAAAAATGTTGACAAAAAGTTTATTCAAAAAAAAAATTAATGTATTTCATCCAAATTACTAACTGAGGTACATAAATAATTCCTAAATGTACATTAAAATAACAATGTAACTTACTTATTTAATAGCATTATATTGATTTCCTTTTATTATTCTTTATTTTTTTGTTTGAAGAATTTAGTTATTTTTTATTATTTGTTGAAGAGAAGACTATTTTACTATTGTTTCATTAATTTTTTTTGTGTTTGATCATTTATTAAATCAAGTTTTTTTTAATACTAAGCTACACTTGTATGGCTTGATTGATTTTATATAATATAAGACACTTTCTCTCTTATATCCGAAGTTTTTATGTAAGAAAAACTCGTATATAACAAAGAAATTTCTTGGAATTTCAGACTTTCTTATATCCGTGTTGAACTGTATACCCCAGCAAAAAATTTGACATTATTTTTAAGGCTAAGGGAGAAATAAGGGATACGAAAAATGTGTCCCTTACAATGAAACAATGTAAAGCCTAACAATAAGGCTTAGATAACCATATAATAAGTTATTTATATGATAACAAGATTTGACACTTATATATGCCTTATTTTTGGATTCAAATAAGGGTTTTGTTTCTTAAGACTAACTTAAGCCTTATAATAAGACTTATAAAGGGTTTACCAATAAGGACTTGACAACTTTTCTTTTTGATAAGACGAAAAGCATTTGAGATATTTCAAAAACTTTACTATCGGCTTGAAGTGCAATAAACCATTTTGAATGGAACTCGACTTCATTCATATGGCCACCGCGGGCACGTTTGCAGCCGTCTATTCATTGGACCCAATTTTCGATGACTCGGCCACACATTACGGCCGAAAAGACCTCTATTTCGTGTTCAATGCTGGCTCTGACCTCTTTCAATGTCGTCGTAGCCCCAAAGAAAATAATCTAGATGCGTTAAATCGCACGAGCCAATTGAAAGACCCATTTCTTGAGATAACACGCTCATAAAAGTAAGTAAGGTGTGCTGTGTGGCCTGTGGCACCATCTTGTTTAAACCACATGTCGTACAAGTCGGTATCTTCCCATTCTAATCGGTAAACATGGCGCGATAACCCAAGCCATTCACAGTAACGCGACAATCGTTATCGTCGACGAAGAAATATGGCACAATAACGCCGCCGGCATGCAAACCATACCACACAGTTATTCTCTGTGGATGATGTGGTGATTCAAGAAGCAAATGTGAATTTTCATCCCAACAATAACGCATATTTTGCTTATTGACGTCTCCCATTGGGCCAAAAATGAATCGTCACTGAAGATTGGAATTAAAAAAATCAGATTGGAGTTAACGCTCTTAAAGTTGCGGTCACTGACCAGTTAGAAAATTGTTATAATTTGCAGACGTTGCTCGTTCATATACTTTACCAAGATGAAAATGTTTAGCCAATTTGGGATGAAAAAAAAAAGTCTAAAATTATACAAGGAAATCATATAAAAAAAAAACACTAGTGTGGGATTGAATACTAATATAAGATGGGGAATATTCAAATTGCATTTAAAAAAGGAGTTATTACAAAACAATGTAAAAGTAATCAATCTATAGGATTTGAGTTCTACACAAATTCAGCTTGTTCTAAGTTTATTCCACCTCCTTGCACACAACGCAAACCAAACACAATGAGTTTGGAAACTCATTTATTGTTAACGCCCATCAGGAAGTTCTTGTAATCGGTCCGATTTGCGGAATTCAAAATTTGTACATATCTCCACATTTTGGGGTCGCAGTTGTCGGATTCAATTGTTTTTAGAAAGATGTTTTTGTGTATATGTATAAGTACGTATGTTTGTGCAGATTCTTTCGTACAGCCTAACTCGAGAACAAAGCAAGCTATCGAATCCAAAATGGTTTCATACGAAGCGTGTGTGCATAATGGGCAAAACACAATGTGGGGCTCGCGCCGTAGCGCGTTTGAAAGGCTTTCTCCCAACTTACGAGAAACTCTGCCACAACGCCCGACCTCAAAAATTGTAACGCACAATGTGACTTCAAGATGGTCACGCGTTGAGAGGTTAGGAATATGACTAATCATATTCCTAACCTCTGTTCCCTCAGATTCGTAGGGCACGATTTTACAGTAATAATAATAGTAGAATTGTTCTCTTTTTAGTTGATTGGTAAGATTAGGAAACACTAATATTATTATTATCATTAATTCTTTATTAATAAGTAATTAAATTATCTTAATAAAACAAAGGAGGAATAACACTAGCTACCAGGGCTATCGGCTAGAAACACAAATATAATGTGGATTCTTCTTCCGATTTTCCAAATCAGAAAATAAATGTCAATTCACATGTTTTAGAATCTTTTTTAAATAAATTTTAAGCAAAAATAATTTGGCTGCAGCCAAGACAAAATAAATTAACTCATAACGAGCACAATGACTGACCCTGTTGTTAAAATGGAACAAGTCCAAGAAAAATTCTAAACCAAACAAATGATCAGCTAGTAGCGCCAGCAAAGTAGATCGATTGTGACGAAAAAACTGTCAAAAAGAGAGTCAGTCTCACTTCTTCAATCAAAACCGATTAAGCTTTCAAATTAAAAAAGTTAAAAATCAATTAAATTTGTAGTTTACAACTACCTTATCAGATAAAAAAAATATGTTTAAATATTTACACTGCCATTCATAAGTTTGCGGATAGATTGTTATACATTTTTGTTGTTCAATTTTAATTCAAAAAGCCAATTGACTAAATTAAGTTAGTTATAAGTTAGTATAAAGACTTACTTTAAGACTTAAAAAGTGCGAAGTTGAGTCAATTTCAAATTCTGATGTGCCCCTTTCTCTATTTCTTGATACACGTTTGCTTGGAACAGTTAGATGAGGCTATTGATTTTGTAAAAAAAGCAACAATAGAAAGCTAAATGACATTTTACTCCTATATTAAAAAGCGTTGCAAGGAAGATCATAACATCCAAAGATCTAGTTTGTTTACCACTATTGTGTCTTATCATGAAACAAAATCTATAGGTCTTTCAAGAAAATGGCATAGAGATAAACAATTTCTTGAAATCGGCCTGGAAACAGCTATCAAAATCTCCAAAGAAAACTGGACTGAATATGATCCTCTTAAAGCCATATAGAAAGAAAAGAAAAAGGTCCTAAGCTGAGCAGTTCCCAGCTCGGTAGGAAGAGGTGGAAATCTTTCGATCATTTTCTAAAAGGACATAAAGACAATCAAAATTTAATATTCCGAGCAATGGTTAATATCTTTCAAAGAAAAGCAATCTTACAAATTTGATGAAATAAATATGGAAACAAGTTCGATAATGCATTTGACAAGGAGTTGGCATTATGTATATATCGAAACAAACTATTTAAATTCACAAGTTTCCCTTTTGCTCATTTCAAAACTTTTTATTACGAAAATAGCACCATTAATAAAAATCAGCACAAGTTTCAAAAAAGAGTTCGGCCAAATTATACTTCCAAAAACAATCCCGTTCCAGTTATGATTGCCAACCGAGGTTTTGATCGTGCTCGTAATTTAGTTTGTGTCGCCATGCAACTGGTCTTCGACCTTTTAAAACATGAATCCTTATAAACAGAGTAAGTTCTTGCAAAATCTAACACTCTTGAAACCTACCATTCTTTCTTAATCTGCCTGTCTGACCGTTATGAGTTACAACACCAAATTTGAGAACGGATTGAGGCTAATCGGTTTTGCCGCGGGGCGAGACATTGCGGTAGCTAGTACGAGGTTTCCACACCTCGAAATCCACAATGAGCAATCACATAGATATATTCTGTAAACACATAAAAAAACTAGCGCTGAAATCAAATGAAGAATACAAACTGCTAATAACTATTTCCTTGCGCTCAGAAAACAATTGAGTAAAGACCTTTAACGAAGAAATAAAGTATCGGTCTATTAGACCATCATCATCCTCATCGTGCTAAATGGTGCAGAAGCATGGACACTTTCAAAGGCCGATGAATGTTAAATTAATGTTAAATTCGCAAATCTTTTTGAATGATTTAAAAATGCAAAAACAAATATATTTCAAAACATATACCTAAATATAAAATATAAATTTGTTGGTGGCGGCAAACAGAACAGCACCTACAATTCTTTTTATCTTGAGATAGGAAGTGTATGGTATGTGTAGTCCTATTCACACCCAAACCAATTTTATTTTTAGGTATCGGATGACCCTTGGAAGTAATATAATGCATTCAACAGATTTTTAAAGAATAAAAACACGTATCGAAAGGGTTGATGACGAAGAAAACTTGACATTTTTGGGTCAACAAAATTGGCGAACTAAAAATACAGAATATGAACAATAAAATGTAAACTCCACAATAAAGCACGGAGGTGGTTCGTGACTGGTCTGGAGATGTATGACGTCATCTGGAGTTTGAAACCTCGTCTTGATTGATATAACGATTATAAAAAAGAAGCATTTGTGGGAGTATCTCGTCAATCATATAGGAAAGATGGGCGTTTCAAGCAAAGAGTCACTTAGGTTAATTTTAGTTGAAGAGTGACAAAAAATTCATCAATGCCAAGACGCAGTCCTAAATGTGAAAGGAAACCAGACAAAAAACTAGTTTTAAGTTTTTTGCTTCAATTTCAAAATATAGACTTGAAAGCGAAGTAGTTTTTGTTATTTCTTATTGTTATTTATTTGTAGTTTATTTTATTCTAAAATTTATACGCCAATACATTGAAAATAAAAAAAAAATTAAATCTTGGTTTAATTTTTAACAGCTCCCTAACCTGGACTAACCATATCAACGCGGCTATTGGCAAGGTCTATGGAAGTCTCCGATTGCTCTGGTCAACTCAGGTGTTTACTCCTACAGCTGTAAGGACAATGCTGGCGAAAACACTCCTTCTGCCAAAATTTACTTTTTGGGTGCGAGATCTATGGAAAAGTTGACTGTATTAGTAAAAGGAAGCGTAATGCTGCATATAATAACATCGCTCGTTATATATATGGCCTCCGTCGCTACGATCACGTGTCGGTTTTTTCCAAACGCATTGTTGGCTGTACGTTCGATAACTTTCTAGCACTTCGAGCCTTAACATGTTTGCACGATATTATACAGACACATCAACCTGATTATCTCTATAACAGATTAGTTTTTCCTCGGTCACAAAGGACTTTCGCTTTGATTCCACCTACATATTCATGTCTAAATTCCGAGCGACAGTTCTTCGTTCATGCTACTCGCCTATGGAACTCCCTCCCCCGTGAACTGAGAGGAGTCAGAAACAATAAACGTTTTAGGTTTTTGCTTATGAGGTACTTGGCCAGATAGTATAATAGATAACGAACAAAAATAAAACTCTGAACCGAATTTCAATGCTCTTAAACTCTTTTCTTATTTTTCTTTTGCTTTTATCCTTATGATAGTATAAACAATTTGTAAAACTAATTTTAAGGCTTTCGCTAGATTTTAAGATGTATCTTAATGTGAAAAGCAATTTTTAACTCAATAAATACAAATACAAATACAAAATAAACCCCCTTAAAAATTTGAACCCACTTGCTTTAACCCATTCGACCCCAACGTTGCCTGAGAGCAATTTCTGTTGCCTTACGTCTAACGGTAAGCTTTCCTTTTGTGTTTGTCTGCTGACTCTTAATGATAACGATAGTTTTATGTGTCAATTCGAAATGTGAGCAAAAAAATCACATTTGAAGGTGATTTAGCGAAGTTATTTGCAATAGACTGCACTCCCGTAGTAGAAACTATTTTTGTGAAACTCGGAAGAGTTAAATAAGTGTTTGATCACACAGCAAACCAATTTATATGGGCTGCAAGAACTCGGCATAGAGCTCAAATGCACTGGAGAGGATATCAAACGTTATATTGGTATTTTGTTGTACTTGGGTGTTTTAAAATTGCCGCAACTTAAAATGGCATGATCAAAAGACTTAAAGCTATAACAGAGTCAATGCCGCGCGGTAGGTTTGAAAAAATAAAACAATGTTTACACTTCAACGAGAATGCTTAGCAACCCAAAGAAGGAGATTTGAACTATAACAAGCTGTACAAGATATGACCTCTACTAAATTTTGGTAAACTTCCACAGGAAGAACATCAAAGTGTTGATGAACAAATCATTGCGTTCAAAGGTATATATTCATAAATTTTATAATGAACTTATTAGTTAAATTTTTGGTTACAGGTCGGTCATCATATAAGCAATATAACCCAGCTAAGCCTCACAAATTGGGTTTGAAAATGTTTATGCGTGCTGGAACATCTGGATTAGTGTACGACTTTACACTTTATGTTGGTGAGGGCACCTGCCCGTCTTATGGTTTGGGAATATCGTTGGATATAATCTTATATTTGTCAAAAGGTCTTCCCAAAGACAAACAGTTTAAGCTTTATTTCGACAATTGGTTCACGTTAGTAAGCCTTCTGATTTCTTTGAAGGAAATGGAAATATTTCTCCAGGTATTGTACGTAAAAACCGCATAAGCAATTGCCCGCTACTTTCAGAAGTAGAGTTAAAAAAGCGCGGAAGGGGATCTTTCGATATGAAATGTGAAATAAAAAATAATCTCGTATGTGTTAAATGGTTTGACAATAAGCCAGTTCAACTCATATCTTCATATAAAGACCATCAGCCCGTTGGGATATGCAAAACGTTGGAGCCCAAAAGAAAAAGCTTTTGGTGATATTGCAAGGCCCGCAATTGTTGCTTCTTACAACAAGGGAATGGGAGGAGGAGTCGATTTGGCGGACATGCTCATGGAGCTCTATAAGGTTAACCACCGTTCAAGAAAGTGGTACATCCGAATTTTTTATTGGTGCCTGGGAACATCTGTAACAAATGCAAGGCTGCTGTACAGAAAACATTTGCATTTGGTAAACCCGAGGCAAAAGCAGATTCCTCTGATTAAATTTCAAATGGAAGTTGCTCATGAAATTTTGCAATGTACCGCCACTTCTTCGGTCGGAAAAAAAAGAGGTCGACGTCCGAATGTAGGAACAAATAGCCCAATAGTATCCCTTGGCTCCCAATCAAGCAATGTGACTTCGCAACAGTCAAAAAAGTACAGGTTCCAGCCGAATCCTCCAGGCTCACAGCGCTTCGATAAAATGTAACATGGGTAGTATTTGGTGAAAAGGGACGTTGCAGATTGTGCAAGACAGGAACACCAATGTCCAAATGCCTTAATTGCAAAGTCCATCTTTGCTGTAATACCAATAAGAACTGTTTCTTATCCTATCATACCAAATTTTTCAAAATAAATAAATATAATTGCAAACGGTTTCAAAGAATTTTTTTTATTTGTTTACATACCACTATTGCCCACCGTTGCTCACAAGCAACGTCTGTTAGCGCCCAAACAGATGAGCGTGGCGACTTAAAATTTAGACCCAATTCTTCTTAAATGAATACAAAAAGAATAAAACTAAAAAAAAAACATTCAATCTACAGGAAAAAGGGTTAATAAGGTGGCTAAGGTTTCCAATATGGAAATTTCGCAAAAAAAAAATAATTTAATTTTTTACATGATGGATTATTCTGAGACATACTGTGCAAAAATTTTTGAGAGGAAACTTATTTTTCTATTTTTTATAATTTTTTTAAGTTTCGGTTTTGCCAAGTAAAATGCATTGTTTCCGTTGCGTGAAAATGTAATTTTTTTATTTTTTTTTATATGTAAAATTGCCTTCTTAACACGAAAATAAAAGCCATTGGGTGAAAAAACTATTACCAACAAAATTATTAACAATTAAATTTTTTGAAAAAAAAAATTTGGTGAAAAAGACATACCCTGAGCGCAGCGACGAAGTCGCATGAGCGTGGACTGACTACGGAAAGTGTGTCGAAATCCCTTAACCCATACATACATACTTGATGCAATGTACCCCAAACCCTTATAAAATTCATTAACATTTTTGATGTATTTCATATATAATATAGCTCGGTTAATCCGGAAATTCGGTAATTTGTGTAGTATTTTTTTAAGGTAAATAATTAGCGGGAAAATTATGATTCTACGTAATCAAGAAAGTTCATTGAAAATCTTGGACTATTACCGAGGTGTTATAAGAATCAGTGCCTCATTAAAATACAGTATACGAAAGAGACAGCCCTATAGGTGAATTTAGGTGCACGAAATCATGGTATTGCAACAAAAAAGTGAGCCGTACGTTTGGAACTTGGTTCGAAGATGCCAAGTTGCCTTTGGATCGAATATTTTATTTGATGTAATGCTATGCCAGGATTTTACTTCGGTTGAAAAATCTTTGTCTCAAAGCAACGGACTATTTTCAAATGGTATAGTTACTGTCGTGAGACAATTGTAATATATTTACATTCGATACAAAGGATAAGATTGGGGTGCCTGGTAAAATCGTTCATTCACATTGGGTATTGGGAATGATTGAGGATGGAACGGAAGATTTGCGACTGGAAGTGTGTCCAGAAAATATTCGAAGCGCTAAAGCGCTAATTCCTCTTATAGAGAAGCATGTACATCGAAGGACAACAATTCACACAGATTATTGGAAGGCATATGATTGCCTGAATGAACACGGGTTTGTGCACAATCACAGCGATCGCGATAATCCGTTCGGGGCCCTCGATTGAACTCACACTCAGTCTCAGTGGCGTGTTTTAAAACAGGAATTTTTCAACGAAAACTACTTGTATAGATCGACACTACTATTTGTATATATAAACAGTATTTGTTGAATGAAAACACTCGATATGTTGTTATTTAGCATAGTTAACACTATGAAGTAAGAGAAACACGATTTTAGACATAATTTCGAAGCAACAAAAAAGTTTTTATAGTATTATTAACTGAGCAATTTTTTTTGTTTTTTTTTTATGTTTTTTAGGCTTACAGTAACGCCCGCTTTACGCGACCCCGTTATGCGCGGTTTCACTATAACACAAATTTCAATGTTCGCGTTCGAATGCCTCGCACTACGTGAAAGAATGTGTATAATGCAGTCATTTCAGTTCAATTCAATTTATTATTATTGGGGATTCACCGTCCTACAATTTTGTTCTATGGGGATTCCCTCGTTCGTTTCATTTGTTTCGTCGTGTTTTAACATTTATTTGAGATACCTACATAGATAATTAACGTTACGTCAAAAATGCCGCCTATACAGAAATAAGAGCGTAAAAGCGTATATCCAAAGGAGTTGAAGATGAAAGTGTTAAGAAAAATGGAAAATGGGGGTAAAGCAACAATTGTTGTGAAAAATTTTGGACTCTCAGAATCGACTGCGAGCACGATTTTTAAAAATCGGGAAAAAATTAAAGTCTCCAGCGAAAGTTAAACGCCTATATAACTGCAACAAAACTTTCTCGTTCGAGATCCTCTATCCTAGAAAGAATGGAGAAGTTACTCTGGATTGAAGATTTGAATGAGAAGAACACACAACTAAGTCAATATGAACAATAGAAAATCTTGGTATGAGACGTTGAAGACGGAAGAAGGAGAAGGGAGTTTCACTCCGACTTTTGCTGCCAGCATCGGCTGGTTCCATCGATTCAAGCAGCGTTCCAATATTCACAATATCCTCATTACAGGCGAGACGGCCAGCGCGGACATTCGAGCTGCAGCTGAGTGTCCAGACAAGTTTCAAGAGTTCGTAGGACGTAGAACGAGAGAAAATTCCTGCTTGTCTCATCTTCATTGTTGATGAGACCGGACTTTACTGGAAAAAATGCCATCTCGAACATTCATATCTAAGGAAGAACGTCAAACCAGTGGTTTCAAAGCTGCGAAAGATCGACTATTACTTCTGCTGGGGTGCTAATGCCACTGGTGATTTCACACTGAAATCTTTACTAGTGTACCATTCAGAAACATCCCGTACAATGCGAGGTACAGACAAGACAAACCTACCAGTTGTGTGGTGATCCAAGAGAAAGGCATGGGTTACAAGGGAAATTTCTCAAGAATGGTATTCTAATAGTTTTTGCTCACCTTGAAACTTAAGTCATATTCCTCTTAGACAATGCTACAGGACATCCTTCCACCAAACACTACGTCAAAATTACAACCAATGGACCAGCGAGCAATAGGAAACATCAAAGCTTATAACCATCGCCGCACTTTTCGCCAACTAATTCATGAAACTGGCGGGGAAGGAAGACAGTCTTTGCAAGAGTGGTGAAAGTCATACAACATTATGAAGGCTATTCACAACATAAAAGAGACTTGGAACGAAGTTAAAAAGAGTTGTATGAACGGAGTGTGGCGTACTCTTTGGCCAGATGTAGTGGAAGCACCTATAAGAATTATCCAGATGCAGAGACAAGTGCTTGAAGACATTGCTGCAATGAATGAGGGGTCTGAAGAGAAGATCTCGTCGAACTTGTAGCAACGCACAACGGTCCTCTCGGCACTGAAGATCTGATCGAGTTGCAGAATAATCTTTAGGGGGAATACAAAGTGCTCTTTAAAAATTTATTCAGGTTTGAACATATTACAGAGTATAGACAATACTGATAACCGTGTGACAAACATTTAAAAACAGTGTTGGGTGTTATGAACGTATTTAACAAGAATATAAAAACGTTCTGTAAAAAAATAAGTAATATGTAGAATGTACTGCATAAAGTGTTCTTATCATTAACCTCGATATACGCGAATTTAAGTTAACGTAATTTTTTACGGAACGTATCCCTCGCGTACAGCGGGATATTTCTGTTTTTACACATAAGAAAAAATTAAATATTTAGCGAATTTCCGATATTGGAGACCCGTATTTGTAGTAAAATATTTTATTCGAAAATGTATATGCAAATCATTGAAAATAAACCCAAATTTAATCCACTTGCTTTAATAGGGTTTCAAATACGCAGTTCATAGCTGTACACTGTTTTTTTACGTCAAAAATATACGAAAGCAAACAATAATGACAAAATATTGTAGAATGTTGCAACGAAAAAAAGTTCAGACGGACGTGAGCTATAAACATCCACGCCTTAAAGAATGGCAAAAGTCATTAAATCACAATATAAAAAAAAAATTATTGCACACTCCCTTAAGTTCTACTCTTCTCTTTTGCAGTTATAATTTTTAATACAAAATAAAAACAAAAACAATAGAAATCAAAACATTCCTAATCTTTTTCGATCATATTCAAAAAAAAAAGGTTTCTGGTCGCTTCGTTTTTAAATGAATACATTCTTTCGTTCTGACTCATTTTCTTTTCAAAAACACACCTTTTCTGTTAATTAATACTATTGTAAATGGATGTAAATTCCAATTTGAAGAGTTTTCACGTGATCTGATTTGTATTTCTTAAGAACAAAATGTTCACAATCAAAAACTAAATACACAAAAATAACATTCAAAATCAAAGAACCAATTTAACGGTCGTAAGAGCGGGGGAAAATGCGTAATCTATGATGGAGGGAAACAAGTTTCTGAAGTAGTGGAATTCCTTTGTTGATCACGCGAAGTTTGCGACAGGTACGGAAAAGCGCTACCTAAGTACATCAACTATTGATAAAAAAAAAAGGTAGAGGTAGTTGAACGTTGAGCCACTCCTAAATGTTTTGACAAAATTCTAAGAAAACCTAATTCAGTATACAAAAACAAAAACACTATGGAATACACCCTTCGGGGAAGAATGAAAAGAAGATTTTTCAATTGGACAAGAAATACCAATGATTGACTCCAGGTTACTACAAGAAAATTCTCATACTCACCGCAATTCTTTTTCGACCTCAAACGAAACCAAAAATGGTGTCTTTTTCTGCAACTAATCCAATTGCGTTAACTTTTCAGCATCAAATACTTTCAGCATTTCAAACTCTTAATGGGAATTTAACTTAGGTTTTAACTTCATGTCAATTAAGATTAACACTGCGTGGCAATACAAATAATTTTGGGTTTATAAGTTTTTCTCAATTTATTATGAAGGAACGCAGGTAAGGAAATGATCACACATGAGTACAAGACGAGTGATGTTTTTCCGAATTCACGGCGTTAAATATTTTATGGTTTAAGCTAAAACTATTCTTCGCAGAACCAAACAAAGTTTTCACTATTTGCCACTTAAAAATTATTATTTAAACTAAAAATAAGAACTTTAAACACTAGAGAAAATTTTAACAATCCAAACACTTACAAGTTTTCATTAAACTGACATAAAATGGACGCTCACATTAGTTACCTGATCATGACGATCTCACCTCGGGGCGCTTTGTTCGAATGAAGGGTATGATCCAAAATACATACGAAAATATTGTTTAAATTAATTCAGAATAAAGGCAATGCATTTTGTATTTAATTCGATTACTTATGCCATTGATAGGAAAATTTTGTTTATTTTCTCGGAAAAGACATTTCTATGGTTTCATTATTCGTTAAGTATTCGCTGCATTGAGTTCACCACGAACCACCACCGGTTGTGGTTTAGGAAAATGATTGATTGCCATGAAGGTGTTGAGAATAGATAAACTAAAAGGTGTAGAGTGTTGCCAGTTCAATGCATAATCAAATGGTTCTGACTTTTCCAGATATCGTTGAATCATTATTTGATTTTGCTTCTCTATGTACAGAAAAAAGTTTCCAAAATACAGCTTATGTATATTATGTATATTCTCTGGCCCTTAAGAAGTTGTATTTTAATGTGAAATTTAGATATTTATTTTTAACTTCCCATTTTGATGTTCTTGTTCATTTAAATTCAAAATGTTGACATATCTCCACTTTTCGGGGTCTCAGGATTCGGCTTCCATTCTCCATTGTTTCCAGAAGGATACAGTGTGAGTGTGGTTTTTCGTATTTCCGTGTTTTTTTTTCTTTTTTGCTTGCATAACTTGAGATTAATTCAATATATCTTTTCAAAACTGGTTTCATTCGAAACGTAGGATAGTGTGTAATTTAGTTGGACAAAATTCTTGCACCAAAATTGTCGTAGTTATTCGTTTTTTAGTGTTATTAATACAACAATAAACGTCGTGATGTGAATTTATTTGATCAATTTCAAAGAGTTTAATGAAATAAACCAGAAAATTATTAGAGCTTAAGTAAAATAAAATCAAATAAACAATAAAGACGCCTAATTAAAAGTTTTACAATTTACAATTTAATCTTTATTGCTCAGATATATTTTTGACTTACAATCTTTCAATAAATATTGACTTATAACTAGTAAAAATAAATTTCTGTGAGCGTATAGTGCTCTGCGTTGGCCTGAGATTTGTTTTTTTTTTTTTTCTGTTTTGTTTCATTAATCATACACTTAAAACTATGTAATAACAATTGAAGTTGAATAATCGTGATCATTCTTTAACTAAGTTGTATACAGAATATCTGATCTGGGTGTAACAATCAGTGTTAATTTAATCAGATTTTTTTTTAACTTAAATAAAATATATAGAAAAAAGAGAATGTAATTAAATTTATACAAAGAAACAATCCATCAATGATAAAATTTAATTTTGTTTTGATTTAATAAATATGTAAATATATTTTTGCTTTTGAAAAATTAAACAAAAGACTCATTGCATTCCTAACTTAGAGTAAATAACCTGTTATTAACATTGTTGTGAAAATATGAAAAACGAAGAGTATCTCTTATATGAGGCCAATTTATTAAAAATATTTGGAGCTGTGTACGTAGAATATTAAATTTTTTGAAGAAAGGCCAACTTCAAGCTAAGCGATTTTTGTTTGTAATTATTCGTATGGAATGTTTTTAAGCAGATAATAAGGGCCTTAACGTATTGGTATACGAACCTCATCAACTTGTTATGGCAAGTCCATAATAAACAAAGGGATAAGAACAGATCCTTGAGGAACACGGTGTTCTATTTCTTATATAAGACTTCAGTCAATTGAAAATATTACCACGAAAACCAATGTTAAAAAGATATCGTGGTTCACCAGAACAAAAGCTTTTGTCATATCAATAAACAGTCCAATACCTGGTTTGTTGGTATTTAAACTTCCATAAGACTTACAACACACCTTTAAGATATCATCCTCAGATGACAAATCTGCTCCAAGCCTAAACTGGTTTTTACATCAGAAGTTAGATTTATTTAAAAATGAGACAATTCGAACTTTAGTAATTCCTCAAAAAATTTGGAAAAAGTAGAAAGAAGTGATATTGGTCTGTTATTGGAAACTGTTTTTTTATCAGAGATATAACTTCGGCAAATTTTAAATTGTCAGAAAAGCAACCCTTTTCAATCACTTGTGCAAGAATCTTTATTTTGTAAGGGACAAAATAACATTGTAAATTTCTCTTGGTTTGATCGCATTAAACATAAAACTGTTGGATCATCATCAAAAAGAATTTCAGAAGAAGTGGGAAAAATGCAATTTATATGAGTTTCGACACCTGGTTTAAATTTTTTAGATATTTTCAAAAAATAATCATTAAACTTTTTTTGAAATGCTGCCTAAATCGCACTGTATTACTCCCTTAACTTCAAAAGCATAAATTTTAACACAATTTCTATCTCTTCCTAGAATGATATCAACCAGTCAGCACTCATCACGTACATTACCTTCAGCGCTAGCAAACACATCACCGTAGAAGTTGTTGCGAGTGTCTTCGATTTCTTTATTGAGTATTTTTAGCTTAATTTTCTAATTTTTCAAAGAAGATGACTGGTCATCCACGGTTTTAATTGTTTCTTGTTACCTGACATCTTTCTTTGGAAAGTACTTGACTGAATATGGTTTTGAAAAGTATTCATAAATAATTCAAAAGCAATAGAAGGATTACTTTCGGAATAAACCATTTCCCAAAATTTGAAAATTTCCAGATCTCTCAGTACCGTAAAATCTACATAATTTTTCACATTATCAGTAGCGGATTTAAGCTTATCAGAGCGATTATAAACAGATGAATAAATAAGGGTAACCATGCTATGATCTGTCAGTTTTAAATCAAATACTTTGGTACTAAAAATATTTTAATTGTTTCTGTGAGATTTAAGAAAGATGCGGTCAATACAGCTTATAGAAGAATCGGTCAAATGGGTAGGTTCATTAATCAAACTCTTAAGACCATTCGATGCCAAAGTGTTTTGAGTATAAATGTTAAATTCTTTAAGGATATCAATTTTTATTTCTCCTTAAATAATTCAATCTTAAGTTGTGTTAAGAAGGTTGCTTAGTTTATCAATGAACACACTTTTAATATCAGGTTGGCAACTAGGTAATCTTATTAATCTAATCTTTTATTAGAAAATAAAAGACAATTCTTTCATGGAACGAAATAACTTTATCCTGTAATCTTTCAGGCAGCACCATAATTCAACGTTCATAAAACTTCTGGTTTTTATAAGCCAACCAGAAACTGAACCAGGTACGATTTTACATAATCATTATTATTGAAATTATTACCATTCAAGGAGTTTTGCAAAGATCGAAATAAAAAGTAAGCAGATGGTGGAAGGTCAGCACTATATGGTGGATGTGGCAAAACATCCCAACCAAGCTCCAATAATTTTTGCCGAGTGACCAAAGATGTGTGTGGCCTTGTATTGTCATGATAGAATACAATACCGTTTCGATTTGTCAATTCGGGCCGCTTTTCTTTAACTGCATTGTTCAACTTTGTTAGTTGTTCAATGTAGACATCTGAATTGATCGTTCGGTTAGATGGTAAAAGTTCAAAGTAGATAATTCCTTTGTAATCTCACCAAACTGATAAGATAACTTTCTTTTGATGAATAACAGCTTTTTATGTTGTTTAAGCTGGTTCACCTGGCTTGCTCCACGATCTTTTCCGATTCACATTGATGTAAATAACCCATCACCATTCATTGGTACAGCTTGAGAATGTTGTGCACGAGATTAAAACAGCCAATTAGAACACTTGATGATTTGTCACGCATGGCAATTACAGCATATATCTTACATTAACATAACTGTTTTACAACCCGGCCGATTACATGTTGTTCTGGTCAATAGAAAACAAGAGAGGGTAGTTTCTGAATTCCATTTAATGCTTATTTTCTTAGTGACCACAGTGCCTTAACTTTGTGCGGGAGTTTTCCTTGCCAAAAAAATGGAAATTGTGCAATCAGATTGTTACTGAAATTGTTTTGTCTGTGACTTAAATATCGAAATTATAACCAACTGAGTTAGAAAAAATATAGGACCAACGACCCAAATTCTTAGCCAGTTTTCTGAGAAACATAGTGGCTCACAAGCATCGCTCCAAGAGCATAGAACTCTATGTTTAGGTACGACAAATTTGGAGTTATATTACGATAACTTTTACATTGGAAGTTGAATTTGTTGTTAGTTGTTTTAGTTGTTTTTCAACTTCACCAATAAAGTGTTTTAAGTCGTTTGGGACAGACAGCCAGAATCAAGAAATTATATGCAGCTAAGTTAAACTTGTGCTGAGCAAATTGTTACTATTCTAGTGAAAAAAAAAATTTAATTAGTTGTCTTGAAATGAGAAAAAGTTAAATATGTGACTGGAGTTTGGCTTTTGATTGCAGAATTTAAATCGTTGTTTCGATATAAACATTGTGAAAGACCGCTTATGTCAACTCCTTGTCCAATGTATTTTCGAAATTATTTCTACAGCCTTGTACGATGCACTGTTGTGCTCGGAATATTTAAACGTTTTTATTTTTATGTCGTTTAAGTTAAAAAAAAAATACATAGTTTCGGTCGGGAGATTTCCACAATCTCTTTCTTCCAATCTGGGGACAATTTCAGCATCGGAACTCTTTCTTTCTGGTAAAATGATGGCTCCAAGAGGATTACATTCAGTCCAGTTTTTATTCTAGATTTTGATAGCTGTTTTCAGGACGATTTAGAGAGATAATTTTTCTCTATGTCATTTTCTTGAAAGACCTCTAGATTTTCGTTCATGATAAGAAACCACAACAGTGGTAAACAAACTAAATCTTCGGATGTTATGATCTTCGTTGAAACGTTTTTTAATATACGAGTTATGCAATTTCACCCACGTTTTCATTTGTCAGTATTGAAGACGTCATTAGGAATAATGAAAAATTTAAAAGATTTATAGGACTCACATTTCTGAAATAATTTTCCAAGCACTGTCGTGGAAAAGTGGATCAAGAAATAGAGAAACAGGAAATATAAAAGTGGACTCAACTTAATGCTGTTTAAGTCTGTAAATTAGTCTCTATAGTTCAGAACTAACTGAATTTAGTCAATTGTTGAAACATAACATAATGCTGAATAAATTTTTGGAATTAAAATTGAACAAATTAAATTAAATGAATTTGTCCGGAAGGTTATGAACGGCAGTGTATATATTTATGCATAAGCTTTTATCTGATAAGGTTATTGAAATCTATATATATATTTTTTAATTTTGAACTTTTGTCCCTTTTCTACAGTTTTTTCGTCATAAAATTTAAACTACCCTGTCAAATATAACCAAAAGCTTTTCAGCTCTTCTTTGTGCACATACGCTTCGAACGAAACTAAGGTTGGAATCGATAGCTTTATTTCTTCTCGAGTTATTCTTGACGAAAATATCTACACGTACGTATACACACACACGGACATATTTTTAAAACAATGGAATCAGACTACTGGGACCTCGAAACGTGGAGAAATGTAAAAAATTTTAATTTCGAAAATCAGACCGATTACAAGAACTTCCTGATGGGTAGCTAGAAAAAAATATAACTTTAAAAATTATACAAATCATTACCATATAACTTAAAAAAACATTAGTTAATTTTTGTTAAAAAAAAAATTATTTTATTTTCAATGCTCTGTTGGGCAGAGCTTCCCCTTACAAAACTTAAAGTCAACTACAAACAGGAATTTTTCTTACATTAACTTAAATACTTAACCATCCGCTACATAGGCCCATCTCGCGACGAATCGTTTCCACAGGTGTTTTCAGATTAACGCTGCTGTACGCGATCGAATGTTGAAGTTTGCACAGCATCACACAGACGATCGTGTCAGCATTCGGCTGCTTAGGTATTAGCAGTCATTTGAGGAGACTGAGAAATAACTTTGGATGATTGTTTGAGTTAAATTATATCCAAATGTCACTCAAGACTATTACAATAGATAATTTCAACAACGAATCAAAATCAGCTAAGAAAACTGAAATTTTTTTTCTCAAGCTATGAATGTTTTGATGTAAACAAAGGCAACCTTCTACAGAATTAATGAGATCAGCTATGTACTCACAAGCTTTAGAGATCGAAAGTGGCAGAGAGCTAACAACATTCATAATTAAGAAAATCGGTAGCACAATTTATTCTTACACAGTTTTTACCCTCAAACAGTCCCTTTTCTCGTCCATACATACTTGTACCCCTTAGGTTTTCAATACTGTTGCAGTTTTAAATACATTTTCTCTAACTTTGTTCGGCATTGACCAGTTGCGTGGTTGGTTGATCTTTTTTTTCTTGTTTTCGTTTTAATTATTTTCTCATTCGAGACACGAGCCTTACGTAAAGAATTCTTTGTTGGTCGTACTGCCTTTAGCTGTTGGTTGGACTGACTTAATTTTTTTCAAGTAGCATTGGTCGATGTCTCTCTTATTAGTGTTCAAGCTTAAACCTTTACGAAACACTTTTAGAGCTACATCAGTATAAGACATGTCTGTTCTGATGGTTGGAACATTGAATATCTCTATGCCGTTGCTGTTGTTCCAGGTGATTTATCATAACTTCAAGAGAATTTATTCTTTTTTCTCACTCAACATTTTTGGCTATAATTGCATTGGTTTGTTTCTACTGATTTTCTTCGATTAAAACAACTTTTGCGCTAATCATCTCTAATGTTATCTTGGAACCATCAAGATGTTTGGTGGTCAATGTAAATGGATCCGATGTTGGATTGGCTGTTGTTGAAGGCAAGGAAGTTGGTTGTGTCACAGCAACAGACGGTAGCGGTGGTGAAGGCGGTGGCGATGATGTCGGTAGTCGGTTCGATGGTCTATAGAAAGACGTTCTGCGTTGGTTTGAGCATGGTTGGCACTTCCAAACAGATCGATTGCCGTAATTTTCACAGTTTCCGTGAAAATAAATTCCAGAATCCCCGCACCCAACTTTAAGATCTGATCTTTCAACCTTGACTTGGCACGACATTTTGAATAAGAAAATTACTGAACTTTAAACTAAACTCAAGCTATCTACACAAGTGTACCCACTACGACTTAGTGAGAAGAGAAATGCTTAAAATAAATCCATTTTTTTTAGATATAACATTTTTTTTATATACTATATACAGATACTATATATACATACTGTCTTAATATAACGCCGTGCGTGAGCAGTGCCGACGGTCTATGATGATAATGGTAATTTTTTTGTGTATTATAGGAAGAAGGAGAATGAACAAAGTGGCAGTCAATCATCAGAAGTTGACGAGGGTAGATCGTCTTGTTAAAATAAATAAAGATTGAAAAAAGGAAAAGTGTGTTTAAATTATTTACTACACACCACTATTTTTCAAAAACTCTCCAAAAGAATATGTTTAATATGAAAAAAAATCTAGGTTTTTATTTTAGCAAAAGCTTCCATACATACTATACATACATATTATATATTTTTATTATAGAAGATATATAAGATGATTTTTTATTTAAGATAATAGAAAATTTCTAACGATTAGGGTATACTATAAATAAGAAACTTTGTGCGGTACGACTTATCCACGATGCAATTCGGATATTAATACAAAGTAAATTGAAAGACAAATGAGAACCACTTCAGGAACAAAAAAGTAGTCTACTCAGCAATAATCGTCAACGTGATCTGATCCCATTGCCAATTATTCAAGTCACTTTAACTTATTTTTAATATTGAACTTACTTTGATTTCATTTTCAAATAAAAACCAATTTTATAAGCAACTTCATACATTTTACATTTTTTTTTACATTTAATTTTTATTGAACTTAAAATATTATTTACAATTGTTCCTTAAGATAATTTACATTGGTATTATTTTATAGTTGTTGGCCCAACAATAGGGGCGCAACGGTTGGATTGAGGTTTACATAAATTTTTTACATGAAATGGTGAAAAAAGTTGCTTAATGATTGAAGATACTTAGATTATTGCCGCAGAGTGTTCAGGTCTGGGCTTCGATGTGGGTCCTTTAAGGAGGTTTTGTGAAGTAAATCATCCTCGATGATACCTGGATCCTATTTGTTCGAAGAATGCTGGTTCTTCATCTGCATCTTGTGGGAAGAGTTCCTCTTGCAGCAATTCCATTGCGTTGAGGTATCGGTGTTCGGGTATGTGTCCTTGGTTGGCTATGCTGTTGACGAGTTGATTGGGATGGTCCTTGGTGGTGGCTACGAATTTTTGGAATAAACCAACCATGTACTAGGTTATGGGCTTGATTCCTGATTCGCTGTAGAGTCGCCTGTTGCTGACGTGTTTCTTCGTGATTTTCCTCTCGAACATGGCAAGTTTCTTGATGAACTGTTTATATAAAAGCAGCTTTGTCTTCTGGCTGAGGCCGTCCTGCTTGCGTATTAAAGGGTAAACCCGATGGAAGGCGAAGCAAGCCTTGCCAAGAATTGCATCCACATGAGGGTTGAACTTCAACTTCTCCGTGAAGTTAACTCCAAGGTACTTAATCTTTGTCGAGGCCTTAAGCAACTTTATAAGCAACTAAAAAACGTTGTAGTGAGCGAGAACCACAGAAAATAATAAGGAAATAGCTAATGAAAAAATACTCCAATTTTTAAGGAGGGAAGTGTGATGAACACTCCTTATTAAAAGAACAACATTGAATCACAATCTTCATCCCAAAAGCACTTCCATACATTCTATCACTATACTTCTTATTTCACTCCTCCATAAGCGCGATACATTTTGCTTTTGCGGCAAATTCCACTCATCTCCTTGGCTGAACCCCGTTCGCATACAAATACCAGCCGTCACTCCCCATATGACCTTCGCCCTAATGGCGGTGGCCAAATGAATGCAGCCCCCGAAGATTGCTCCACAGGCCACAGCGCCTCGAGCACCTGAGGGTGATCTGCTAGCTATTTTCCTCTCGATACAGGGGCAATCAGCCAGCTGCAACAACAAATACAGTAGCAGTCAACACGGGTGGATCGTATATTCTCGCTTTTGCCGAATCTAACGCGTTTCCAATCGTATGGTGTACGCTGGCGGAGAGATCTATGGATTCTTTCGCTGAATGTAAATTCACTAATTAAAGTCGAACGAAGAAGCCTATTATTCAAGTTGTTACAATATCGAAGCCCCGATGCGAAACCATTGCAGAAGTACAAGTTGAGGCACAATAAATAAAATATCGTACGTAGAGCATAAGTCTGCGTTATAAGGTTATGTACAGTGGTGTAGTGCGTAGGTTCCAGTTCTTAAAGCATGCATCATATGTATCCCTCTTCTTAGTGGAAAGAAAATGTATATGGTAGCGGTCTATGCAACCGAAGCCTCTCAACAAAATTCTTTTGTTTTAGATCTTGAGGAATTATTACATTATGGCCGGAGACTTTAACGCCAAGCAAACATTTTGGAAAAATCAGTTAGCAAACACTAAAGGGATCCTACTGTTCAATTATTGGGGTCAGAACAATGTTGAGTATAGGTTAGATTTAAAGGCGACTGATAGTCCGTCTTATCCAAGACAGGCTCCTACCTGGATCTAATGCTTTTTAACGAACGCTTACAACTGAATGACTTAAGCCAACAAACGATTCTCTAAAAACATTTGTGTATGACAGTGACCATTGCGGACTAAGTGGTGTAATTGTGATTCTATCCCTAACGAGATTGCGAAGTTGGAGGAGTATGTTCAAACACATTCTTACAACTTTAGTAGGACGCGTTGGACGCACTTTTCATGAACATTGACCAGGGTTCTTTCCTCGAAGTTGCTCAACCCAACATCTAATAGAAATTTGGTGAACGAGGAGATCGATAATTACCTAAAAAAGATGGAAGAGACCATGAAACGAAAGATAGACAGAAAAATACCAAAATTCGAATTAACTGATAACGGTCAAATTTACCGTAACGCAATGATCAACACACTGCACCTACAAAAGAGTAGTCTTCTGACGAGACTTAAAGTTTAACACAGACGTTTTACTGACCTAAAAGACTCGGAGGTTAGGACACTGAAGTCGATGCTTTAAATATCCAGCAATTAATTAAGCAAAATTAAGGAGCTTCCGTTAATTTGCACTGGAATAATAAAATTCGGGCTTTTAAAGCTAGCAACCCTAGTATGTTCTCGAAAATATATTATTTATTTAGTAGGAATAACCACAAAGAACTTCCGTATCTTAAGATCCCCCAAACTGCCAGCAACGAATAAATACTTGTGACAGCAGGCATAGATCCAGTAGTAGCAATCGAAGACGACAACTTTTTGGTGATCGAAGATCCTCAGGAGAAAGGTGGAGTAGTAGGCGCGTCCTTTCAAGATGTACATAAGGTGAATGTCAGCACTTCAAAACGATATTCAGTGGGAGTTCAGTGTTGACAGCGAAAGCAGACAGACACAGGCTACAGGACTTAATAAAATCCTTTAAAAAAAAAATCTCCGAACGATTTTTGCCGAACATTTCTCCAGGTCAGGTAAAAGTTTTTTTCAAAACGTTACCTGCCTCGCCTTGCCGGCTACCTGCAGAAGTGAAAAGTGAAAGCATTAGCAGTAAAAAAAAAAACAAACCCAACAAAGAAGACGCCGAAGAACGGGAAACCCAACCCAAATGGGCAGGAAAGAGAAGAGGAAGGATAGCGTGAACGCTACCTTCGAAGACATAATAAAAAAAATCAAAGACGGAGCAGCCAACCACGGGAGAGAGTTTATGGTCTCAATCCATGAAAAGCTCTCCGACATCGACGCACTCTATGAGAGTATGCCTGAATACTCCTCAGACGAGGGCGAAGAAGAAGAGGAAACATTGATGGAGGAAGAAGACCCATCAGACGGCGATAGCTCTTCATCTGATGAAGAAGAGGAGCTTAACTCAACAATTGTTGAGAATGGCAAGGAAACCGATGGCGAAGAATCGGTAGAAGAAGACGCTTTTACCTTGGTAAAAGCAAAAAAAAGGAAGAAGTCGGACTCACCCAGTCCGACAGACTTTACAACAAAAAAAACAACCGCCTTTTCAACAACAACAACCGCATCATCAACAACAACAACAAAAGCAGCACTAACATCAAGAGGAGCAACAACAACAAAAACACCATCAACCTCAAAGGCAACAATCAACCCCAGCATGGAAGCAACTAAGAGAGCATCTTTGATGCCTCCAATCATCTGTTTCGGCCTTAATGTTGCTGAATTAAGTAGACACACCAAGGGATTGGATGTGGTTTACAAAATTCACAACATTAATTCAAATAAATCTGTCATAACGACGAAAACAAGAGAAGGGCATGAACGCATAAGGGACTACTTAAAGACAAGGAAGTTCCAGTTTAACACATTTACCCCGAAAGAAGACCGCAAAAATCTTCTTGTGCTCAAAGGAATTCACTTCAGCTATGAACCTGAGGAAATCCATGAGGAACTCAAGACTGAAGGAATTCCAGTGACAAAAGTGAGCCCTTGCAAGAGCCGAACAGAGCGGAAATTCAACAACTTTGTTGTTGAAGTTGAAAAAGGAGCGGATCTACCCTCCATCTACAAAAAAACACTTCTTATGAACCAAAAGGTTCACTGGGAGAAATTGCAGAACCCAGGGATCACGCAGTGCAAAAACTGCCAAAAGTTTGGTCACGTCGCAAGTAATTGCGGGATGGCATACAAATGCGTGAAGTGTAACAACAAACACGAACCCGGAAAGTGTTCAAGAACAACGAAGGACGAGGAGGTTTTTTGCACCAACTGCCAGAAGAGCGGACACCCGGCAAACTACCGGGGTTGCCCGAAGTACAAAGAGCGGGTAGCAGAAAAAAATAAAATGGCACAAAAAAAGAAGGAGCAACACAAATTCGCACAGGAATCAGTTGCGAAAGGACTAAAACCCGGATTAAGTTTTGCCAATATGGCAGCTATGGGAAGTAAACAGGAAAACCCACAACCACGAGCAGCAAAAATTACAAAGCCGGTACAACAAAGGACTCCAACAGCCCACACAACAAACCCAACAACGAAGTTCAATATCTTCAGTGACGCTGAGAGATTATTCGGGACGGATCTACTAACCTTGATCCAAAAAGCCAAGAAGGTAGTACCTAGTAACTACGGAAGCCTAGACGATAAGGCGAAGACCATGGTATTGGGACAACTGATATGCGAACTATGCATACAATAAATAGGCTGAGTATATTTTCATATAATGTAAATTCCATTTACTCTATAGCTAGAAGGATTTCTTTGAACTTGTTCCTCAAGTCAAAGAAACCTGATATTATTTTCTTACAGGAAATAAATTTGACAGCAAGAAACCACTACAGCCCTGAAGAGTTCATCACGTACAGAGAAGACAAAATAACTGGAGGACGAGGAACGGTCATCTTAACAAGGAACAACTTTAAAGGAGAAAAATACAAAATTACTGGATTGACTAGGATGGAGACAACCGCTGTCATCATCAAGGTGTCTGAAGACGAAACGCTACTGGCCATTTCAGTTTACCTTCACGGTAACAATTCTAAGGAAAACATTAACAAAAATCTCCTTATCATTAACGCAGAAGCCAGGCGTCACACCTACTGCGTTATTGGTGGCGACTTCAACGCTAGGCACACCATGTGGCTAGACAACACTTGCTCAACGCAGGGTACCAATATAGTGAACTGGCTCCTCCACAATTCCTATCAGCACTCATTTGTGACTGTCTCGCAATCCCAACCAACATTCCCACGCACTCCCTCAATGTTGGATTTCTTTTTGGTTAGTTCAAACCTTATAAATATCCTGCCAGAATTTTGCAACTATAGTTGTCTAGCACATTTAAGTGACTCTGACCACATGGCCATTGAACTTAAGATTCGTCTTTTTAGAAGGATAATGACTACACGTCCAACTCCAATCCTTCACACCAACTACAAACGAATCGATTGGAGAAAATTTTCCGCAGACATTGAGAGTAATCTCACAAACTGTACGGACATATCAAATCTCTCCAACAACGAGATTGACAATGTCATCAGCCACTTTAATGATACTGTTCACAGAGCTGTCGACATTCAAAGGAAACCAGTAACCAGTAAGGACAAATACGCAAACTTGCCGCAACACATCCAAGCAATATACGCTCAGAGAGAAAGACTAAGGAAGAAGCTACAAAGGATCTTGCAACGAACCTGGAACACAGTGAACGAGGAGTACCGAAGTGTCCAATCGCAGCTAAACTGTATCAACGTGATGTTCAAGCAAGCAGTCAAACACCACACGGATGAAGAGTTCCAGAGTCAACTGGAAAAAATAAAACCAGGACCGGACACTTTCAAGAAAATTAATTCGATAGTCGGAAAATCGAATAATTTACCGGACATTCTGCGGAATGGAGACCAAGAGGTAACCACGCCAATGGAGAAGGCAGAAGCTTTTGCAAGCCATTTTGAGCAAAACTTCACGGAAAGACCACCAGTGCACCTTCCTGAATTCCTAGCAGAGGTCAACGAAAAGGTCGAAGAACTCTCAAACGACCATAGCAGCATCACAACATTTAGCAGTGATAATACGGCAACATTCCCCAACAACAACGATATTTTCACCAATGCAGGAGAAGTAGAGGAGCTGCTTTTGAGTGTAAACTCAAAAAAATCAGCTGGTCCTGATCGTATCTCCAACTTTTTATTAAAAAAGTTGCCGAACGTTGCGATCCTACTGCTCACCATCATCTTCAACAACTGTATAAACAACGGATATTTTCCCACCTCGTGGAAAATAGGTAAAGTTGTTCCAGTTCCAAAGAAGATCAACAGAACGTGCATCGAAGGATATCGGCCAATATCACTGCTCTGCTGTGTAGGAAAGGTCCTAGAGTCGGTACTGCTCAAACAAATAAACAAAGTTTGCCACTTAAAGCAGATAATTCCGGACCAACAATATGGATTCAGAGAAAAGCACTCAACAATTCATCCACTGCTTAAACTTCACCATGACATCACCGCGGGACTTAACAAAAAGGAGACAGTTGTTGCCTGTTTGTTGGACATCGAGAAGGCATTCGACAGTGTCTGGATCAACGGCCTCATTTACAAGCTGCTGAAAATGGAATTTCCCAGACATTTGGTAAGAATAATCCTCAGTTCACTAACAAATAGGTTCTTTTTTGTTCAGATCTTTGATGCTTCTTCATCCATGAAGCCTCTAAGAGGGGGTGTCCAGCAAGGAGGAAGAACAGCACCAGCGCTGTTCAACATCTATACGGCAGATCAGCCAGAGAACGATCCTCAAACAAAAACCCTATTATATGCGGACGACTCCATTACATACGCAACATCACTTTCACCAACCATAGCAGCAAGAAGGATCCAGGACCACATAAGGAAGCTCTTTGACTACTACTTAAAGTGGGGACTCAAAGTCAACAGCAACAAAACAGAACTCATCTGTTTCAGGACACCAACGACGGCAACCAGAGGAAGACGAAAATTTGCAGCACGTTGTCGCAACATCAAATTAATCCTCCCGGACAACACACAAATTGTGCCACAAGACACGACAAAATACCTGGGAATCAACTTCAGCGAGCGGCTCAGATTTAACGCCCATGCCAACAACGTGATGAAGAAGGCCAACTTTGCCCTACATCTTGTGAACCCACTGCTGAGGAAGAGGAACGGATTAAGCAAGAAAACCAAACTACTGGTCTACAAGCAGCTCATAAGACCAGTAATAACTTATGGCTGCCCAATATGGTTCACGGTGTCACCAACAACCATGAAGAAAATCAGACTCATGGAAAGAAGGATACTTCGGTCCTGTACAGGACTCTGGCGAAAACCGGACACGCTGAAATACTTCAGCAACACGAAGCTGTATGAAGATGCTGGCATAACGCCAATCGATCTATACATGCTACAGCTTTCCGGAAGGATACTGGACAAACTAAAGGACCATCCAAACCGAGACATCAGGAACATCAGCCAGCAGACCTTAGAGCCAGCGCTGAGGTACCTCAGCCCAAGAGCGATCATCGACGAGAGATTCGAGGACATCGTAAACTGCTACGAAACTTCGTTTTACGAAAAAGCTGACAGCCGATATTACAGAGGTTAGGACCCTGTAATTAGTTTTATAGTTATAAATTTTTTAAAAAAAATTCTTAAACAAAAATTTTCAAAATGTTTGGAAAATTGCATATAGTCACCTAAAAGATTAAGTCGCCATTGTTATACGTTTTTGTAAAAAAAAAATATTATGTATAAAATACCAAATGAAATAAGTCGGGCCCTTATTGTTGAGCCGACAAAACATTACCTTAGTTATAAGTCTAATTTTAAGTCACGATTGTAAATATTTTTGGACGATAAATAAAAAAAACATCTTAATCTTAATCTAAAATTAATCAAAACGATATTGGGAAACGGCGAGCGGAGAACACTGGTTTTGCCATGTTCAGTGATGATAATTTGGCAAATGATGTCGTCGCCGATGAAGCAGCAGATCCCCCATTCATATCAAAGAAAGATCTCTGGGTTATCTTCTCTAGAAGCGGTAGACATTTACACCACCATGTTAAACAATTTACTGAATAATGCACATTATCCATCTCTTTGGAAGAAGCAGTGGTGCAACCAGTTCCTAAACGGTATAAAGATACATCAACTCCGGCAAATCTCCGGTCAATAGGTCTTCTTCCCAACATCAGCAAGGTTCTTGAAAAGGTAAAAAGGGTTGAGGATAAAAATAATATACGGCTTTAGAGCGGGGCATGATTACATATGTACATGCCCTCTGAACTGGTATCGGATATCCAATGGAACAAAGGTGGGAAGCAATGCACGGATGCCTGGCTGATTGACTTGGAGAAGGCATTTGACACTGTATGGTTGCAGCGACTCTTTAACAAGTTAGATCAGCTGGGCATAAGCAAACTGCTGCGGTACATACTCTTTAATATGCTCACCGGTATAAAGTTTGTTGTGAAGAATGGCAATGTAACTTCAGCTGAAAACTTTAAAACTTTAAAATTGTGTGTGCAACAGGGTGTAGTTAATTCGTCGATTTTATTCACTTTTTTCAGGAGAGACTCTCCTCACCATGTCTGTTGCAGAGTGACTTCGATAAGATACAGATATATTGCGACGATTGGAAGTTGAAAATCAACTTCAAGTATGAATTCATTTTGTTCAGGACGCCGCTACATGGGGCCTTAAGGGATATCAAAAATAATTGGTGAAAGTTCTCTATCGTTGGACAAATCGGGCAGCCGCTGGCGAGTCGAAGTGTAGTCAGGTGTCTTGGGGTCTTGCTTGACAAACATAAATATGCTGCTCTAGTCAGTGTCAAAGCGACCTATGGCACGGCAAAGAGACTGTTTCACAGCAGCCAACTCAATGCCAGGGTAAATGCGATCTGCTACACGACCCTCATTCGACCTGCGCTTGCATATGGATGTCCCATGTTTTCGTTAACGTTGACAGAAAAAGTGTGGAAAGGCGACTTAGCTACAATGGCGACATTGTACGCAGCTCAGGGGAAAATCTTCGCTTCGGTAGGGCAGCATCAGTCCGCGATAAGGAGGATTTATGCACTTGCAGTTCTGGTGGCTATAAGAAAGGAAGGACTCAACAGTAGTAGTTTTTCATTCGGGTAAGCTTACAAAGATTTGCACATGATAAAACCGTGTTTCTAGCCTGACCGGCTTACACATATAAATATTAATGTACATTTTACTTGTTTCTTATTTTTTATTGTATTGTTCTTATAAGTTATAGAACAAACAAAAACATATAGCACAGCACTTTAAAAAAAACAGAATACATATAATTATATATATAGTTTGATATAGAATGAATGTTTATTTTTAAGGTAGCTTTTCAGATTTTATTTAAGGTTGTTTAAGGCATAGTTAATAAAAGTGTAAATAGTAAGTGTTCAAAAAGCCGTTCACATACTACGTTTTTTGAGGTAATTCTTTTCTTAGTTCTTTCATTCATAATCATATTTCAAGTACACTTATTAACGTTCCTTCGTCGAAAGACATAAAGTTATGTAAGTTAAGTTAAGGTTTAGCTAAGAGTGTCAGTAAAAGGTCAGCAAATTATATTATAATAATTTAGTAAATAAAGCTAGTTTAAGCATTTTCTTTGTCTAGCATGTAAGTTGTTACGAATTACGTTAAATAAAAACGTATTTGCCATATTTATATTAAATAAATCAGCACTTTTTGATTCTGCGTTCAAATGCTTATTTAGTTGGCGTCATAACACATGCAGTCCTTTATTTTATGTATCATCAATAGTTTTCGCAGCGCATGCCAAATAACGACTCTAACACGAAAATTTTTGGCACCTGTGGTTACAATCGTCGTCATGTTTCAGCAAATTTATTCAAAACTTTAATGATGTATACACCAAAACCTTGTTAGTTTTTGAGTTAATCGCGTGCCAAATTTTCTTCATAAAATCTTTTGTTTTTTTTTTAAATTCACAATCGGTAACCCTGCTAATAGTTGCCATGAGTCGAGATTAAATAAATTAGCTAGAAGCTCACCACTAACTTACTTAATTCACCACGTTTGTCATTGATCCGTTAAATTGCTGCTCTGCTCCTTTGAATTTCAATTCAGTAGCACGTCGTGTCTGTTATAGACAACATTACTTGTTTTACATGTGTTTTAATATTGTACTGTTCCTAGAATGGGTTCCAAAGTCATAGATCTGTATTTTTTTATATTTTGCTTTCAACTGGTTTATTTTGCGAACACATTTTCGATTGTTGGAAAGACATCTTCGACTTCTAATCAACAAGATAATAAAGGTTTGTCTCACTAACATAAATATTTTCTTTAATACTTTTATTATATTGAGACATACTTTCAGCGGGAACAAGGCATTCTTCACTTTTGTCGACGAAATGTGATCCATGTCCAGAAGGCATTCTATGTGTGCCACAAATCCAATGTCCGGCTCATGCTATGATGGAAAATCATGAGAAACCACAAACGTGCGATTTGCCTGGTGAACATTTTGGGTTTTGCTGTGTAACGGGTCAAAATCATAGCGGTATATCTTATGTGAAATTAAACACTGTATATACAAATGTATACTATATACTGTTACATGTTTTTTTTTCTTAGCTCATCGAGTGGATAAAGAACGTTTTATGGGATTTCCTAGCTTGTCTGACACTATTGTTGAAGAAGCACGTGAAAAATTTGCATTACTTATGAAAAATACCGCCGGTATACCAGTTCAAAGGGGCCAACCAGATTTTTTGCACAACATTGTATTCCATTCCAGTGCCCATGATAATTTGGAAAGTTTTCACATTTCATCTTCGGCAATGGAGGAGGTCATAACATCACAAATATTTCGAGAAAAGTAAGTAATTATTCGGAAATTGTGCTAGTAAATAACCTCAAATCTATGTCATTAACAAAAAGGCATATATACAAATACTTGTCCAATAGTTATGACCACTTTTTGTTTAAATCGGCTTCTAACCCGTTTGCAAGATTTTTTGCGAAATCAAGCATCGCGCCGATCACCCTTGTAGAGCCTTGTAGATTATTTCGCCATTTGTTTAAAAGGTTAAGTTTTTTTTTAATATTTCTGCACTTTATTTAAAAACAATATATTTTTGTTCCCGTTAAAATAGGGTTCTTCATTTAAACCGTTTAACATACAAAAAATATAAAAAATTATTTAAAGAAGAACAACGCAATTTATTAATGATAAAAAATTTAAGGTTAATTTATAGTGAAAGAAAGGAAATAAATTTCTCTTAAATGTAAAAAGAAATATGGAAATATCTCCTAAATTTCGCCTTAAAATGTTGAAATCACTGTTTTCTGTTCTAAATATTTGACACCGAAAAGATATAGTCTTTGGCGGTAATCTCCATGCTATTGTAATTTAATCATTCCAAACATCGAAAGATGAATATTTGTATGTATCACCCTTCAATTTCATCCATGAACCCTCCTCACTTTTCGATGTGGTAACGCCATCCGAATATGCAGACATTTGGTTCAATTAAATATATGACGGACTTACTGCTCGGTAAGATTATTTTTAAATGCAGACACCGAAAGGGTTTTGAAAGCCATTGGTCAAGCAGTTGAATTTTTTTTCAATAACATTGTTTGAAAAATTTTCCGTCGAAAAGTTTTAATTTGTGGATTGAAGCCATGTGGATACGGAATATGGTACAATAGAGTGCTGCACAGATCAAATCAAATGACTGTTAAAAGCCGAAATCAATCACCAGCAGTTAACCGCAGGATGAATCTATTCTTGAAGCACCGGCTCTTTAATTCCGGAGTTCGACTCTCCTTAACTAGAGGAATAGTATCTAATGTGTTATAAATTATTGGTAAAAGGAAGCAACAGTTTGCAAACTGTTTTAAGCATGAGCATCTGTGTACACCTATCTTCCAATGTGAAAATTCTCGATTATTACACTTTCATATGACGAGTTTGTGGATATTTTTAATTTATTCATAAACATTATTACCAAGACTAACAAGAATCTGGTTGATTTGTTTGTATGATTTCTTGTTAGTTTATATCGCACAATTACCACCTTAATTATTTTAATATCGTAACTTTGAAAATTCCTCGTTTAATGTCTTCATTATGTTTTTTGCATAGGTTTTCACAAACTTTTCATTCATTCATTCATATTTATTTCATTTAATTTCAACTTAAACTAAGAAACAGATACTATATAATATTATTTCTTAAACTTAATGAATACAGTGTAATAATTTTATAATTTATGAACAATTATTCCTAAATAAGTGATGAACGATACTTAAAATATTATTTTAAAATCTTTATAAAGTTCTGATGTGGAGTATATTCAAAAACAAATTTTATAAAAATGACAAAGTTAAATCCAGCTTTTCTGGTATATACAATTCAAAACTCAATAATTAAAAAGACTTATAGTCATTAAAACTTTCATTTAAACTGTGACTCTTAATAAGGATTCAATACTAGCATAATCAAGAGTGAATAGCCAATTCATTAATGAATTCATTAAAGTTATGAGTTAATCGGATGGGACACGGTAACTTATTAAAATACTTAGGACATGTTACTGTGTAAAAAGAGAAAAGTGGGTAGTCCGGGATTAAGGAATGTTAACAGTAGTCATGTAATTTTGTATTGAATTGTAGATTTGATTATTCCTACTCGGAACGTAACCACTTTTCTTAAAAAAAATTCTCTTAGTACCTAAAAGACATATAAGTGTTTTCAATTCAATTCAAAATGCATTTTTGTTTTTCAATTCATAAACTTACATGCTAGACAAAAACGCTTAAAGCTAGTTTAATTAACTTAACTATGTCTATACTAACTTACTGGCCCTGTGCGGGCGCTCTAAGCTAAACTTAACAACCTAAAATATGTCTTTCGACTTAATAATATTAATTATATTTAAAATTATTCTAACTTATAAGAAAAACTAAGAAAAAATTTTACATTTTTAAAAACTTAGTATATGGACTTTTATTTTTGTAACTAAGCCTAAAACTAAACTTAAAACTTATCTAAAATATAAAATCTTAACCTAACTTAATAATATTAAAACTAACTATTATATACAACTACTATATACAACTATAAGAACAACTAAAACTACCTTAAATATGCATATGTAAGCCGGCCACGGCTGACAGTACATGCTATCTTACTTGCCTTAAGGGCACTCAGGATTAAAAGTATATAACGGATAGAGATCATTCTCCATCCAGCCACCAAAAGTGTTTGTATTGCCTTTTGACATCCGCTCTGTCGCGGTCTGATACCGCCCTACTGAACCGAAGAGTTCCCGGTGAGCCACTTGCGACGTCTTGTTCGTAGTTGACTCGCCCGTCCACAGCTTTTCGACAATCGTGGAAGATTAACGGTACCGCTAATCTATCCTGGACCAGACAGACATATAAGTGTCTTATCGGTATAATGTCAAGTCTTTTAAAAAAAGGCCAGCTGTGCGTGCGCTGGTCACAAGAAGAGATAACGCGAGAAATGGGTCGGAGTTTATGTATATATGATCCTCCCCAACAGACAATGCAGTACTGCAACTTTGAGTGTGCGAGACCACAATAAAATTAAGATAAAACTTTGTTGGAGCAATAAGATTTTACGAACCACAACGTTCATATAGGATACTTATGTTCAGCTGTGATCTTTCCATGATTCGATGAGTCGCAAACCACAGCCTTAGTTCATTCAATCCTACTTCAATCTTAACAATATATTCAAAATGAGTCTTAAACATATGTTAGGGCTATGTCACCGGCGAATGCAGTGACTAAGCCATTAAATTGCTGGTTGAAAAATGGATTGACATAAACAAAAGTAGAAGAAGCCCAACTACAGAAACTTGAGGGACACCATTTTTTGAAACACTAGGTTTACTAAAAATTCCATTCGCTTGAACTTTGTTTCATGTTTCTTAAATAAGTTTTAAACCAATCATGTATCGATCCCCTAAATCCAGCATTATGCAACTTACTTAGTAATAACTTATGATCAATCATGTCAAAAGCTTTGTCATATCTAAGAATAAAGTTATTGTAGTTTGATTACTGTTGAAACCTTTGGTTAACTGAATGCAGTACTTGAGAAAAGCGTCCTCTGTTGATAAACTAGACCTAAAACCAAATTGATTTATGTATTTATTGCCAAACTTTTATTGAGGATTTGTATATATCCAGTGCATGCTTTTATCTGGTTGGAAGGATTAATAAAAATTTATCAAATGCAATCGAGGGCTTATTTTCAGAATAGACAGGCTCCCAAAATTCATATGTTAGTTTTTCCTTCAATATTCTATGATATATTATTTGTTTCTCTCTTAAAGGATTAAAAATATTTTCTTGAACTTAGTTAATACTAACGCTAAGTACAATCGTTTGATGGTCAGTGATTCAATAGTCATAAACTGTACCGTTTAGATTATTTTTAAAATGCTTGTGAACTCTAGAAAAAATGTGGTCAATACAGCTCGAAGAAGAATTTGTAACGTGAGTTGGATCGTTTACTATACTTTTCAACCCATTTGACACCATAGAAACTTTTATTTCTTCGTGAAACTATCAGATTTATTTAAAATATTAATGTTGATGTCACCCAATACAATAATTTTTTTACTTTTTTTACTTTCAATACTACGTCGCGCCTCAATTTCATGGATCAAATTTAATATTTGATCCTGTGACCACTGGCTCTCAACTTTCCTGCGATATGATTTTTGTACTTTTTTTTCGAGTTTTTAATTTTGGCGGCGACTGTGAAAGTTGCGGAAATGCAACAGGCCGAAATGTGGTGTCGTTTTCCACGTCAACGTTTTCAGACATTTACAAAAAATCAGATTTAATAAAACAAAATAAAAGTTTTCTGAAACTTCGTTTTCTCTGTGCAATAAATTATCTGACAATAAAGAAATTGTCAGACGTCAGAAGTACAGCACATCTGACAATAGCAAATGAGTCTTCAAATGTCCTACACGCATGACAACGGTCTGACAAAGGAAAATTGTGTGTTCAGACGATTGCCAGGTAGCTGACAATTTCATTGTCAGAACACGGTCTGCCAATCATCTGACAATGTGTTTTCTGCAAATATTGTCAGACAAAATTGTCAGTTCACACGGTTGCCAGACATAGCTTAAGGCATTTATAAAATAGCTTTGTTAAATCATGTTGTCTATATAAGCACAGCAAAGTATATTTTTCATTATGTAATTCGAGCGACAGTCTAATTTTAAACATACACTATTACATCCCCAGCCTAGTAAGATTAATTACAATTGCCAAAAGGCGTTACATTATATAAACTTAATTCATTTTCGTAAATCCAAATTTCTCTCTAAACAGCTACTACAGGTAGTTTTTCAAGCGCTAAAAAGTGCTAAAAATGTTTTCTTATGCTTCGAATATTTTAATGAAGACAAAATGTAACATTGAAGTCAGAATGTACATCTTGATAATTACATGCAATGGAAGGTTAACAAGGGACAGAATTCATAATTTATTAAAAGCAGCAGCAACACAATTTATTCGTATTAAATGATCACCCTCATTTCTACGCATGTACCCTATCCACTATTCCTAGTCCAAACATATTTGTATTTCATCGATGTCTTCATTGATGTTGCAGTCTAAGACCCTTTTAAGATGATTACTATTGAGTGTGTAGTGAGCAGTAGAGTTGCGCGAAACAGTTCCAATGAGGGAACGGAAATAGTACAATTTCTTTTCAAGAGGAACTAGTTCCCGGATGTATGTCCGCGGTACTATACAGTTCCAACTGAACTGATATTTTCGCGATATAAAAAAAAAATTGAAATGAGTAAATTACTTACGAAGGCAGATAATACAAATTTTTGTAACGAATGAAGGTTTTCACGAACTTTTTAAAAAAAATATTCTAAGATTTATTCAATGATTCTAAGATGAGCTAACGATGTCATATAAAAACTATAGTACATTTTGTTGTCTTATAGCACTTTTTTAAACATACATTCATATTGATTTTTTCATTTAAAAACATTTCGATAGATAAAGAAAAAAATAAAAATATATATATATATGTATCATACAATTTTTAGACGACAGCCTCGTTCGTCTTTCTGTCTGAATTAGACCTGCTTTTCAAAGTATATGCTCCCAAGGAACAGATGTTGTATATAACTTCAATCTGTTTAATCTGTATATGTACACAATCGGATGCACCAATATTTTCGCGTGCCATCTCGATCTTCTTATCTATTTATAATTGGTTTGTTAACTTACCTTTGAAGCTAAACTATCCAAGCTGCTGTTGTATTTTCCGACACTAAACTAGCAACCCCAGTATCGAAATCATCCCAAATAGATACTGCCTTGGTGGATTCAGCGAATGTTGATGTAGATGCTAAGGCAACTAGTTTTTTTGTACAACGACAGAAACCATCCGGCTAGTTCTCTAGGTGTAGCTAAAATTTCAACCTCAAATGCCGATTTGTATATTAACTGTTTTTTTGTCGTGGAAACCTCTGCACTCAAATCTTGGGTCCAAAATTATACACTCAGCATAGAGCGATTTTTTTTTCCAAATTGTGGAAATACTTATCCATTTGATTACAAAGTACCTGCAACAAGTAGTAAGCATTGTTTGTGTGTTGGTCTTACTCAAGAGATTGAGTTTCCACTCACGTAAAAGGTGGCTTTAGATAAACATTTCATGGTTTTCAATTTCACTTTCATCCTGGCCCAATTTTCATTGGGTAAGGATAAATCAGTTCTTTTCAATGCCAGCGTATCAATCACAGCGTATTTTACTTTTCAAATTCTTTTTAGCATTTCATAGGTAGAATTGCATCTCTTTGGAACGTCTGCCTTTAATTGCTTTATTGGCATTTCCATTTGTCTTTGCATTTCGTTAGGTTTATCCCTGTGGACTTTTTTTAAAATATTCCACAATACCATATTTTTCACTTTATGTACTAAGATATTTCCGAAATCCGTTCTATCGCAGATTTAACATTCAAATTTAATAAATAGGCGAAGCAACCTATTGATCGCCATCTTGTAAATTGTACTGCGGATAGAATTTTCGCTGTATGGTAGCTTTCAATAGTCCCATTTTTAATGTCAATCTTCAATTGAGCTTACATTTCTTTTAGAAATGGCGTTGCACGCACTCTATACAGCCAAGCAAGTTTGATCGTAGTTTAACATCTTCGGTATCAATATGGGCTGTACCAGCGATGAAACTTAAAATTTTAATTAAAGTCCATGCATCCGTCGTTAAACAAAAAGCAAGTGCATTCGCTATTTTGTTTTCAACTTCCGGTTTTGTTTTTAAATAAATTTGGGGCAACAGTACTTCAGAAAGTATCTTCCTCGTTGGTAGACTGTATGATGGGCACAGTTGCGAGATAAATTTATTAAACTCAACTTCTTCTACGAGACGCAAAGTGTGATATTCTTTCGCAATCTAAATTATTGATTGTTTGTCTATGTTCGATTTTTTTTTTTGTGTAGCTTGTTTTGTAGATGCTTTCAGGGAAGAGCCTAAGTGTGCTGACGTAGTACCTTTATTTAAAAATGGTTCTGCGGAAGAAATGTGTAACTATAGGCATATCTCTATTCTCTCAGTAATAAGCAAAGTGGTTGAAAAGATTGTAAAAAATAGGTTTTTTAATTATCCCATAGAAATTCAGTTTTTTAATGCAACGCCCATCGGCTTTCCAAAGGGTAAATCAACCGAAGCAAACTTCTACGGTTCTGTTGCAAAATAATATCAAACCTCAATGATAAAAAGTGCACTGCCGGATTATTTATTGGTATTACCAAAGGTATGGTCGATCACCAAATTCTACTCGAAAAACTCGAAAAGGCAGGTATTCGTGGCTTCATTTTGGACTGGTTCAGTTATTTCCTTAAAAATAGGTCTCAAAGAGTGAAGATTGATGGCATAGCGTTCGATATGGTCGATCACCACATCCTGCTGGAAAATCTTTAAAAAGCAGGTGTTCGTGGCTTCACGTTAGACTAGTTCAGTTCTTTCCTTAAAAATGGGTCTCAAAGATTGAAGATTGATGACATAAGCACCGATCGTACGGTAATCAACTTAGGTTCAATCCTGGGTTCTATCCTCTTTCTTATCTATATAAACTCGCCTCTTACGCGAGGCATTCCAATTGCTTTTGCAGATGATGTAGGTTTTGCACTTTTTCCATTCAGCACGCTTGGATCTTTTCAACTCAGAGTTGTTCTCCATGAGAACCGATCTACAATAATTCCATGATGTAAGAAGTCCAACGTTTTCCGCAGAACAATTTTACATCCTAGCGATAAAACGTAGGGCGCAAACGAAACTGCGTGCTGGCCTTCTGTATTAATGCAGTTTTCCTAACATGAGAAGTTCCGACGATACTTCTTCATCTACGGGTAAGGGTAAGGGTAATTTTTCAAGCTCTTTTAATAAAAACGAGGGTCCACAAAACCATATCGAATTCTGTAGCCCTTAAATTGTACAGCCACAACAAAAATGTCAGCGGGGCTATCTTGTGTATACACATGTCTCCAAACGATAACCTGCATACGTTCCTGAATTTCTGCAATTCGAATTCCGACAAATGCGTTGAGATTTAGTGCAACACAATCTTAAGGTTTGTCCGAAAGAAAATTTTCGAGTACGATTTATTAAAGATAGATTAAACTTCCGCCAGAATTTGACGAGAAGGTCACCACAAAGTTCAAGTCGAGGAAGTTGCTTCTTTTTCGCAGGTGCTACTTTAGATTTTACAACCAAGAGCTTGACAACTAAAGACCAGGAAATATCCGTAATACTGGTATAGTTGCAACAATCACAAGAGTGCAAAGCCATTATTCTTCCACTGGGTAGTTTTTTAACAGTTTTCCAAATGTATGTTTCACATTCTGCTTGCTCTTCTGTCCACTTCGATTTGCGTCCATCCGCTGATTCCAGCTCCCACAACTTTTCCACGAATGCCCCCAGAGCGTCCTCCTGCAAATTGAGACAACTCACCCAAGTTGTGTGTTCTGCAGCTAGGGCACTTCCAGTCCGAGCTTAATTTTACCTGGCAGGAGCAATTCAAAGAAAATTTTAGCTCGCAGCAGTAAATCGATAGGCGAGGGCTGATAAATCTGCTAATCTGCAAGTTTGATATTTTGAGGAAGGTTAATCACAGTTTTGGTTCCTGGAATGGTTGGGGGGTAACAAAAAACTCAAAGTGTGAAACGAATGATTCCAACTTTATCCATGATTCTCCTTTTGCCTTGCAAATTTAGACAGTTAGCGTAGCGTTCCTTAATAAAGTTTACTTGTTTACTTCAATATTGTAATTTGGAATGGAATATTTCATAATATAAAGCAGTTTTGTAGAACAGACGGTTCTCAAGAAAAAGAAATTTCTCAGTGTAAGACGGAAATATTTACACAAAGCTTCGGTGTGGTGAGCAAAAGACATTTGAGAGTCAATTATTAACCCCAAAATCATGAACTCCTCGACTACCTCAATTAAAAAACAATTACCACTACAATCTTCACTGCTTTCAAAAGTAGGCGAGTCATTGCAAGTGCAAATGCTCAATTTAAATTTTTTACACTCTGGGGCATGGAAAAAGATATTCGCAGACTTTGAACTGTTAGAAGACAGGCTGAAAAACATAGCTTTAGTTTTAGAACTAATGGTAAATTTGTGCTCAGCAAATCATGTTCTAAGTAAGTTAGATCCCAGTTTATATCAGCTATAAGATCTAATACACTATCTGAGCCGTAAACACAACCTATGTCATCAGCGAACGCCCTTAAAACTCCCTTCAAATTGAGCTCAAAAAGTATGGGCCCAAGAACAGAGCCCTGTGATACACCCATATTAATTTATTTGATTTTACTCCTTATCCCTTCTATTTTTACCCCCTGAGATCTATTCGCCAAGTAGGACATGAACCAATCAAACATAAAACCCCGAAAACCAAAATGGTGCAATGCTGCAGTTTTTTTTTTACAATCCAAATTAAGGAATATTGGGTAAAAAAAACTCCAAAAGAGCATCTTCTGTAGTTTGCCTTTCCGGAAACCAAACTGTACAGAGCTAAAAAATTTAGTCTTATCCAAAAACTTCACCACCCTATTTTTTACAACTTTTTCGAATATTTTCCTAATTGATGGAAGAAGCGAAATAGGTTTATAATTACGAACGCAATCAGATTTGCCATTTTTTAAAAGTGGGACTACACCTGCGCATTTAAGTGCATTAGGAAAATTTCCTGTAAAAATGCTTTTGTTAAAAATATAAGTCAGTACGTCAACTACAAACCATGAAATGTTCTTTAAAGTTCTGTTTGATACGCCATCTATTCCACATGAGCTCGAGTTTTTTAAAGTTGAAATTGTTTTCGAAAGTTCCACAGCAGTTATAGGCTCAAAGAAGAAACTTTTTTGTTGGGAACGCTCACCATCGTCGTATTTACAACGTCCTCTTACCGGAATATTAGATCGGGGTTGAATAGTATCCACTATCGTAGCAAAGTAACGATTTAATTTATCAGCAACATTACGCTTATCAGATATAACTGAACCGTTGGAGCGAAGCAAAAGTGGCTTCTTCGCATGAATTGATTGGTTTAAAATACTATTTACAACCTGCCATTCTCGTTTGCTATTACCTTTCGATGAACAAAACTGGTTTCTAAAATAGATATTTCTACAACATCTCTCTATTTTTTTAATCGATAGCATAACTTTTTATATTTCTTTTTTAATTTTATATTCCGCGGATATTTTGAACATTGGGCTCTAAGTTGATTTTTCATTCTTATTTTACGTAGAAGGCATGTAGTAGTTCAAGGTTTGATTCTTTAACATGACTTTTTGACTCGCACTGTGTAAGTACATAAAGAAATGTGGTTAAATAAAGTTTTTATGAAAATGTCATAGGAACTTGAAGCATTATATTCAGCATAAACTTCTTTCCAAGACTCAAGAAGAAGCAATGTATTAAATTTAGCGAGATCGATTTTAGTTTTAGTATTACAGCTGCTATATTTTTCATTTTTATTTTGTTTGGATATGCTTACCAATAAGCCTGTCATCGAGTGGTCAGTGATACGAAAGTCAAAGACACATTTTTCACATAAGCCAAGAGAAATATTTTTTAAACGCCCATAAATATGGTCTTAGCACTTTCCAGTTACTATTCTGGTTGGCTCATTGATAAATGATGCCAAAACATACGAGGATAACAAGGCCATGTAACTCGACACAATAGTACTACTTTCCAGTATATTGACGTTAAAATCACCGAGAATAATCAAATTTTTAGCTTTTTCACTATCTAATAATTTTGAAAATTCTTCCATAAAAACTGAGAAACTAAAACTGTGCAATCTATAGACACATAAAAAGACATATTTTTCATTACTGATTTCAGCAGATAATTTCAGAATATCAGCGCTCGAAAATTCAACCTCCGTGGCCACACAGTTTAAATCTTCCTTCACAAAGCATCCTACACCACCTGCCGCGTAATGTTCATTAGCATTTGCAAAAAAATTAAAACCAGGCAAACGATAATCATTTTTCTTTTTCAAAGTTATAGATCCAAATTTCCGTCACAAAGACAAAGTCAGGAATGCATACAAAAGTATCCAGATGTGATACAAAATTTGTAAAATTTTCTCTTATACTTCTAACATTTTGGTGTACAAAGAAAAGTTGATCAAAGCAAAACGATTAAGTTAAAAACACTTTTTCACCATTTGAATTAAGAGGATTCGATGTGGAAACATCATCAATAAGACCATCTTCGATGTTCAAGGCAAGAATTAAAATTAAGAATATAAGAAAGTGCAAAATAGCACTAAATTTTAGCAAGATCATTGAATGATATTTTTACGAAGACGTTTCAACCTTCTAATTTTCTCATAAGAATTTTGTTGTCTTTGTACCACACAAATCTATAATCTCTTGTTTTTTTTTGCCTCCTTCGCCTGCATAGACAATGCCTGTATATATTTGGTCAGAGCATCATTGATGTAAATATGACGTATTTTACTTCTGCTGCCACTGTCACTACCATCGAAAACGCTTGTGTTCATGCTGCTTCTTTTCTTCATTTTCACTTGCATTATCCGTTGTTTGAGTGTAGAGTCCGCGAACTTAACACATAGTATTATGCTTTTACTAGTTGAAGAGAGCGAGCGATCAGTTTCTTTAGTGTTTCCACTTCCCCTTTTCTTCACATAGAACTTGTCGATGTCATCTTGAGAAATGTCCACAGCCATTGCATCTCGGAAAATTTTTAATTCTACACTCTAAGAGTTTGAGTCATCAACATCAGTCAATCCAGCAATTTCAACACAGTTCCTTAAAGAGCTTTGTTGTTGTCAATTTAGTCTGCTCTCAAGCGTATTTATTTTCGATTTCAGCAATGTATTCTCTTCTTTTATCTCCTTTTTAGATTGTTAGAACTGTTATTTGTATTTCAATGTCAATATTGAGTACCCTTTAGGCAATTTGGATATCATGTCCTGTTAGCCTTGGCCGGCTTACATAATTTTTAAGGTAGTGTAGGTATTGTAGTAAGTAATTAGTTAGTTGGCGATGATTGCTCTTCGCGTCTGTTGCTTTACGTCATTGATGTCGAATGTGTTCATTTTCGCGTTTATTGTTTTCCTCACGGCTCTGATAATTTCCATCAAATATTTGTTTGCCGTCGGGAAAAAAAATTGTATTTCTTCATAATTTATTAAGATTTGTGTTTATATATTAAGTGTGTTTATTTGATTTTTGAACGCAGATATTTCTTCGTCTTTTTTAGCGTTGTACGCTTTCAATTCTTTCAGTTCTTTCAATCCTGTGCTAATAAATTCACTAGTTTTTGTTTGAAACTGCTGAATTTAGTCATACTTGCCTGCAAAGAATTATATACATAAATGTTTGAGTCACTACTTTTGTTTAAGTTTAAGAGCAAAAATTTGACGCCTCCGAGCACTTCCAAACTTCCAAAAGAATTCACTTCCACTTTAGTTTTGGCTTTATTTTGATCGCTGCATTCGGCATTTCCAATTTGATTTGTTTCCAAAATAGCAATCGCGGACCAGTTCTTTTTCGACATTTTATAATTTTACAAAATAGCACATTGAAACATACTCATGACAGCCACAAAAAATATACGCATGGATGCATGTCGTGTACTAGGAAACCAAAGCATATGCTTTTTTTTGTTTCTGAAGCGCTGCACATGCAACACGTTCGCAAAACGCATTCGTTATTTCGAATTCGAAAAATTTCCTTTCCGGAGCCACCGAAGCACGGAAACATGCGAAGTTTTGAGACAAATTCTTCATGTCGTGCACTGCCGGTATTGAGGCTTTTTTTATTTTCAGGGAAAACATTCCCATAGAAGAGTTTGAAAGCAACAGCATTGATGTTGATTTTCATTCCTCACCATTGGGCCAACATTGCAGACCGATAATAGAATGCAAGAACGTTAATGCCAGATATAGATCATTCGATGGAACTTGCAATAGTCCGATAGCATCTAAGGCCTTGTGGGGAGCTGCTGGTCAGCCAATGGAACGACTTTTACCTCCCGCTTACGAAGATGGGGTCTGGTTGCCACGAACAAATGGGATTGACGGTGTGCCGCTTATGTCAGCGAGGGAAATTTCCAGAACTCTTTTTACGGGTGCTAGTAAGCCCCATTCCAAGTACAACCTCTTAGTTATGCAGTTTGGACAATTTCTGGCTCATGACATAACCCAATCTGCTTCGATTCGCTTAGGTAAGATAAATAAAAGAGTTACTTAAATTTGCTGACGATATTTTCGGTTAAAGAGAATGGAGAAGCTATTGAATGTTGCACACCAGATGGATCTGATGTTTTACCACCTCACTTGTCTCATTTTGCTTGCATGGCTATTCCGGTTGAACCTCAGGACGAATTCTATTCTCATTTTAACCAACGATGTATAAATTTTGTGCGTCTTTCCCTCTCCCCTAATTCGGATTGCAAAATCGGATATGCCAGGCAGAGGAGTAAGGTTACTCACTTCATAGACGCATCTCCCGTGTATGGGTCAAATATACAGACCGCTAAAATGCTTCGTACGTTTCAAGGTGGAAAACTGCGTATGTTTGACGATTTCGGAAGAGATTTGCTCCCTTTGACAGATGAAAAGGAGTCTTGTGGAAGTAATGAGCCAGGCAACGTGTGCTTCAAATCTGGTAAGGACTTATCAAAGTTAAATGAAATATGTTTGTACTTTTAAATATTTTAGGCGATGGCCGGACTAATCAAATAATTTCTTTGGTGGCAATTCATACATTGTTCGCCAGGGAACATAACCGCATCGCAGATGCCTTATCGCAGATTAATCCAAAGCTTACAGATGAAAGGATTTATCAAGAAGCGCGCCGCATCGTTATCGCTGAACTTCAACATATTGTTTACAACGAATATTTACCTATCGTTATTGGTTCACTGCAAATGAAACGTTTCAGATTGTCAACGCTTAAGCATGGATTCGATAAGGGTTATAGCACAGACGTGAATCCTGCAGTCACTAATGAATTCACCGGTGCTGCATTCCGATTTGGACACTCAACAGTTGATGGGAAATTCCACTTACATTCAGGCAATGGTATTGATGAAATTATTGATATACCTGACGTTATGTTCAATCCATCACGAATGCGCAAGAGAACATTTCTGGACGGTATAATCAAAACAATGTTGGATCAGCCGATGCAAAAAGTTGACGATTCTATCACTCATGGGGTACATTATGTTATTTTAAAGCTTAGTGTATGTTAAAGCTATACAATTTTTGTCAAATAGCTCACTAGATTTTTATTCCGTGGTGCAAATCCGTTCGGCCTGGACTTGGCTGCCTTGAACATACAACGTGGGCGAGATCATGCTCTGAGAACTTACAATGATTATCTTGAAGTCAGTGGCCACAGAAGGATACATAGTTTCAACCAATTTCCACAAGATGTGCGTATACTTATTTTATGATGCAACTCCAACTTTATAATTTAAAATTTAGATTGCACGGAAATTAGCTCGAGTATATCGTCATCCCGATGATATTGATTTGTGGGTTGGGGGACTCCTTGAGCCACATGAAAATGATGGCTTGGTTGGTCACACCTTTGCTGAAATAATAGCAGATCAATTCTCACGACTTAAGCATGGCGATCGCTACTTTTACGAATATGACTCGCATGTTAATCCAGGCGCATTCACTGCAAATCAAATCAAAGAAATTCGGAAATCCTCACTAGCTCGAATTATTTGTGATAATGCTGACCATATTGATTTATTTGAAGTATCACGGTCATCATTCGTTCGGCCTGATTTTCCTGGGTAACAATAATCTGATGAATATTCTAAGTATCCAACTTTTGCTCTATTTTTCTTTATTTTAGGAATGAGAAGTTGCCATGCAACAGTGCAAGAATTCCTGATGTCGATCTGAATGCTTGGAAAGTTTAAATTTATATTAATTGTATTTGTTTTAAATTAAGTAGTGTGTGTGTGTGTGTATAATTTCATCTAAATGTTAAATAAAATAAATTAAATATTCAAATTCAAACAGAGTTTTCTTATTCTTTCAGTGATAAGGTTTGAGCAAGTCTAAGGCTTTTTGTTTAAAAAGATTATTTTAAAACTTAGACGATGACAGCCGCAATGCCGCTGTTAAATGTAAAATTGACATGCTATTTACTTAAACAAGGAATACTATAAGCACAGACAAATGTTATACAGATGTTTCACCTTTATGGGAAGAAGTGATGAATGAAAACGATATCTACTAAAAAAAACTTTTTAAAAGCTTCAACGAAAAACATCGGGTTTTGTTTCATATTTCTTTTGAGCTACCTTTTCAAATTCAATCTTCAGTCAGCTTAATTAAAGTAGATTAAGCGCCTTATTATAAGAGGACAAAAGTATATTCATGTGTAAATATTTTAATGTTTTTATTTTTCACTGAAAGTGTACAATGTAACTTACACTCCTATTGTGAGTGTCAATCAACGATCGTCACGATCATTGTCGATTACGTCGATTGATTTTAGCTTTGGCATTGTGTAACTCAATCGATGAATGAATAGATTATTGTTTATGCAAATTTTATTATTGTGAATAATCAGACTTTGATAGTTTTGTTTGGTTATTGTTTTCATTATAATTTGCAAAAATTTGTAAAAGATGAAACTGAAAATTACAAAGTTTTAGCCAGAAAAAGAAGAGAGCAAAGATATGCGTATAACCCTTTTGAGAATGTGTAAGTATTGTTAATTTCGCAAAATGTATCTCACGTCTAGATACCAATGTATACTTTGTCCTAACAGATTTTTAACTATATCCGACTATCTAAAGAAGCAATTAGAGATCTATTCGGTCGACGTCTAAGAAGTGAATGGCCCGAAAAGAAGTGAATGGCCGCCTGAAGTTAGCCGCTGTTCCGTTTTATTGAAAGTCTAAGAAGAATGAAAAGTGATTTCAGACAAAAACAGAAAAATGTGGTGTCGTGTAGAAAAAGCAACGTGGTGTCGCTTCTTCTCTTTACTTCCTTCTTATCTGTCAAAAAATTGTGTCTAGTTCCCGAGAGGTTTATCTATCGTTTGTTTATTGTTCGTATGACACCTTGCTTCTTCACGAAGTGCGGAAGATCTATTTCGGTCCAGTGTCGATTTCCGCAGGTTTGTGGAAAATAAGAAAAGAAGCCAAGTCATTCACTTGAATTTCAATTTCGATTATCGTGGTGTTAGTTTTGAGCATTGATGTATATGCAGCCTTTCTCAGTACTGATTAAATTTTGAAGAATGAAAAAAAATATTTACTGAAAATATAAAAACGCTATAAGACGGCTAGAGAGAGGGAAAGTGAAGCAGCAATACCCTAGCCCGGATGGGCAAGGCTATATTTTTGACGTTTCATTTTCTCCTTCTTTATCTTTAGAATTAACTTTATTTATACTTCCCACTCTCAGAATTCGCTGTTTAATTTGAATTTGGCGCAAAACTATATGAAGAAATGAAGTTGGTACTTAAAGCAAGCATTGAAATGAATTTAATAACTTTCAGTTCATTTGTGATTAATATGAATGATCTCCGGAATGGTCGATGTCGTTTTTTTCTATGATTTTATACAAGTTGTTTTATTAAATAAATAAAATTCCATCCCCAAGTTTTTCATCTGCGATACCGTGACAGCAATTATGAGAGAATGAAAGTTCAAAATAACATGACCGAGACCTGCTTTGTTTTAAAGAGAGCCAAGTATGTATATAGGAAGGACTCAAATATATAAACGTTGACTAAGATTGTTTTAAAAAATCTTATATATTAAACTAAAAAAAAAATTTCATAAATTAAAAGCCCTGTTTGTACATTCAAATGAAATAAACTGATATACAGAAGTCACAGCTTTATGAAGATCTGATACCTTTGAAAAGCGTTATAATCCGAAATAATACCTGCCCATGGTTTACTTCGGACGTGGTTAATTCACTTCGTGTTAGAAATAGACTGTACAGAAAGTGAAAGCAAAGTCCTAATAATCAAAACTGGATTTTGTATACTCGTGCTCGTAACTGTGCTTCACGCACAGTTCGTGAATCTAAAAAGAACTATTACAACCGGAAGTTGGATTGCAAGCTTCCGTCAAAGACGCTCTGGCGCAATCTTCGCCAAATCAGCGTGAGTGGTAAACATATTCAAGAGTGCAAAATGGATCCAGATGTTTTAAATTAGCATTTTCTAGCTAATAGTGTCGAAGAAGATTCCGCTAGATCATCTTCCAGCAATTCTAATTTGCTCCCTCGGTTGGAATTTAATATAGTATCATGCTTAGACGTTCTTGAAGCGTTTAATTCCATGAAGTCAAATGCAGTTGGAGAAGATGGGATTCACTTAGGTATCTCAAAATGATTTTGCCGTTCATCATTGAAACACTATCTCATATTTAAAACTCCTGCATAACTTCCGGCATTTTTCCACAATTGTGGAAGACTACAAGGGTTATTCCAGAAGCTTAAATATCTAGTGCTAGCTCTCCTAATGACTATAGACCAATAAGTATTTTACCCTGTCTGTCGAAAGTTTTTGAGAAGATCCTAGCTAAGAAAATCTGTAACAATCTGGAGCAACATTCATTGCTCTATCCTCTTCAGTCTGGCTTTCTGAAGAAATAAGGACTAACTTTGACAAGGACAACCTTACTCTTTTTTGCTTGCTGGACTTCTCTAAGGCTTTAGATTCAGTTAACCATGAACTGCTCTGCTTCAAACTTCGACACTTTTTCAATTTTAGTGACAGTGCAGTAAAACTTGTACGTAGTTTTCTTCATAATCGGTTTCAGAAAGTTGTGGTTGGGAAGAGATCTTCGGAGTTAAAACGTTTGTTATGCGGAGTTCCTCAAGTATCTATACTCGGTCCCATACTGTTTTGTATGTTCATCAATGACCTGCCATCTGTCTGTAATCATGTCATATTACATCTCTATGCCGATGATGTTCGGTTTTTTTTGTCCAGACCTATTGACAGCTTAAATGAACTTGCCGTGGACTTAAATGCAGACTTATTGGCTATTAATGGGTGGGCAGTCGATAATGGACTTCGCATAAACTCTGCAAAATCGCACGTTATGCCGATGTTTAAAAGGACACTTGACCCAACATTCTTACATGATATTTTTTTACACAACACTAAACTTTCGTTTGTTGATAAAGTAACCAGCTTAGGGTTTGTAATCAACGACAAGTTTACGTGTCATGACCATATAAATCTTGTTGTTGGTCGCATATATGGCTGCCTAAGGAAACTACGTTACACTCCTGCATTCACTCTTATCGAAACTCGTCGACGATCGGTTTTAACTCTAATTGTTCCTCTTATAACGAACGCTGAGGTGGTCTACTGTAATCTTGACTCCTTATCACAGCACAAACTTCAGGTTGCCTTCAATGACAGAGTCAGATACATTTATGGGCTTAAGAGATTCGATCGAATATCTGTTCTATCAAAGAATGTTTTGGGATGCTCGTTACAACATTATGTAAATGCTAGTTATTGTATCTTTCTGCATAGAATCTTCGTTCGTAGGAAGCCTGAATATCTTTTCACTAAATTGAACTTTTCTCGGTCTCAAAGAACGCGTAACATCAACATCCCTCCTTTTAAAAAATTAATTTCGTCGCGTTTGTTTTTTATCGACTCAGCCAGACTTTGGAATTCTTTACCTACACATATCAAAGGAATAATGAACGATGTTCAGTTCAGGCCTTCAGTTCCGTCTTCGCTGCGGCTTGAATCTCCTCTATCGTATTAAAACGGTGTCCCCGGAGCGGTCTTTTGAGCTTGTTGAACAGCCAGAACTCGCACGGCGCCAGATCAGGTGAATACGGTGGTTGCGGAACGATATGGGTTGAGTTTTTGGCGAAATGATCATGAATTACGAGTGCGGTATGGGATGGTGCATTATCGTGGTGTAAAAACCAAGAATTGTCTTTCCACAATTCCGGCCTTTTTAGGCGGATAGCGTTACGCAAACGACGCATAACGTTAAAATAATATTCCTTGTTGACTGTTTGGCCGGTTGGAAGGAATTCATAAAGCACAACATCACGATAATCGAAAAAAACAGTCAACATGACCTTGATATTTGAGCGACTTGGCGCGGTTTTTTTGGTCTCGGCTCTCCTTTGGCACGATATTCGCTCGATTGATCGGTTGTTTCGGGGTCGTAAGCATAGATCCAAGTCTCATCGCCAGTTATAATGCGTTTCATGACATCCTGGTAGTCGGAACGCATTGTTTCACACACTTCAACGCGACGCCTTTTTTCCAAAAAATTCAATGTTTTCGGTACCAGTCGAGATTTGACGCGCTTGAGGCCCAAAGCATCCTTCGAAATGGTATTGACTGAGCCTTTCGATAAGCCAACTTCATCAGCAAGGTCTCTAATCGTTAATCGATGGTTTTTCAACACCAAATCTTTGATTTGTTGGACGTGAGCTTCATCGGTTGAGGTTGATGGTCGCCCAGAACGCTCTTCGTCTTCGAAACGTTCACGGCCGGCTTGAATCACTATACCAATTGTCAACATTTTTTTTAGACATAGCCTCATCATCAAAGGCTTTCTGCACCATCCTCAACGTATCCGCAGCAGAAAATTGATTCCGCAAACAAAATTTAATGCAAATTCTTTGCTCAATAAATTTCGACATCGCAAACAACGAAAAACTCACTTTTAGCAGCTCACAAAACGACGCGTATCTCAAACACTATGAATTTATTTTGACATGAAATTTCACATAGATGTCACTGACAGTACTACCAACCTAAATAGAAAGAAAAATTTCCAAATCCTTCTACGCGCGCAGTTTAAATTCATATGTCACCTTATTTTTTGGACACAGTAGTATCCATCGTTGCCTGGGTGAGTGGATTCTATACGTACCAATGCCCATTTTTAGGGAGGCGAATGAGGTTTCTTGAGGCCGACTAAGTCACCAACTTGAAATCCTTCTGAGCCTTTCTCCATTTGGGGCGCTGCTGAAGTGAAGTGATGTACTCAGTACTCCAATGGTGCCAAAACCCTTGCGTTTTATCACGAAATGGTAACTCACGAAATGGTAACTCGACAATATATTTGCTGTCCGGTGCGCGAGAGAAAGATTTTAAAAAATGTTGATCTGCCACGTCCTCTTCCTTTCGAGTGGAATTCGACACAACGACCGTCCAGCAGAATATTCCAAGCCTTATCAGACCCGAGCAAAACATCAATAGGCCCCGACGAATTAAATTTAGGATCAGCAAGTGAAGGACATATATAGTATGTTTAATATGTTGTCATATTCGAATGAAGGAAGAGGTGTAGAGGAGGTTATATTATTCAAAATATAGGCTTCGATTTCTACTTCGTGCGAACTATAACAAGAATGCAGTGCTAGTGTCATGAGACCATGTGTAATACCAGCTTCTATTAACGCAATTCCAGTGATAGGTAACCGTTTAACCAAAGCCTCCGTACCAAAAGAGACCTGTGACCCAGTGTCGATAAGCACACGACATTAAATTTCCCAGTGGAATCAATAACCTTTACCACGATCGAAGGTAGAATTCCGGATAGACAAATACCAATTTTGATATGATTTGCAACAACCGATGGTTTTGAACCTGAAGGAGCCACAGAGTGGTCATCATTTTGATGGCTAACTACCTCAATTTGTCTAAGTGCACTTATGTGTGGTACCGCAATATGTACAACGAGTTCGAACGCGACATTTTGATGAAGAATGTTTTGTGCCTTAACAATTATAACAAAGTTTTTGATTTTCTCAAAAACTAGAACGGTTTTTTGTGTTCTATTCAGAATTGATACAATCATTGACTACAAAAAGCAAATTTAGCACTTCATTTCACATTTTTTAAAAAAATTGGTCTAAACTTGTTTTTTTAATTTTTTTTTATCAAAATTATGAGTTTGCATGCGAATTTTTTCAAAAACTATTAAAGTAAACTATTTAATTTAAACCCAGGATTAAACAACATGTTTCTGGCTTTCAAAGCCGGTATAGTACTTTATTGTAAGTGTTGCCGTTGTTTTTCTTTTTTTTCATTTTAAGTCATTTTTTTCAAATTGCCCCTACCCCCCTACCGTAGTAAAAAATGCTTGTTTTTGACCCCTCTACAAGAAACGTTATCAATTTTTGGCGCCCAAATTATCGTACTCGTGCCAAGCTAAGCATTTTGTTTTAAATATGTTTTTCCAATGCAACTATATTTAAAACGCTTGCTGCATATTAAAGGTCTTTTCAACACCCCCGTTGCGGTTGGCGAATCGAACTAAAAATGAAGCGAATGTGAGAATTTTGTATCACTGTTGGCAAATTAATGAGTTTTCGTTCAATTAAATCGACAATCCTTTGTCGAATTGAAATTCCACATTATTGTGGTTGGCAAACAGTCGATAATTATGCTTCCTTACGTCAAAAGTGGTCGAACATAATCATTTAGTGATGAAAAGAGCGAACGGTTGGATATAAAAGGATTTGAAATTGAAAAATTTAAAATAAAATAAAATTCAAATTAAAAATGTCTCAAAGCAAAGTAATGTAATAATTGTTTCAGTGTTTTAATTTTTTTGTTTGTTATTTAATGTTCTTTTTTTTTATTCATTAAGTTCGAAAAGAATCAACACAGATTAATTAGCGAAGTTCAAGAAGAAAAGAGTGGCACAAGGTACAATTTTAATGGTTGTTATAAATTTATTTGTTGTTGGCATATACCAAAACGAAAGCGGTTGCCACAAGAGGATGACCAGACCCCCAGGTCAATTTGAAGAGGATAACCAGAGTCCGCTTTGAAAAAAAAACACAATTGACCACAATTTAAAAGCCTACCATGCCACGAAGTGCCCTCTTTTGTCACAAAAAAAATATATTAAAGACCGACTTCAATTTGCTACAGTTAACGCAAGTTGGTCAGCCAAAGAATGGCGTACGATTTTGCGGTCAGATGAGACAAAAAATAATTTTATTAGGCCGGATAAAAAGAAGAAAAAAATAAGAAGGCAAACTGGAAATGAATTCGATCCAAAATATATAGTACTATAAAAACCAATGCTTTAATGGTATTGGGCCAATTCATTGGATAAAAGATACTTTGACAAAGAAAAAATATGCCGACACTTGATACTGTAATGTACCCTTTCGCAGACGACAATATGCCGTTAGTTGACAGTTTCAACAAGATAATGATCCTCAACATATTGCCAAGGCATGTTAAAGTTCTCCAATGGCCAGCATGGTCCCCAGACCTGAACCCAATAGAAAGTCTTTGGGGTCGTGACGAACGAGAGCTTAGTGTCTCCTAAGCAAAAGAATAAATTTGATCTGTGGCGAACTGTTGAACAAATTTAGAACGAAATTCCTTACTCTGTGTGCCAAAACTCGTGGACTCAATGCCCCGTAGATGCAACAGCACTTATTATTAGTAATCATCTCTATTGTAATAAATAATAATTTAATTTTTTTTTCTTACTCTATTTCGTTTAATATGCATATTATTTTGCACATAAAAAATTGTTGTTTTTTTTTGCACAGCACTGTATGTACAGTTAGCGACAAAACTCTTGGCACTCACGCACAGTTCCTCCAATTCTGAATTAATAATATATATAGGTAAAAAAAAAAAAAAAATTTTATACTTTTCAGTGTGTTTACTTATGCTCTTTATATTCACAAAACAATATAAACAAAAATAGTTAAAAGAAAGAAAAAAACTAACAATTCATTTCAAGTAAATACATTGTAGCACGACAAAAGTCTTGGCACCTATTATAAAAAATAGTAAAAAACAACATTTTAATATTTCGTATGATACCCATTTGCTTTGATTACAGCTTGTAGACGTCTCTGCATGGATTCGACCAACTTCTTGGTGTAGTTGACGCTAATATTTTGCCACTCCTGCATAATTATGTCCTTAAGATGCTGCTTTGATCTTATGTTATGGTTTCGTAGACTATTTTCCAACAAGCTCCAGAGGTTTTCAATTGGATTGAGGTCTGGAGATTGTGGTGGGGTAGCTAAAGTATGGGGGGTGTTAAAAGCGATCCATTGCTTAACTATATATGCTGTATGTTTTGGATCGTTGTCCTGTTGAAAAAAATAGTCTCGCCCATGAACCAACTTTTGTGCACTTTCCTTTAAGTTTTTCTTTAAAATGTTAAGGTAACCGAATCTATCCATGGTAGTTTCAATAAACTCGATATTCCCGACTCCTTGTGCGGACATGCAACCCCATACCATCACCCCACCACCACCGTGCTTGACTGTTGGATGTAAATTCTTTGGCAAGAGTGCTTCACATGGGCGACGCCATACTAAAATGCGGCCTCCAGATCCAAATATATTAAATTTTGATTCGTCGGAGAAAATTACTTTATCCCAGAAGTCTTGTGGAGCATTAACGTACTGTTTCGCGAATTCAAGCCTCTTTTTACGATTAACTTTGGATATGAACGGTTTTTTTTACAGCTTTGTGACTTTTGTAACCAGCCTTGCGAATTACTCTCTGAACCGTACGGGTCGAAACTCTTTTTCCAAATTCTTCTTCGACATCAGCCATTAGTTTTGGAGCACTTAGTCTAGGATTTTTCTTAATTTTTCCTATAATTGATCGTTCTTCACGCTGTGTTAGTGATTTGGGACGTCCTGTTCTTCCTTTGTTTTTTATTCTTTTCTCCTCTTCAAATCGTTTTATTACATTTCTTATGGATGATTTATTTCTCTTGAAATGTTTCCCGATCTGTTCGTATGTCATACCATCTTTTCTCAAATTTAAAATAATTTTTCTCTCCTTTTCCGTTATTTCCTTACGTGTAGTCTTTGCCATTTTTTACAATGCGAAGATTTTGCTCAGAAAGTGTCGAAATTCAATGAGAAATGTGTACTACTTACGGCAATGTATTAAGGCAGACTGCGTATTGTTGAACAAAAGCCGAAACATGATAATGAATGATCACAAAAGTCCCGTTAGCCAACTGAGGATCAAGAGTTCCACCGAAGTGCCAACACTTTTGTCGTCACATGAATAGTGTTTGTGGAAATTTTTGTAAAGAGGACAATAGAAATTCAATATAAAAATAAGGAGATGACCTGGATCCTTATGAACAGTTAGTGGAGATTAAATAAGGGCGACTTATGTGTACATTGGGCGCGAAATTGCATGAATAAACGAACTTTCTTTGGTATTTGCTATAAGTGCCATGATTTTTGTCGCTTACTGTATGTACATGTAGGTTGTAAATCGTAAATTCAATCTTGTCAAAAAGTTATTGTTATCCTTTTAAACCGTAAACCAAGCCAAAAACTATTAATAAATACAATACATCAATTCGATGAAGTACATAATTATTAAATTATGCACTTGTTATTTTACCAAGACTGAATACGGCTTTCTTTCATGACAAAATACAAAGACATGATAAATTCTCGCGCCTTTCCTTGTGAAAAAAAGACTCCTTCCCTCGCACACACGCAAATGGTTCACTTGACGAATGCCGCTATGGATCCTCATTACGAGTGATCATGTGTACATTCAGAAAACCAGTCAAATGAAAAGTTTCAATCCAAAAGAAACTCTACCTCTATTCGATGACTGATTTATTCGGAGGAGGAATTGCATTCATTCAAAACTCCCGTTTAGTTTTCATCCTTTTATTTTTTTTGCTTTTGCTGCTTGACACGGTGAGAGGAAAAATGAAAGACTGAATGAAGAAGGGGTGAAACAGCTTTACTTGCTAAGCTTGTTATTTTCTGAAAGCTATTCGTCGACTACGAGAGAAAATTGTTTAATTTTGTTGTATGGACATGTTTTCAACTGTAAAATTATATTGTCTGTTCCGGATTCATACGCTTTAGTGCTTTATTTATCTTAGTGTTCATATTAACTTTAATTTTATTCATTACAGTCAATCTTGAATTATTTTATACTGTCATTTATAACATACGATTCAATTCATTAACTTTAATTGTTCATTCATTATGCAAATAATTGTAAGAACACTATTGTGAGTCGCACGCACCGGTGCATTGGTCAGCTTTTCGCGAGTAGTTTTCGCCCGATTAGAATATTTGTTATACTTTTCTATGGACTGCCAGCGCCCCTTTTTATGGCTAGAGTTGCTTCATGAGCCGGTGCGAATATGGTGTCTCTCCAACAAGTGTTCCCAGCGGTACCCATCCTTTATGGAATATGTTTTCTTATCTCACATAGAAACCTTGACATGCAAGAGAAATACTGTTGCTGTGTGTGTAGATTGCGAAGGTTGGTGGCTACCACTGCGATCATTACTCGTTCACTTAAAATTTGGATCTTGGACACACCAGAAGAAGGCTAAGAAAAATTTGTAATGTACTGATTGGTTTGTTTTACTTTTTTTTAAATATACTTTTGGTCAGCACAAAAAAAAATCCTATCCATCACTGTGCTTCTTCGGCTTTTTATTGAATTTTATTGTTCGTCCTGTTTGCTGTTCTTGACTAAGCTGATTCAAGAACATTGTCTGTGCTTAAAGTTTTACATACTAGTAATGTATGTAGATTGTATGTGTTTGGAATGTATTCTACGTTTATTCATATTCATATCACCGAACAAACGGCTAATTCAATCAATTGATTATTTTATGGTCTTACCTTGTGGGTATGGGCTACAATGAAATGCCCATCATAAAATGATGTTGCAGTGGAATAACATTGTCAATTTCTAATTAAATACAATTTCAAATCACTTAAATGTTCAGTTGTCAAATCACATTGGTATTTTTTTTATTCATAAATTGTTGAACGTAAAAATAATAACGTAAACGAACGTAAAAGTAATTAAATAAAAAAAGCAGTGAAAAGAAGCTTAAGAACTTTTCCAACAACAACATATACCAACGGATTAACAGAAGTTGGATTTCTCTAGAATCCAGAATTATAAACCTGAGGGGCCGCATACTACACAAAATGCTCAAAACTCAAGACATGTTTCATACTGCGACAAAACGTTTGGAGAAATTAAAAAAGGTTAAGTACTTACCTGAAATCAGGACTCTGGGAAATACATTCTCTCAAATCCACCTGCAAAAAAAGTTCATCGACAGTCTCACGCTATTCAGAAAAACGCAACACCAACAGCGGAGTCGGATTGAGCGTAGTTGAATAAAATGGAGAAATTCTTGCACACGGTATCTCCCACCATGCGCAAGCGTCTTTGCTGAGGAAACCAAAGGAATACTTTCGTGCTTAGAAATAAGGACACATGCCAAGGGTAAATTCATTATAAGCATCGATAGTTTATACATATTTGAAGCTGCCAAGAGCCACTGTAATAAAAACCAACCCACAACAAATTATTAATACAGATGGGTACAAGAGCCAAATTGATTTGGATGCCCAGTAAGACGGGACACCTGGGAAAGAATTCCCCGATTTTGCTGCAAAAAGCGCAAAAAATTCGTTATGACTTCTTCTAACTAAAGTATCAAAATAGTAGCTTCGCAAAAAATCTACACACAAATAAATGAAAAATTGCAAATGTACGATCACCGCCAGAAAAACATCAACCGCAATAGATGCACATTTAAACTCACTAACTCCACAACGCCACTTGTGAATGAGTGCTATAAACGGCCACGTCCCGGGCACACAAGTCTAATTGCATTTCTGCTTCAAAGAGATCCACAACCCATCTGTGAATTTTACAACGCTTTCGAACTGACACCCTCGCAAGATACATTCCACCTTTCCACATTCCAAATCCAAAATATTACAAACTTACGTACTACCCCATCCGAAAAAAATTCCAACTTATTTATTAATTCCTGGAAAAAATAAATGTACACAAACTAATTTAAAAAATTGAGACAGAAGTGAAAAGCCCTGGCAGCTAGTGCTTATATTAGTTATCATTTTAATTGTAATTAATAGAATAATAAATAAATAAATAAATAAATAAATTGAATAAAAAAACACTGTAATAAAATTCAACGGGTTTTTTGGTCTCCGAAATCTTCTCCGAGAAGACTTCTTCTTTTTGTTTCACATCTTTTACAAAGTTACTTTCTGCGGAAATATTCGCGTATTAATATTAATAGAGGCAAATCGAACGTTTAAAACTTGTTGATTTGCGTAAGGTGCGACAAAAGGCTAGAACGACTAGTTAAGGTCAAAATAAGAAAAAAAAAACATAAAAAAAGGTGGTCTATCTCCCCCCGTTTAGGCGAGAGGCATTTTGAAATGCATAATTTTTTCCAATATTCAATGCTCAATTAATTTTAAGTCAAATCTGAAAATCCTGGTGTCACAATGTGTCTTCGTTTGAAGAATATAAAAAACCAATGAAGGGTACTTTAACCTTGAAAATAATTTCATTTCGAATTTTCTTAGACATCCCTCCCAATCATTTTTTTCTTGTAATGACCTAGCCTACTCGCTATAACCTTTTGTCGCATGTTATGCAAAGTGTAGAGTAAAATCGGGTAATGTGGTAGTGGCATATCTCCATTCCCTTACAAAACTGAAGACGCTCATACCTGCCCAACCAGAAGAGAGAATCATGGTTTGTGTTGACTTATTGAAATTCCTTCAGATTAATTTTTCGCCCAGTTGTATGAAAGGTGCCAAGTCGGTAGGCTGATTTTTTTTTACGACTAAAAAAATTTGATTTTCTTTCAAAAGGAGAAATCAGGAAATGGGACAAAGCTGATATGGATAATTGCTCGCATCTTAAACGTTTTAACTTCCACACACGACGCTGCAAAGAATGGCAAGAAGTAAAAAACCCATTGACTATCTGCTTTTAAGCAAATTGGGACGAAAGCCAGCATTTAGTGAATCTTTTAAGAATCAGTTTTAGAATATGCACTGGATATGGAAGCTCGTTTTTAGGGCCAAGTGACGCTAAGATCACTAGCATTTCAACTAGCGAAGGTAAATAAAATGAATGAAGGAATGAGCTGGGAAAGACTGGTTTCATGGATTATGGATTGCCGACGACATAAGGGGAGGTTAAGCTTGCGAACGCCAACAGGTATGTCTTTTAACCGAGCTAAAGGGTTTAGTCGCAAAAACGTAGAAATATTTTATAACTTGCTCGAACAGGAATATGAAAATCGTATCTATCGCATTGGGAACTTTGATGAAACTGTGCTAAGCATCGTTCAAACCAAGCAACCAAAAGTGTAAGCGAACCGGAAAACGACTTAAGGTGCTGACATCAGCTGAACGAGGGTCGCTTATTAAAGTAGTAAATGCATGAGAGCAGGTAGAAGTTTTATAGCACTATGTTTTTTTTCTGATGAAAGAAGCAACTCCGGGCGCGAAGTCTTCATGTCATATAGCCGGATGGATACAAGTCCTCTAATACAAGCCAAGAAACCGACCCGACAATTTTAATGATGTTCCACGAAGACAATACAATGTGGTACTTTTGTAAGAATCGTCCGATTGATGATTAATCGTTGAAAAAATGGAACACATGTCTACAATGTGAAATGTGACCAATTAGATAAGCAAAATTAAAAATGAATAAATTCCGTAATTTTTTTGATTAAAATCAGATTTAGTGCAGAAGGGATGTACTACATAATACACAAAATATTTTCTGAATATTTAAGGGAGGTGGTAAGGTTTTAAAATTATTTTTTTTTTTTGCATTTTTTTTTCTGAATGAACAATATGTTCGGAATATTGTGTACAAATCTAAAGTGAATCCGAGTATAACGTTTCAAACGACCGGCCGTGATACCTAAGTTTTATAACTGCCCGGTAGCCGCTCGATACTTTGCAAAATGCCAAGAAAGTAACCCGGTAAGATCGCCAGGAAATTGGCAATATTGTGGGTCGACCGAGTATAAAACCATTGGAAATGATAGTGAAGAAGCGTCCTGCGCGTCGCATAAAAAAATTAAACTTAGTACTTTAGAACATGTGGAGCAAAATTTGGAGAAACATTACAAGATCATAGACTTCCTGTTTATATTTTCAACGAAAAGTTTCTTGGAGGTTTCACGCAAAATAACAACGAGAGTCTCAATCAACTTATATGGAAAATCTCTCCAAAACAGTAGGCGGTATTGCAATCGTTGTTGAAATTGAATTGCTTCATTTTCAATCAAAGATGTTTTGCTCTGCCCGAGCGAACGAAGAGGGTAGAATAGCAAAAAGATGCATTGAATGACAGTGTTTCGCTTTATGGAGCTGGCATTGATGACTATGATAGTAAAAAATTCAATTTCTTTTATTGACGGTTTATTTCGAATTTTCATTTACAAAAAACTTTAAATCGATTTTTCCGAAAATGTTATTTTTGAAGTTCGTGAACCGAAACCGATCTTTTTGAAAATGTGAACATTAGTTCTTCACATAAATCAACAGGTAATCAGGAAGAGTTTTTTTTCTATTCTTTTAATAACAAATTAAATGCGATTTTTCACTTCCAAGTGCTGCAAAAAATAGAAAAAAAAACTCTTCCTGATTACCTCGAGAAATACATCACCTTTAAAATTCATATAATTTTTTTTGTTTCAGATGATCCGGTAACGAGTTATAATGTTCACCGCAAAACTACTTTTTTCAAGGCGCCTCTGGAGATTCAATGTCACCGGCTTACTTATCAATATTTTATTTTCAAAAGTTGTACAATGAAATGGAATCAAATGTAATAAAATTGTATTACTCATGTCGCCGCAAAAAAATCACAAAAATATGTTGTTTTTTTTGCCTTTAAAACCTTACCCCCCCTGTAGATATATTTCGGGTTATATGCTATAGTACACCACATTTAACTTCCCGTGTATTCCACATTACCCATCCTCTTATGAAGATGGTACTTTTCGGGTCGTTCTTCTTTTATAGCAATATTTCTTTCATATAAAACGTGAATGCTAAGACTTAACCAGGATATGTAAAGTATGCACACTTTCTTTGAAAGGAAAAGAATAGTTGGCTCGTTATGGTCATAAAAGTAATAGGTATACCACAATACCCGAATCTACTCTATATACAAATGTACATATATGTTAGTACAAAAGAACAGTCAAAGCGAATATAGCCCTTCGAACCTTTGTTTCTGAACCCATGTTGTTAACTGATGGAGCAACGACATTCTGGAATTGCTTTAAAATTTTAATAAGCTTAAATGTAATTATAAATGATGACAATTTATAATACAATATTTAATTGTTCAAAGGTTACAAATCGTACGGTGACTTAAAGTCTTCACAGTCCAGCCAAAATAATTCTAGGATCTTCCACAGCTGCCTTTATTTTACGCAAAAACATGACTGCCTCACGTCCGTCGATTAGACGATGGTCGTACGTTAATGCAACATACATCATTGGACGAATTACAACCTATTGTAAAGAAAATATCGTAGTAATTATGAAAAAAAATGTATTTGCATTACAGCTCATCCCATCATACCTGTCCTTTAACAGCAACTGGGCGTTCGAAAATTCCATGCATTCCCAATATAGAACTCTGTGGTGGATTAATAATCGGAGTGCCCATAAGAGAGCCAAAAACGCCACCATTGCTTATGGTGAATGTGCCACCATCCATGTCTTCCACCGCTATTGCACCTTTTTTAGCTTTTTCTCCCAATGCAGCCATAGCAATTTCAATATCTGCATAATTCATGCCTTCTACATTACGAATTACTGGAACTACCAATCCTTTAGGAGTTGCAACTGCAACAGATATGTCGATGAAATCACGGTAAACGATTTCCTTGGGAATAGAAAAAAAATGTAGATTAATTTATTTTTATAGTTAATAAAAAAGTCAAATGTTAAGAAACTCTATTAACAATAAAAATGCCAAGCGGAAAATTGTGCCCAATTTTTAAAAGTGTACAGACAAAATTTTCTTGTTCTTCGTTCGAGAAATCTGCATTTTATGTTAATTTTTAATTCTCAAAACAAGTTTAAGGCATTCTTTAAAAGAAGTAAGCTTCAGATATTGGTATTGCGCAGAAGGAACTTACCACAAAACTTTAACTCAGTGACCGACAGAAGATTTAGTTTCGGGTAATTTCTGCGAAAATTTGTTTTCGACCTTAGTCTTCGTGCAAAGTAGCACGTCATTTGGTACAACAGTGGCTTCCACACGGCCCACAGCGTTTTGGTCCATTGTGATACATTAAGGGTTATGTGGATTACTTATCTACCTTTGCTTGTAAGGAAGAGGGTTCTGAGAGGTTTTCCTTCGATGTGGTGAAGAGTACCTGTTTTTTTCTCTAATGAACCGGACGAGGTCTTTTGGTTTGCTTTAGCAATTAAGGGCAAGGTTGCGAAAAAATAGGAACAAGGAAAGGAATTCACAGAGGTGATGAGTGACATCTCCTCAGACAGTTGACTGATCCAAGCCTTTTCGCATGTCTGTCACCATGAAAACAGAAACGAGAACCACTTAGGAGTTGCGAATCAAGTATAGAAGATTTCTTTTTCTGTTTGTTAAGGTGGTTCCAGGTTTGTCTGGTGATGGTACCAGATGGTTCATTTACCCATAAGTAAAGGCAAAATCAATTTGGATTTAAAATAAATCACTCGGCAGTGCACACTGTTACAAAACTTGTTTCTGATAACAACTGGAACCTTAATGCCAAAAAATACAGGTGCCTGTCTTGTGTATTTAGAGAAAGCCTTTGACACGGTTTGGATTGACGGATTTATTTACAAACTTATCAGATAAGAGTTTCCCCATTAATTTATAGTGATAATCGTATCTATAATCCGCGAGAAGAAATTTGTCTTAACAGACAGAAGACAAGACGCCAAACATTTTTGAAGCAATTAATGGTCTTGGCACCAATATTCTTTAATATTTACGTTTCTAAAATGCTGAGGGACTTGACTGAATAGCATTCACTGACGACGTCATTCTGAAGTTTGATACTCTCGAAAAATTCTGTCAGGACTGGAAACTAAAAATAAACCACTCTAAATTCAATCCATACTGTTCCGCACCCCCAGTAGGACAAGGCAATTCAGACTTTGCCTTCGAACCGAATTAAAAACAGTTGTGAGGTATTGAGGAGCTTCCTAAGATAAATTCCTGTATTATAATGACCATGTTAATATGCAATTAAAAAAAAAACAGATATGAAGGTCATTTCCTACCAAGCTATGCGAGTCCGGCATGGAGGAACATAAGCCCATAGGAATACTCCATCAAGCATATATTTGTTTATTAAGCCATATTATTTTGGTCCGATCTCGTAAAAGGAGTCAGTTATCATTTTCACACTTAACATATTAGCGTTCTTTTAATTTTTTTAAGATGTATTATCGTTATATATTTGAATTAAAGGATTAGGTTCACTGTCTGCATAATATGTTTACATTGTACTTAAGGGATGGATCTATTTATATCACATACGCTTTCAACAACAAAATACATTAAATTTACGTGACATCACTAAATTATGTTACAAAGGAGTTCTCAAACATAAAACCATATATTGCACTTTTTGGGTTTTTTTAAAACCAGTGATAAGTCTCCACATAGTTTTCAAGCTGATTATATTTTCCGAGATAAATACTGGGTTTTTGCTCCATCGAGTTCAGCTTTGAAATTGTTTCGCATTACCATATATTCGTTCCAATCAGTTGGCTAATTTTTCCATACGGCTTTGTTATATTTGTATATTTTCTACATTTAAACGAGTCTACTGTCCTTTTTATATTTTATATTGCTTGCTTGAAAGTATTCACATATGAATTGACATCTTCTCATTACTCATTTCACTTAAGTTTCTTCGGACACGTTCACAAAACTAACGTTTTTTAAATTTTAATATTTTTATTTGCTTTTTTCACTATTAATTTAACTTCCTATTCCAATGTTGATTTGAATGCTTTCATGGTCATTAATTTATTGTGTTGTATCTCTGAATGCTGAGTTCATGGTCAACGATTCCTGATGTCAAATGAGTTTCAATTAAGTAAATGACCTCAAACTTTCGCGAACAAACTTTGTTTTGCACTTCGTTGAAATTGTTTGTTAGACCTTTTATATTTAGGTACAACATTTTTATTTGCTTTGATTGTTAGGATCCAACACGCTCTCTCTCGATTTGTAACTTCCGTAGATACACTGGTTATTTCTTACTGAATATACAATATACTGTGACCAATATTAAGATTTAGACCAAGTTCATCATTGTACCCTTGCGGTTATCGCATTTTTCTTCTGCATTTGTCTCCTTACATTCGTCCCTTTTATGTTCTCCCAAGCATTTGCTACATCTCATTTCTTGGCAGCATTATGATTATAGCACCCTAATTATTTGAAGCACCTTTTCACATCCTGACCATCAAGTACATAACATCTATTCCATCCTAAGTTTTTTGTCCCTTTTTTGGGTACTTCTGCAAAACCACTGTCATCAACCTCCCCCGGCATTGTTGAATAGCAATTTACAAATAATATCTTTCAAATCTGTGTTTTGCCTTCTTATTATTTCGACTACTTCTTCTTCTGTGTACATAATTGTCATCCCTTTGTTTACCACTTTTGACTTTTGTATTTAGTATAACTCAAGAATGACAACTTGTCATTCACAGAAATAACGACGACCACTGTATTTTGCTCTATTTCTGTCAAGATACAATTTACTTGCATCGATTTTACCTTACTCTGTTTTTTGTTCAATTCGCATTCTGTTTTTGTTTTGGCTTTACAACCAGTGGCGCTTCTCCTTTTAAGCATAACCAATTATTATGCAGATATCTCACGCTTCTGGGAAGAAGTGATGTATGAAAACGAAATTTCCGAAAAAAGCTTTTAAAAAGCTTCAACGTAAACAAAAAAAATGGGTTTTTATTTCACTGTTCTCTTCGGCTCATTGTGTCACAGACAACTCAGAAAAAACTGAGAAAAGATTTTTTTGTCGTCTTCTTGCTTTATTTTAATTTGCTTGTGTATCTGCGGACGGAGTGCGCCGAGTGGCATTGGCACCGGCCTTTACCTAGAGATGCTGAATGGGGTAGTATATGTGGATATCGGCAACGAAGTATAGATCATTTGTAAAATGGTTGGGTGTTGCTTATTATTTTCTTTGTATAAGTTTTTAAACTCAGATCCCTAACATATAATGGAATATTATTTTAAGTATCGGTCACAAGTTTTAAATATAAAATTAAATATGTAGCTTGGTTCCATCACGAAATTTTTTCTTGTTTGAAACTACGATTTTGGTTTATGACGAGAAAGTTTGATAATTGTTGCATATGCAATGCATCTCTTCACGAGCTCATTTACCACCCACCGCTCACTTTGTCATAAATTTTTTTTAATGAATCAGTAAGTTTTAGAGAAAATACAGGTGGCGGAAAACTGCAAATCTAATCGGCGTAGGAAAAAGTGGCACGGTATTTTATTATTCTAATGTTTCGGGATAAAGATATTTATTAATACCAAGTACATGAATGCAATTTTGTTCCCTATTAATTTTTTACTTAAGTTGAGGTGACTGAAGATTAATATTGAAAAGCTAGCTCAAAGAAATTTTAAACTTTAAAGTTGTTTTAAAATCACAAAAGCTGTCGCTTTCGCAAATTGTGCTACAAAACCTGGAAATTTATTAATTTCAATTAAGGCTTCAATTCCACAAGTCACAGATCGACTTAGAACTTGGGCAGCAGACGTTACGTTATTTTTGTAAAACTCAGTAAGATTAATGTGCGATTTTGCTTGTTTTGGACATAGTTTGATAGTATTGCCTTTAACTGTATTTAAGAGGAACTCAATTGCATTCCAGCTTACAATTCCGTCAAATGTAAACTAATTGTAGTTTAGTAGGTTGTTCCGATTGCTCTTGATACGATGAAGAATATCGTCCTCTTTATAAATAAAACTATAGTTTTGTTCGTCAAGATTATGTTAACTAAATAAACTTCAATTTGTAGATTCTTGATCACAGAGCAAAAAGCTCTTACTTTCAGTTTCAGTGCTGTTTATACAAAGCAGTATTGTACTTCAATCTCAAATTGTTCCATAGATATATTACTTGGGCAAACGACATAATATGACTTGCTTAAAATTTCCACATAAAATGCGCATCATAAAAACGCACGCGGACTTAAGCGCATTCTTTTGATTTCTTCCGTAATCAACAAAACCTTCAATTTCGTCTTTGAATATATTGCAGGTTAGATTCGCAAGGCTCATTTCATCAAAAATAAGAAATTCCTTTTCTTTCCCTTCAAATGTTCAGGTTATTTTCTTTGATTCTTTTAGAAATTCCTGTTCAACCCTGGAGATAGATATTTAACCTTTATCAATCTATTTAAAGAAGATGGGCGCGTCAAGTGAACGGCGGATGAACGGACAAAGTTCACATCGAAACCCACTTTTCTTCTTCGGTGTTCTTTCCTTTACTCTGGGATAGAATGAGCTTCGAAAAAGTCTTTATATTTTGATTTGCACCATGCAAAATATTAATTTTCTACTTGATAGTCACCTTTTCATGCATGTGTACCTTTTTTATATACTTTTAAGCGACAAATTTTATTCAACAGGTGGATTTTAAATTTTCCATTTTTCTTGTTATGCCTTTGAAACTCAAATTACGCCAATAAAATTCAACAAACACAGTTAATCGATTCGATAAAGTGCACAATTACAACATCATGCACTTATTATTTTTTCAAGTCGTATCAACTTTCATTTTCATCACAGTATAGAAAGATATGATCGATTCTCCCGCCCTTCCTTGTAAAAAAAATCCCATTAACAGATTGTTTGCTCCTTTTCCATATGTTCAAACGATAAGTACAACCAAAATATCAAAAGAAATTGCATAAGGAAAATATATGAAAATATGATAAGAACTGAATGTTCGATGATGACATGTTTGGTATAAACCATAACTCAAACATTGTGATCGTGGCAACATATAGATCTCCAAGGAGCGCTGAAAGAGACTTCAGTGAAACTTTCAAAGAATGTGTTAAAGTATTTGCTGAAGAAACAAATGAACTAATTATAGCAGGTGTTAAGATGATGTATATAAATGAAGTATTTTGAGTGTGGTAAACGACAATGGATTAAGACAAAATGTCTCGGAATACACAAGAGAAACAAGAGTAACAGAAACCTTAATAGGCTATGTCATCATAAACATATCAAATTTAATAACGGCGGTTGACACAAGCTATACATTTTGAATCAAGGGACAGTAATAATTTCAATCAACACAAATATCACTCAGAAGAAAACGAAAAAAAAATTAGATATGATAGAACGATGTTCTCCAGAGAAATGAGTGCACTGAATATAAAATATAATAATATTGGGTTGGCAACTAATTGCGGATTTCACTCATAGATGGCTTTAGTTGAATTTTTAGGTTTGCTGACGTAATCGAAATGACAAACATATTTTGTTATTTGATAGTTGGTACTTCAACTCTCAATCAGTAAAATTTTTTGTTTGACCGGTTGTGTAGTTTTTGTTTGGCGTCTGTTGAAAAATGGAAAATCAAAACGAACATTTACGTTATTTTTTGCTTTTTTATTTCCGAAAAGGAAAAAAACGCATCGCAAGCTCACAAAAAGCTGTGCTGTTTATGTAGCTTTAAAAGAACGGCAGTGTCAAAATTGGTTTGCCAAATTTCGTTCTGGTGATTTTTCACTCAAAGATGAAAAACGCTCTGGTCGTCCAGTTGAAGTTGATGACGACCAAATCAAAGCAATAATCGATTTGGATCGTCACAGTACAACACGCGAGATTGCAGAGAAGCTTCATGTATCACATACATGCATTGAAAATCGCTTAAAACAACTTTGCTAGGTACGAAAACTCTGTATATTGATTCCTCATGAACTGAAAGACTATCATTTAACACAACGCATTAACATCTGCGATTTGTTAAAGAAACATAATGAAAATGATCCATTTTTAAAACGATTGATAACTGGTGATGAAAAATGGGTTTTTTACAACAATGTTAATCGGAAAAGATCGTGGAACAAGCCGGGTGAACCAGCTCAAACAACATCAAAAGGTGATATTTATCAAAAGAAAGTTATGTCATCAGTTTGGTGGGATTACAAAGGAATTATCTACTTTGAACTTTTTCCACCCAACCGAAGGATCAATTCAGATGTCTTCATTGAACAACTAACAAAATTGAAAAATGCAATTGAAGAAAAGCGGCCTGAATTTACAGATCGAAAAGGTGTTGTATTCCATCATGACAATGCAAGGCCACACACACATCTTTGGCCACTCGGCAAAAATTATTGGAGTTTGGTTGGGATATTTTGCAACATCCACCATTTAGTCCTGACCTTTCACCATCTGATTACTTTTTATTTCGATCTTTGTAAAACTCCTTGAATGGTAATAATTTCAATAATAATGATGATGTCAAATCGTACCTGGTTCAGTTTTTCCTTATAAAAACCAGAATTTTAATGAACGTGGAATTAAGATGCTGCCTGAAAGATTACAGAATTAAGTTATTTCGTTCCATGAAAGAATTGTCTTTTATTTTCTAAAAAAAAATCCGCAATTACTTAGTTTCTAACATGATATAAACGGCATTCTGGAAAACTGGAAAGGTGCTAAGATATTGTGCTATAATAGGTTTACTTCAAGGAAATCTATAGATACAATAAATACAAATAAGTGGGTTTACAGAGATCTGAGAAAGTTAAAAGATGAAAAAATTTAAGGGGTACAATAAAGCTAGACTCACAAATGGATTTGAATACTGGAACCAATATGAAACTATACGAAATATTTACAAGACTCGGGTTAGATCTACAAAAAATGAATACATAATGAATAAAATATATCATGCAGAAGGGAAAAAGGAGATCTGAAGTAAATAAAAAATCTTGTTCTAAAAAAATTAAATTAGGAGCGTTCGCTTTGAAGGAGGTGAATATATAAATAAAAAAGAAATAGCTGAAAGATAAATTTTTCTTATCTAGTGTAAATTCAATAAGAGTTTTGAAAGCGCTATTTACCCTATAGAAAAAAATTGATAGATTGGTAGATAGATTGATTGAGAAAGTGTTAGAACGAGTAGTAAGGAATCAACTTCAAGATTATATGGAGGATAACAAATATCTCAATAAGTTTCAATCAGGTTTTAGAAAACTACACTCATGGGAAACAGCAGGCAATTTCGTCATCAATGACTGGAATATAAAAGAGAAAAAAACGAAGAGCTTGGCACTGTTTTTAGACTTTTCAAGGGCTTAGGAGACTGTGGACCATGAAATATTGATAAGACAACTATACGAAAATGGAATAAGAGAAAAAGAACGTAACTGGTTTCGTAGTTTCTTATCAGGAAAAACTCAGCGCACGAAAGTCAATGATATCCACTCGCAGGCGTCAAATGTCAGTTATGGGGTACACCAGGGTTTCATACGTAAAATACCTGCGTATTATCATTAATAAGAACTCAATACTACTCTCCTGCTGCAATCAATCACAAAGGTTAAGGCTACAAAAGTTGCGGGATATGGCTATGAGGAGCATCCTAAGATGTAGCATATACACGTCGGTAAGAGTAATGCAAAATTCCTCAAAATGGTTGAGTATATTTCAGAGATGGGAGTAAAATACCCTTTCTACCATCTTTAAAATAAAACACGGATTGGAACAATATGGTAGAAAATGTTGAAATAGTTCGTGATGCACAGCCGTAACAGCTGAGGAATGGTTGTGATTTCAGACTCTAGTTCTGCAGCAAAACAGCAGCGCAGTGAACATTTTTTTTACAAAGGCTTTCAACACTTTAGTTCCTTACCAAACGAAATCAAAATGTGTTTTCTGTGATAATGGTTGTATAATTAATGTATAATTTGCTGGACATGTTAAGTATTTAAAGAATACTAATAAAATAAATACTACTACAATTAATATTGTTTATGATCATTTATCATTAAGCCCCTGACCTGGATGCTGTCACTAATTAACCATATATGTTGGCATAATCTGTAAAAGTTGTTGAGGATGTATTGATATATGTTGCATCTTTCCTTATCTGTTCAAACAAACGAACTGTCCTCGAGAATTGTGCGCGTTACCCATCTACATATGTGTATGTGTTCCTTTGCTACTGAATCTAATCATTCCATTTTGAAACTCAATACAAAATGCTCTTCTGTGATAATCTTTGACACATGTGTACACCAGCCGCAATAATTGAGCAACATTTAAAGTTCACCGTGCCTACAGCTCACAATAATCATTGGTCTTCTGAAATTTATGGAATAAAGGAGTGTAAAAGAATAAATTTCTTTTTGTGTTGTATAGACAAATTATTGAACCTGAACGCATTGTAATTTTCGAAAGACAAATCAAATTGTAGAGCTCGCGCTGTCGTGCGTTTGACAGGCTATCTCCCAACTTACCAGAAACTCTGCCACAACGCACGTTGTAACCCACAATGTGGCTTCATGACGGTCGCGCGTTGAGGTTGGGATTATGTCCGAATAATGTAGGACACGATTTCGCAGTTTTAATAAGAGTAGAAATGTTCTCTTTTTAGTTGATTGGTAAGATCAGGAAACACAAATATAATTTTGAAACAGAAGATACATAAATTCACGAGCGAGCGCCGCATTGTTTCTACTTCTACTTATATAGTTACATGGGTCTCAACTAGGTATAAGGACGATTTTGTTGACGGAGACAATCGAAAAGGAATGACATATTGTCGTCATACATTACAACACTCTAAATCGATTTTCACATTTTCAGGGCATGTTTCGCAGGATTATCCGATTTGCCAATCGAAACATGTACTGTTACAAAATTCATGGATTCCTCTCCAATTGGTATCGATGTGGCCGAAAATTTGTCTAGTATCCCACTACTGCAGCTCAAGACCACATTATGCCATCGTAGGATGAAACATTTTTTCGCAACGTTCGAGGAAGTTAATCAAACTAGAGTAAAATTGCCCGACGACATAATTGCAAACGAATAAGCTGAAGAACTTTATAAAAAAAACAACATGGAATAACGACCAATATAACAATTCACGGAAAAATGTGTTCCCCTGGTTAGATCTTCAGGGTTTTCCAATAGGGACTTGACAACTTTGAATCAAACTGCCAATGTCTATGTATTCAGTAAACTCAACATTTTTATCATAGTAAAGTACATAAACGAGCAACGCCTGCAAATTATAAAAATTTTCATTTCATTTGGCTGATTTTTGGCTAAATGGGTTCGTCAATAAGCAAAATATGCGTTATAGGTCGGGTGAAAATCCACATTTGCTTCATGAATCACCACTTAATCCACAAAAAATAACTGTTTGGTGCGGTTTGCATGCCGGCAGCGATATTGGGCAATATTTGTTAGTCGACGATAACTATCGTCACGTTACTGTGAATGGCCAGTATTTTCGGGCCATGATTACTGATTATTTTTGGCCGAATCGGAAGATATGGACTTGGACGACACGTGGTTTTAACAGGATGGTGCCACAAGCCACACAGCATGCCTTACAATGGATTTATTGAAGAGTTAGTTTGATGAGCGTGTTATCTCAAGAAATGGGCCTTTCGATTGGCCGCCTCGTTCGTGCGATTTAACGCCTCTAGAATATTTTCTTTGGGGCAACGTTAAGTTATTGGTTTTTCCAACAAGCCGACGACGTTGGAAGAGCCCAGAGCAAACATTGTACGCGAAACAGCGGCCGTTTCAGCCGAAATGTGTGGCCGAGTCATGGAAAATAGGATGCAACGAATCGACCGCTGCAAACTTACGCGCGGTAGCCGATATTAAAATTTTTGATATATCTCAAATGGTTTGCGTTTTATTAAAAAAAAAGTTGTCAAGTCCTTATTGGAAAAACCTGATTAACAGGAAACAGGCAAAATAAAATGCTTATAATAATAATGGCTATGTTAACTTACACCTTTATCAATTACTGCATTAACTACGGGCTGATCTTGTAACGCATACGCTGAGGCTTTCGTAAATATAGACATGAAGCCAATTTTGATTCCATATTTCTTTTGAAATGCTTCCAGGTTGGCTTTGCGGAATTCCATTGCCGAACTGCAAAATTGTTCGTTTAAATGAAATTCAGAAAGAAAATAAATGCAAATAAACCTCATGTCGATTTCATTGAATGTCGTTAACATCGCGTTCGTGTTTTGAGCTTCTTTCAGTCTTTCAGCAATTTTCAGACGCATTCGATTCATTTTTACACGTTGTTCAGTTCGTGTCCCGGTTATCTCCCTGGAATAGTCCTTTGGCGGTACCTTTTCCACAACAAGCAGTAGCAATTAACATTAAATCAAACATTCATTATTATAATGTTACCTTAACAGTAGGTTGAGCAATACCCTGTGCATGACGAATCGCAGCTACTGGCACTGGCGCAGGAGGTTTTGAAGTTTGTGGTGGTGGAGGACTACGAGGCTGAGGAGCAGCCGGAGCAGCTGGCGGTGCTACAGGCGGTGATTTAGGTGCAGATGGAGCAGGACGAGGAGGCGCCGGAGGAGCAGGAGCTGGTTTCGCGGCGGTCGGCGCTGGCGCTGGTGCGGTATCACCTCCCTGTTGAGCAGCTTTTTTGAGTCTGAACAGTTCTTGTCCAGCTTTCACGGTATCACCATCTCCTACCAATATAGCTTCAATAACACCCCCAAATGGAGCTGGCACACCAACCGTAGTTTTGTCCGTTTCTATTTCCATCACAACTTGGTCTACTTTTACATAGTCACCTACTTTCACAGTAAATCTTAGAAAAAAAATTAAGATTACGTAAGTTATCCTTTAATTTATTTATAAAATTATGTACTTCACGTCACCTTCCGATACAGAGTCGGCAAACGGAGGAACTTTTATAACCTCTGATTGCAGAAGTGATGCACTGACGTGGAAATGGGCTCTAGAGCGAAATTAAAATGTAACTCGTTGTGAAAAAAAAAATCGATCCATTCCTACCTTTGTTCCACACCATATATGATGTTAGAGGCTTCATGTGCGGTTTTAATGAATGCATATTTCCTGCTGAGCTTAGACTAAAAAGAATCAAATTTTTTTTAAAACCATTTAGAATATGAGACTTTTTGCTGAATCCAATTGACAATTTTTTTTTATTTTGTATTATAGGTTTAGATTACATAATCACTTTTTCAGTTGGCTTATTTCAAATAATAGGAAATATCTTTTAACTTACAGTAAATATTGTTCGAGATGTAGAAAAAAGAAAATGCCGTGGCATCCAACGTGCAGTTTTAAGAATAAAACCGGACATTTTCTTTTCGTTCAAATACTTTTGATTTTGATTCCGAATCCTATCGCTACCTTTTCAGTTTACAAATACAAAATTAAATCCTATCCTGCTTCATCGAATGACATTTCCATCTACGATACTTATTAACAAAAAATAGCGCGCAACTGAGTTATGCTACGTTTGTTGTTAGATACCAAACGCCTGTGACGACATAAGGGCGCTGTGAATCAGATTTTTTATTTCCAGTCACCAATAAACCAAACAGTTATTGCTCATATTGTTATGGAATTTAAAAAAAACTTCCGTCCTATTCGAACTCTAGTAAAGCTCTATTCTTTATTTTTGAAATCAAAAATGGCAAGTGGCAAGAAAGGATTTAAAAGTGCTGATCAGGCAGAATGGAGCACACGGTCAGCGAGTGATCATACAAAATGAGTCGTGTGCTTAGATGGGGAAGGGAATTTGACGTGTAAGTAATATCTACTTCACTTGTAGACGAGTAGAGATGAGATACATGAATCATTGCGATACAATGTATGGAAAGGCATTGAGGAATCAACATTGCGATACAATGTTGTGGGAAGCATATCATATTTGATAGCAAATACAAAAATAGTGGAGTGTACATAACAATATATTTTGGAAACCCAATTGGATTAACTTAACATCAAATATAAATATCAATCGATTTAATGGGAAAAATTAATTTGATTTTCTTGAAAATTTCTATTTCTATTTCAGAAGAAGAAGCTTTCGAGGAATTGCAGAAAGTGGATATAATCGCTAACATATTTTGAGCAGTAATTGTGCAGTATTTTTAATTTATGACTGAAAACCTAGAGCAACACAAATCTTTTCTCTTTTTGGTTTTGAGGTACGTTTTTGTTTGCAATCATATTTAAATATTTAAGCCTAGCTTAATAAGTAAGCCACTCATGCATGAAAATATGTACATACATTTGCGTTGTGACCCCATCACTACATGTATTGGTAGTGCTGCGTAGTGCTCTTGATAGGGGACTAAAACATGAACTGTAAGTGACAGTATTATCAGAGCAACACCTCTTTTTCACATTCATCATTTAGCATAGCGTTAGTTGTTGGTAAATTAACATATATGCAAATACTAATACAAATACAAAGTTATGAAGATAAATATATGAATATAATGAAATAAAAGTGCATATAGGCCACATTAAACCCAAAACAACAATAAATGAATTAAAGACGAATCATTCACGAATTACAAACGTATACGTCCATATTAAAATTAAGAAGCCAGTCAGTTTAAATAGCAATAACGTGCTGCAAAATAAACAATATCCTTGCTTGAATATAATCACAGACTCTATATAGTGAAGAAAATTAATCCACTTTAACTTTAATCCCAAGTGAAAAAGAACTACCGATTGGGAAGTTAACAATTTGACAGAATCTTTTGAATGTATCAATTCTATTCCCGGTGATTCAGGTAAACGTAAAAATATTTCACTGCGCGGCGAAGTGCATAGTATTTTTTTAATTAAGTCTTTTTCCAGGAGAAAATAAGGGAAATTCTCCTCGTTGGAATTATCCAGAATGAGACGGTATATCCCAGTTTATCTGAAAAGAAAATGGAAATGAATGAAAAATCATTTTAAATTACCTCCTTTTCTGTAGGGACGGATTCAAAAACTGCAAGTTACCGATCACGACGACTCTTAAACCTTGGTTTGCAGTACTCAAATAAATGAAGGTTATTTTTATATGTATATCGGGTTTTTCAATAAGAGCGCTACAAAAGTTTTTAAATAAAACAAAAACGGTTTTGGATATCAAAGAAATTCTTTATTCCTGAAAAAGAACGTTTGATGCCATTATGTATGGAACTCGATTTCTTTTCCATGGCCACCACGAGCACGCTTGCAGAAGTCCAGACGCTGAACCCAATTTTCGACGGTTTTCAAGCATAAATCGGACGATACTGCTGCAATTTCACGTTCGATATTCGTATGAAGTTCATCAGTCATCGTTGGCTTGTTGGCATAGACCATAGACTTGACGTAGCTCCACAGGAAATAGTCTAACGGCGTCAAATCGCAGGACCGAGGCGGCCAAGCAAGTGGACCATTTCGTGAGATAACACGTTCTCCAAACTTGGTTTCCAATAAATTGATTGTGACATTCGCTGTGTGGCTTGTGGCGCCGTCCTGTTGGAACCACATGTCCTCTCAGTCCATATCATCCCATTGGGGCCAAAAATATTCGGCTATCATTGAACGGTAGCGATCCCCATTCACAGTAACGTGTTGGTCTTGATCATCACGGAAGAAGTACGGCCCAATGACGTGGCCGGCCCATACACCACACCAAACCGTAATTTTTTCGGGATGCAATGATGACTCATGGAGTACGTGTGAATTTCTGCCTGACCAATACCGCATATTTTGTTTATTGACGGATTCATTCAGCCAGAAATGAGACTCATCGCTGATGATGATTTTTCGATGAAAATCCGAAACATTTTCAAGTTGTTGCTCAGCCCAATTCACGAACATACGACGCTTCTGGTGATCAAGCGGCTTCAGTTCTTGCGTCAATTTAATCTTGTAAGGATGTAGGCCAATATTATTTCGCAAAATTCGCCACAACGACGTCACAGAGATGCACAACGATTGAGCACGACGTGTGAGAGACACATTTGGGCTTTCTGCAACTGAAGCCTCAGCGGCAGCAATATTCTCGACACTACGGGCACTTCTTTGTCTCACTGGCACGGGAACATTTTGTACTGTGCCTGTGGATTCAAATTTTTCCACTAGACGCTCAAATGTTGATCTGCTAGGACGATTGTGACGACCATAAATTGAACGTAGCGCTCTTAACGTTGAGGCCACTGACTTCGAATTTCGGTAGTAAATTTCAATAATTTTGACTCGTTGTTGACTTGTACATCTTTCCATCATAAAATGGCAAACCTTACTGAAGAGAAATGTCAAAAGATTGATACAATAACAATTTCAATTACCTATTCATTATATCGGCAATTATTCCTTTTCACAATATATTAATAGTTCCTATTTTAAGTGTTAAGTAAGTCATCCTTCCGGACAAACGCAATAAATTTTTCTTCTAACGACATACTCTAAAAAAGATTTTTGTAAAAACGAATAAATAACAATGTTTACTAACATTAATTTTTTTTTATGGGAAATTGTGCCTCTACAACTGTCCTCCTCAAATGTCAAAAGGAAGCAAAAGTTCAATTATTTCAACTTCTGCTTCACATTTCGGGCCTTATTTCGTGGCTTTTAGGACTCATAACGTTTGTCAACTTAACGCGACGCAGTCAAAGCGACATTGTGAATCGCGCATTATTGTATTGGAGTTTGAATTGTTTCGTTAAGTTTTTCATACTTAAGTAAAACAAAAAAAAAAAAACGATATCATCATTTGCGGTTGAAATATTCTGACTTTGTTTCGAAAAGAGGGACGAATAAGCATTTTGTTTTAAATATTTGTTTCCAATGCAACTATTTTTAAAATGTTCTTTTCAATGTTCTATTTTATACCGAGACTCCATAAGCACAATAAATTCGAATCGCGCACTTATTATTTTATTAAGTTATGATCCATTCTCGCGCCCTTCCTCAGATTCCGAGTTTCGTACACTTTTTGATTTTATTTTTCATTCTCCTCATTCATTTAACTTTTGCTGGGTAACAAGACGAGAGGCAAAAATTAAATAAAATTAATAGAGAAGGGGTGAGGTGCGAGGAGAAAGAAAAAACTTTACTTGTTTGGCTAAATTTCTGAAAGTCTAAATCTTTGTCACCTAAAAAAAGAAATGGTTTTATTTTTTTGTATGAGCGTTCTTCATTGTTATATTATATATTTTGTGGTGCGAAAATTTAATCAAGAAGTCCAAGTGTCACTCGAACAAAATTAAAACGAAAGTAAAAGCTTTTTGGAGTTAGTTGGGTCTGGGTATATGGAGAGGCTGAGTTCAATTAAAAATACTTAAGAAGCATGTGTTAAACATGTTAAGAAAATGAGTGACTGAATGAGGAAATATACAACGAAGTATACAAAAAATTATCAATAATAATAGCAATGTCATCGGAAGCATAAATGATAAAAAAAAATGTGACGTATTGCAGTACAATATCAAAAAGTGCGCCGGTAATGCTGAAGTCAGAACAGAAGCAGTAAAGTGAAGTAACAAAAACAGAAATAAAGGTTAATGTGGCAGACCGCCCTTGTGGCAGCACTGCTGTCACGAATTTCGCCACCAGCTAACGCTACAGTCGCCAAGAAGAATTCTTCTGTTTGAATAATTTTAACGAACTCGTTACATGAAGACACAAAAAACCAGATTTCATTCTTTGTAAAAGCATACCTAAAATCAATAAAACTTAGTTTAACTGTTAAAGTGGTGTCCATTTATTCTCACTATAGTTGTTGGATACCACAACTGGTGACCCCGACTAAAAAGAAGCAAAAAATAGCACCATAATTAATTTCACAACATCGCATCCATGACGGACCCTGCAACTATTGCACTCGAACCCATGCCGCATTCTTCCACCAATGGCATGGGCAACAACACCACAGCAGCGGCCCAGCAAAACGTGCCAGAAATTCAGACTGCGGCAGTTGGAAACCTTAAAATTCCACTCCTTTGGACAGCCGAACCTGAGCTGTGGTTTATCCATATCGAAGCTCGGTTCAGAAACCACAACATTACAGCTGACAGCAGCAAATATAATATGGTTGTCGGTGCGATCGACAACGTGGATGTCCTCCGCCAGGTTTCTGACATCATACGAAATCCTCCGGACACAGGCAAGTACACGTTCATTAAAGAAAAGCTAATCACTCGTCTGACAGACTCAAAAGAGAAGCAACTCAACATGCTGCTGTGCGACCTGGAGCTCGGCGACCAAAAACCATCGCATCTATTGAGAGAGATGACAAATCTCGCGGGTGGGAGTGTCTCCGAACAACTGCTTCGGACACTTTGGATGAAGAGACTTCCTATCAGTGTCAGAGCAGCAGTCTCCGTAGTTGATGGTGTGTCTCTCACGAAGTTAGCAGAGATCGCTGATCGCGTTCTTGAAAATACCGCCAACATCCAGGTATTGGCGACGTCAACCAAATCCAACATGGACTGCAGCTCTGCAACGGACGCAAGACTTTCTGTCATAGAAAAAGATCTCGAACAACTCACGGCAGCCGTAAGAAAACTGACAACACATCTCGAAACACAACAACAGCAACGTCGAAATCGATCAAAAAGCCCACCAAACAGTAGCAGACGAAACGAAGCATGCTTTTATCACAGCCGGTTTGGTGCAAATGCTCAAAAGTGCATCCCACCATGCAACTTTACATCTAGTTCAAAAAACATGTAAAACTGTCGCTAATACCAAAAGTTAGCGACAGTCCCTATTCCGCTGATGTCAATAACGCAAACATTCACAACACCAACAATAATATCATCAAAGAACACCGTTTATATATGCGAGACAAAAACTCACATATGCGCTTTTTGATCGATTCAGGATCAGTTGTGTCACTTGTTCCTCGCTCGCTCATCGATCATCGAACAAAAAAAGGTAATCTGAAACTTTACGCAGCCAACCAAACAGAAATATCTACCTTCGGCGAGCACAAACTCGAAGTGGACTTTGGGATCAGACGTGTACTCAAGTGGTCCTTTATCATAGCTGATGTCCAAACCGCCATCATCGGTGCGGACTTTCTCGCACACTACCAACTCTTAATTGATATCAAACAGCGGCGGCTGATCGACTCAACAACACTTCTAACATCATCGGGAGGCTTACTCCACACCAGTCAGTTTGGTATCACCACAGTGAGTACAACACAACCCTGCAAGGACATCCTTAACGAGTTCATAGATATCACCACAAATACGACCAAGCCCAAAATTAACTTGAATACCACGATAGTTCATCGAATAGAAACAACAGGCAGACCAACAGCCGAAAGACCACGCCGCTTGGCGGGAGACAAACTCAAGTGCGCCCAAACTGAGTTTAAATTCCTCTTAGAGCAGGGTATATGTCGCCCTTCAAACAGTGCTTGGGCAAGTCCCTTGATGATGCACATGAAGAAAACTGGGGAGTGGCGTATCTGCGGCGACTACCGCAAATTAAATAGTCAAACCGTACCAGATCGCTACCCGATTGCACATCTGCATGACATCGCGGAACGGCTTCATGGAAAGACAATCTTCAGCACACTTGATTTGTCCAAAGCGTTTTACCAAATTCGAATGGCATCGGAAGATATCCACAAAACCGCAGTCACAACACCATTTGGACTGTTTGAGTTTTTGGTCATGCCTTTCGGCCTCAGGAATGCCTCCCAGACCTTCCAAAGATTTATGGACGAACTTCTTCGCAACCTGGATTTCACATATTGCTACATAGACGATATACTTATCATGTCTGAAACTCCAGAGCAGCACGAGAACCACTTGAGGATTGTTTTGGCAAAATTGCAGCAACATGGGCTGTCAATCAACCTCGAGAAATGTGTCTTCTCCAAATCTGAAGTATTGTTCTGTGGCTACACCTTGAATTCGAGTGGTATGAAACCGCCATCCCAACGTGTGGATGCCATCCTGGAGTACAAACAGCCTGAAACCATATTAGAGCTTCGACGGTTCTTAGGAACCCTCAACTACTATCGCAGGTGCCTTCCAAAAGCAGCACACCATCAAGCTATCCTCAATGAATTTCTACGAGACTCTAAGAGAAACGATAAAAGGAAAGTTCCTTGGAACCGTAAATCCTTCGAAGCCTTTGAAGCCTGCAAACGCAGTATAGCAGACGCAGCCCTCTTGGCACATCCATCACCTAACGCTGAACTAGCTCTTACAACTGATGCATCGAATCAAGCAATGGGTGCGGCATTGGAGCAAAGAGTCAACGGTGTGTGGCAACCTCTCGGTTTTTTTTCACGCAAGCTCAGTACAGCCGAAACCAACTACAGCACTTATGATCGGGAATTGCTTGCAATTTATAGTGCGATCAAATTTTTCAACCATATACTCGATGGCCGTACATTCGTTGTAAGGACTGACCACAAACCGCTGGTCTATGCGTTTGCACAGAGGGCAGACAAAGCATCACCGAGGCAATTCAGGCATCTGGACTACATTTCCCAGTTCACTACCGAGATCGTGCACATTCAAGGCGCAGATAATGTAGTCGCTGATGCCCTATCCCGCCTCAACCAAATCAACATGCCCAGTCAAATTGAGTACCAAGAACTTCAAGAACATCAGCAAAAGGACAAAGAGTTGGACACGTTAATTCAAGGTAATTCTTCTCTAAAATTGCAAAAACTTCCAGTTGCAGATGCGATAGAATTGTACTGTGATATATCAACGGGCCAACTAAGGCCATACATTCCAAAAACACTTCGCACTACAGTGTTTGACTCCGTTCATGGACTTGCGCACACCAGTGGACGCTCTTCCTGTCAACAAATCCGCCAAAAGTACGTCTGGCCAGGAATGAAAAAAGATATACTGGCTTGGTGTCGATCCTGCGTTCCTTGTCAACGAGCCAAAATTCACCGGCACAACAGTCGCACTCCGAACAAGATAGACGTACCAGATAACAGATTCGATCACATTCACCTGGACCTCATCATAGTGCCCAAAGTGCAAGAATATCGATACTGCCTGACAATGATTGATCGCTTCTCTCGTTGGCCTGAGGCAGTACCCCTCAGGGACATGACGGCAGATACCGTTGCCACTGCAGTATACACGCATTGGATATCTCGTTTCGGCTGCCCCAAAACCATATCAACGGACCAGGGAGCCCAATTTGAATCGGCACTTTTTAGAGCCCTCACTAATATTATCGACGCAAAACGTATCCGGACCACCTCGTATCATCCAGCCTCCAATGGTTTAATTGAACGCTGGCATCGCTCGTTAAAAGCCGCATTAATGTGCCATGGAAACACTCCGTGGATTGAACTGCTACCAACAGTTATGCTTGGACTACGCACTGCATTCAAGGAAGATCTTGGGGCGTCAGCAGCTGAGATGTTATACGGAACACAACTCAGAATTCCAGGTGAGTTCTTCATAAACATTGACGCACCCGCAGATCCACAAATCTTCGTGGAAAAGTTTCGTGAGCGCATGCGAAAATCCGGCCCACCGCCACGGCACACCACATCAAACAAAGCATGTTCATCCTCAAAGGCCTCTACACATGTACGCACGTTTTTCTACGGACGGACGCAGTAAAGCAACCACTTGAGCCTCCGTATTCAGGTCCTCATAAGGTAATCGCAAGGATTGACGACAACGTTTTCACAATCCGATTAAACGGCGAGCCCTTCAATGTTTCCGTGGACAGATTGAAGCCAATGTTTACAATCAAAGAAGATACTCAACAGCTGTCAGACTTTCCAGTGTCAACATCAATTCCACGAACATATTCCAGGAAACCTGTCAATCCGAATTCAACATGAACATTTGGGAGGGGGAGTGATGTGGCAGCACTGCTGTCACGAATTTCGCCACCAGCTAACGCTACAGTCGCCAAGAAGAATTCTTCTGTTTGAATAATTTTAACGAACTCGTTACATGAAGACACAAAAAACCAGATTTCATTCTTTGTAAAAGCATACCTAAAATCAATAAAACTTAGTTTAACTGTTAAAGTGGTGTCCATTTATTCTCACTATAGTTGTTGGATACCACACCCTTACGCCACAGAACGCCATCTATGAGTTCGAAAACAAATGAAGTCAAATTAATAGTCTCAACCACATCTCAGTTCGCTCGCTTCCGAAATAACATCGTGGCTGGCCGCGCCATTTTCGGGTCTTTGCCATTGCGTCTGGTCGAGAGGGAAGAAGCGAACTGCGGTATGATATATATATACTTTATTGTAACATTTTTAACTTCCTATTTCGATAGAAATAAAATTGCTATCCGATTGACGTGTGCCTTTCATTTCTTCGGAACAATTAAATCTTCGACCTCGCCGAATCAACCAGACACAAACTTTTATTTCGCAGTGCAAACTTTATCTGCACGCGACACATGATCAGAAGTTGCGAAAAGCTGCCATTTGCGTTCGTCGAGTAGCCCTTGCCGCCGTGGAATACCACTGCTACTTCGATCCGCAATTCGCAATGGAGTCACACTGCGGATAGCCGTCGTCAACTACAGTCAAGTGAGAGACTCCCTTGCCGCCGTGGAGTATAATCACTGCTTATGGAACGCACACCACCGAGGAAAAGTGCTCGCCTTAACCCAAGCTAAGCACCACTAGTATCCAAATGGAAACATTAGAGGACGTCGCTGCCACTGCCGCTGCAGCAGACAATGCCACAGTCACTATTCCAGCCACGGAGCAAATAATGTCAATCATTGCTGCCACTGCCGCCACAGCAACCAGTTTAGTAGCCGCCGCTCCGTCAGCGGAATTAGTAAATATGAATGCTGACAACGTTTGTACACTGCAAGAGCGAAGTTTGCTGCTAGCTCTGCAAAAACAAATAAATGAATTCGAAAAGCAACTCAACATGTACCAGGTAAGGCTAAAGGACAGCGATTTGTAATGCCAGGCGCTTAAGGAGGCATTGCAAAGTAATGTAACAGTTGTCCCAGCAGCTTCAGCCTTAACGCCTACAGCTACTCCGCCAGCAATAATGTCATCAACAGTTACGCCATCATCAACCATAGCCACTGGTACATATTGTTTTACCGTAAGTACAAATGTACATCATAGCCAAGTAGCGGTACAGCCTGCAACATCAATGCCGAGCGAATTTCTGCCCACTTCGTCATCGTATACTGCCTTGCCGAGTGTAAGTGCTAGCTATAGTGCTAACCAAAATCTTGCACTTACCAATGCCAACAGCTGGTTACAGCCGAATCATCACACAGCTGCGTTTACTCCAAGCTATGCTGGGAATAGTAACCGTACACTCCAATCGTCATTTGCTATGCCAAGAAAGATGCAAGATTTGCCTGAATTCTGGGGCCACGCTGAAGACTGGCCGCTGTTTTCCACATTGTAAGCAGAGTCGACAGCAGCGTACGGGTATAGCAATCTGGAGAACAGTATGCGCCTACAAAAGTGCCTTAGATGAGAGGCACTTGAGACCGTGAAATCGCTATTAATTCACCCTGACAATGTGAGTGCTGTGATGGAACAACTTCGCTTTCGTTTCGGCCGCCCGGAGCAGCTTATACGCAGCCAGCTACGTCAAATTCGTGAGGTAGCCCCCATATCCGAGGCTTCAGTCGAGAAGTTAGTACCATTTGCGACGAAGGCGAAGAACCTTGCCGTGTTCTTACAGTCTATCAACGGACAACATCACCTGTCCAACCCTACCTTGCTGGAAGAGCTAATTGCCAAGCTCCCAATGAGTAAAAGGATCGAGTGGGCTGCTTATGCAGAGTCGATACAGCCGTATCCCACCATCGCCGACTTCAGTATTTGGTTGAACAGAGTTGCCGCCCTGATCTGTACTGTGCAAAATAGTGTCAGCCGTGTGCATCCAGAGCCAAAACATAGAGCTGTACTTCATACCGTCGAAAGAAGTAAAAATGATACACTCAAGTGCTCGATATGCCAGAGCCGACATAGGACTGTCGAGTGTAAACGATTTCTGGACTACAGTGTGCCGGATCGATGGACCGAAGCTAAGCGTATCCGCCTATGTTTCACTTGCTTGGGAGTAGGGCATTCGATAAGTACCTGCCGACGTCGGAAGCCATGCGGTGTTGAGAATTGCCAGAGGAGCCACCACAAGTTATTGCACGATAGTCGAAGTCGTAACGCCGAGGATGCATCAATGCCGAATGCACACCTCTCTCAAGACGATAAGAACACCAATAGTACAGCAGTTTTGAGCTGTGCAGCCAGCCCAGCCCATACAGGTAAATTATTATTCCGAGTGCTGCCAATAACTTTGTATGGTCCCAGGAAATGTATCGACACATATGCACTGCTGGACGAAGGTTCATCCATAACCATGGTGGATAGTTCATTAGCCGAAGATCTAGGTCAGGAAGGTCGACAGCAAAACCTAAACCTCCAGTGGTTTGGAGGAAGAGCCGCCCAAGAGAACGTTTCAATCGTTAGTGTTCATGTCAGTGGTGCCGGTATGAGGAAGGGACACATGCTACGTAACATCTATGGAGTGTCCAACCTTCAACTACCAACCCAGAGCCTGAACAGAAGTGACTTTCGTGGGAGTGCTGCCCGTCTGAAGCGCCTCTCAGTACAACCATACTCCAACGTGTCGCCGAAGTTACTGATAGGCCTCGATAACTGTCACCTGGGCCTTCCAGTTGAAACAATCCAGGTTAAGGAAGGAGGTCCTTATGCCGTCAACACCAAATTGGGATGGGTGATATTTGGTCCAACTCAAGGGGTCATACGAACTGCACCTTCGGTTCTGATGACAAATGCAGTTAGTGAGGATCATCTGCATAAGCTAGTGGCAGATTATTTCGAGATCGAGAGTTTTGGGGTACGACCAGCACCAATAGTTGAAAAAGAAGATGACCTTCGTGCCCGCAGCATTCTGGAATCAACCACGGTCAAGCTGAGTGGTCGATTTCAAACAGGACTCCTTTGGAAGACAAACAACATCCAACTTCCTGATAGCTATGCCATGGCTAAAAGGAGACTAGAAGGGATTGAGCGCAAGATGAAGCGTGACCAAGTGTTAGCCGCCACCTACAATGCAAACATCACGAGCTACGTCCTTAAAGGTTACGCTCGTAAGCTGCAGCCAGCAGAAGCCGCCGTCGTTGGACCACGAACGTGGTATCTTCCACATTTTGGTGTCGTAAATCCCAAAAAACCGGGAAAGCTACGCCTGGTTTTTGATGCCGCCGCCAAAGTAGATGGGATTTCGTTAAACGCATGTTTGTTGAAGGGCCCACAGCAGTACCAGCCAATGCCACCGGTACTCTTTAATTTTCGTGTGGGTGCCATCGCCGTGTGTGGGGACATAAGGGAAATGTTCCACCAGATCGTTATCCAGCCAGTGAACAGATGTTCGCAAAGATTTCTTTGGCGAAATGGAGATGACACGAAGCCGCCAGATGTCTATGAAATGACGGTCATGACGTTTGGAGCCGCTTGCTCGCCATGTGCGGCCCAATACGTTAAGGACAAAAACGCCATGGAACATACTGACCACGACCCCAGAGCCATCGCAGCCATAACGCAGCATCACTACGTCGACGATTTCGTAGACAGTTTCGCAACAATGGATCAGGCCGTGAGAATTGCCAGTCAAGTACGAGAAATCCATAAGGACGCCGGGTTTGACTTGTGTGGGTTTGCCTCAAACTCGTTAGAGGTCATGACAGCATTAACTCGTGGGAAGAAAGCCACAACCAATGGGACTATGTACCCAATCCAAGAAATGCTAGGGACCGAGAAGGTACTTGGAATGTTCTGGCAACCGATGAGTGACAGCTTCAAGTACCAGCTAAAATTCGAGTGGATACGCAAATCATCGCCGGAACTAGAAATCCTACCAAGAGAGAGCTGCTTAGTATCGTCATGTCAATGTTTGACCCGTTGGGACTGCTGTGTAATTTCCTGATTGGCGCGAAACTGCTTATGCGTGAAGTATGGAGGCAGAATATACGATGGGACGAGCCGTTGCCCAGCGGTATCAGCGCAGAGTGGAACAGATGGCGTCAGTCTATACACAGAGTAACCGAGTTCAGTATTTCTCGCCATTACTTCGTCAACACAATTCCGAATCAGCTCCACCTACACATCTTCGTAGACGCCAGTGAAGAAGCATACGCCGCGGTAGCGCACTGGAGGTATGTCGACGCCAAAGGGAATGTTTCAGTCGCATTCGTATGCAGCAGCAGAAGTCGTATTGTGTCGCCTAGCTCAAGCCGAGAGCTACGCTGCCGAGCTTGGTCATATCAAGGATGGCCACTGCCTGACCAAAGGTAGTGCTCTTCATAAATTAATGCCGTACGTCGACGAAGAAGGTGTTTTGCGTGTTAATGGTCGCATCGATGCAGCCAGCTGGCTACCATACGACACGAAGCACCCAATTATATTGCCGCCCGGACATGCGTTTACTGAGTTGGTCGTAACGCACTATCACTGTCGATTCAAGCATCAAAACATGGAGGCGACTATCTGTGAAATACGACGCAAGTTCTGGATTCCGCGCTTGAGGCAAGTCATGCGCAAGACGACCGCGAACTGCTACGTGTGCAGGATTACAAAAACCGCACCTGTCACACCAATAATGGGACCGTTACCGGAGGACCGTCTGACGCCGTTCGTGAGGCCGTTTTCGTTCACGGGCCTTGATTACTTCGGCCCGCTACTGGTTACAATTGGACGCCACACAGAGAAGCGATGGATGGCTCTCTTCACCTGCCTGACCGTCCGAGCAATTCATCTGGAGGTCGCACGCGATCTATCGACGGACGCTTGCATTTTGGTGATTCGCAATTTTATAAATCGTCGAGGAGTGCCGCTGAGAATTCGCAGTGATAACGGGAAGAATTTTGTGAGAGCCGACCAAAATTCTCCGAGGTATTCGATGTCGAGCGCATTCGGAACGAGATGTCGTCAAGCAACGTTGAATGGGTGTTTAACTGCCCGAACAACCCATCCGAAGGTGGTGTGTGGGAGCGCATGGTACAACGTGTCAAAAGAGTTCTACGTCATACCCTGAAGGAAGTCGCGCCCCGTGAGCACACACACCACAGCCTAACCGTAGAAGCCGAGAACATCGTGAACTCGCGACCTTTGACGCACCTGCCAGTTACCGTCGACCAGGAGGAACCACTGACCCCGAATCACTTCCTGCTTGGTTCAGCCAACACCTCGCAGACGATAAGTGTACGTGAACCGTTGAAGAAGCTGTGCGGTCTCCGGAAACAGTGGAGAATTGCGCGCCAACTGAGGGATCGTTTCTGGAAACGTTGGATTGCCGAATACTTGCCGACATTAACTCGCCGAGCCAAGTGGTGCCGAAGGACGACGCCGTTGAAGGAGGACGACTTGGTCTTCGTGTGTGATCTCAATATGCCAAGGAAGCAGTGGTGCCGTGGAAGAGTAGTACAGGTATACAAAGGTGTCGATGGTGAGATCAGACGAGTGGATGTACGCACGAAGACGGGTTTGCTGAAGCGTCCTGTGTCTAAGTTGGCCGTTCTGAGCTTGGATAGTTAGTGAATCAAACTGATTCACGGGGGAGGGGATGTGGCAGACCGCCCTTACGCCACAGAACGCCATCTATGAGTTCGAAAACAAATGAAGTCAAATTAATAGTCTCAACCACATCTCAGTTCGCTCGCTTCCGAAATAACATCGTGGCTGGCCGCGCCATTTTCGGGTCTTTGCCATTGCGTCTGGTCGAGAGGGAAGAAGCGAACTGCGGTATGATATATATACTTTATTGTAACATTTTTAACTTCCTATTTCGATAGAAATAAAATTGCTATCCGATTGAAGTAAGCCTTTCATTTCTTCGGAACAATTAAATCTTCGACCTCGCCGAATCAACCAGACACAGTTAATGTTAAACTAGCATCGTTGACCAAAGGGGGTGAGTAGCATCTCAAATAATAAAAAAGGCGCAACCTATACTTAACGAAATGAAGTAAAAAGAATGAAAACATGAAATTCATCTTCAAAAACTGATGATTAGGCGAAAACCTAAACGAAAAAATAATTATAATTATACTGGCCTTGCAAAAACCAAAATAATTTTAATGGAGACACTTTGAAATATATCACAACTTCAAAGATGCAAGTTCTTATGCCTAAATTGAAATAGAGGGAAAGGGATTCTAAAAGAAGAAGTGGAAAAAGGGACAGATGTTCAGTGTAAGAATTTTGAATGTATTTAGGTGTTGGCGCATGAAGGAGTGGCGAAATGAAATCACGACATGTGGTCAGGGATTTCAAAATCGTAACATAATTGCAGAGATAATTGCTGTGCCTTACTGTAGCGCAAATTTAAAGTTGAATCGGCATCTATAAAATGTAAGCAAATAAGGAATTCTATCACAAGCTTGAATTTTGGAGGTATAGTATGTGTAATTTTTACCAACAAGAGGTAAAGGTTCATTACCAAAAAATTTTCAAACCCAGAATAAAAGAGTCATCGTGTTTGAATGATAGGGTGATAACAATGGGCGATTTGTACACCGATTGGTTTGTGAGTAGTATACACAAACGTCAATTCGAGTGAACGATTTCGAAAAATTGTGGGAGAGCCTGAAAGAGTCAAAAAAATTTCTTCCATGCTGATTGATTATGTGCTATTTTACGACACTCATTTTAACGCTCAATCACATACCAACTTAGTTATAAGACAAGCTACCCGCATAAACAGTTCGAAAAAATAAGAACTTAAGCTTTTAACGAGCAACTTTTCGAAGCGAAATTATAGGCAACAAATTTAGTAAAATTTTTGAAAATGCGTACAGCTGCAATGAATTAGGAGAGTGCTTCAATCGTTGTCTGAATATCGCCGTCCAGAAAATGATAAAAATAAAGACAATCAGAATTGGATATAAAGTTTGTGCTTGGTTCCTTAAGTAGCATGAGGCAGAGAAAATTCAACTCTGTCGAACGGCAATTTGGACGGACACTACAATTACATAGAACTAATATATTATTTGCAGAAACAAATACGAAAGAGAACTAGATGAAAATTAATTTATTACGAAGAAAGTCAACAATGCTTGTGATCAAAAAAAGAAAGTGGAAGACAGTAAAATCACTTGTTCATAAAATGAAGAAAAAAGTAAAATAATCAAAATAAAAATCAACGGAACAATAATAACGGACGAAAACTAATACATAAATTATATGCATTTTTTATCAAAAGCAAATACAAATAATATCTGATTGAAGGCATCCACCGAAGAAGGTTTGAATTTAATTTTTTCGAAATGGAAGATCTCAAAAGAACAATGAAGAGTTCGAACAAAAAGAAAGATAACAATTTCATATCAGTAAAAATAGTCTTAAGTGCCTTCGAAATTTTCGCCCGGGCCTCCTTTAAATAATAAACTAATCTCTGAAAATGTTTCTAACTGCTGAAAATAAGCTACAGTGTGCTGATATAAAAAACAACAAATGCTGACAGACCAACAGAATTTCGTCCGGTTAAAATGTTGGAAACAGAGAGTAAAATATTTGAGAAACTTGTATCCTAACAATTGAATAAATATATGGAAGACAATAAGTGTGGACCCGCCATACAGAACACTTTCTTTTTAATGTTGAGAGAAGAGATAAAACGGAGAATCGACGATGAAAGAATTTATTTATCATCAGCTATTTACTCTCTTTCCGATCATCGTTTTTACTCAAAGCCAATCCTCGTCCCCACCACCCATACGCAACTTCCTGCCCAAATAGTGTGTTCAATCTAATAACATTTTTTATGTCGGATGCATATCATATTCATATTATAATATTCATAAATATCATATAAAAAACTCAATAGTCAATCTTACCAGCTCTTAAGTTAATTAGCTTATTGCTGAAGAAAGACCGCTGTTCAAGCAGATCCACCGTAGTAAAACCTGCCGGATATACGTAATTACATTTGTATTAAAAAAGTATTTTTGTCTATGTCTATATTTCAGTTAAATATATTAAATTTGGTTATTTAAAAATGATTTCAAGTGAACCAGTAATAAATCAAACATTTTTTGTAAACTGAATAAGGATTAAATTTGTCATGAGTTTTGTGCCGTAAAAATAAGTTAACCTCAAATCGGAAATCAGACTTTTATGGAAGAAACTCCACAACAAAGGATCTATCATCCGTATAAACGTTTAAACTATAGAGCTTTATAGGATTATATTAACACTCGATGAACTTCATAGGAGCGGGCATCGATACTTAAGAACTGTTGACAGGAGTAAGTAATTGAAAGGCGATACATGCCTCCACTTCGGCTCTGTTTCGTAGGCTGCTGTCAAAGCAGCAAAACAACCTCCAGTAGATGCACAAGCCACACTCAAATATAAGCAAGTCAGCACGCTTACTGTTCATATCGAAGCCGTCTGTAATAGTACCCGACGATTGCAAACTTTATTGACTTGTTATGTGATACAGCAAACTTAATTTGTATGGTGAAAGATAGTGACAAAACGGAGCCGAAAAGACGTGTGCCAAAGTGTTCCTTATGCCTAGGTCAGCACAAAGACAGTAAATGCAAGCTATTTATTGATTAATCAGTTTCTGAGCGGTGGTCAAAGGTAAAACAGGGACGATTTGCTTCACATGTCTGAGACAAAATTGCTCTTTAAATGGGTGCCAGAAACGATATCACAAGCTCAGGAGGGTCAATTATCCGGAGCACTAGTACCATGTATCTCGTTTAGCATATTGCTGACATTATTCTGTTATTTCATGTATTGCCAGTCATTCTTTGCATCCCAATTAAAGCAATCGATGCGTTTTCTTTCTGGTTCAGGGATCATCAATAACGATTTATTGAATGAGTTTGTTTGAAGAGTCAACAATATTAGTCGATTTTTACTTTCAGTGGAGCTGGCAAAAGGAAGAAGCATATGTTACGAGTTGTTTCCGGCGTACGCAACCTCAACTTTCCTGTTCAAAGTTGGCGCGAAAGCGAACTTCGTAGGCTTACAGTAGCCATGGATGATTGAAATTGCAGCCCTAGTCCAGAGCCTAGCCTAAGTTCTTCATCACAGGATCACTGCGAGTTGGAATTGCAAAAAAGCTTCAATGATTTTGTTTGGCCCAGAAACAAAGATTTCCGCCGCTACGCCCTCATTCCTTCTTATCTTTGCTCAGAGTAACGATTCACTGCAGGAATATTTTGAGACAGAGAGTTTCGGAGCTAAGCCATTGCAGTCATTGAAGAGCAAAGTCGACGTCCGAGCTAGAGGAATTATTAAATCTACTGTAGCAAACCGAGGAAGTGTAGCTGCCAGATAGCTAATCCATGGCAATGAAACGCCTTGTTGAAAAAAAGCAAGATGAAATGAGATGAGAACTTCCGCACATGCATAATAAAATGTTCTGAATCAACCAGAACAACACCCGTAAACTGTAGCCAGAAGCCGCCACAGTTGATCCGAAAACATGGTATCTGTCCCATTTCGGAGTGGTGAACAGTAATAAGACTTCTGTTCGATACCGTGGCCAAAATTAAAGGGACCAACGCCATGGAGCATGGAAACCTACCATCCACGTTACCTAAGATCCATCATGGACCCTCACTACGTGGATGATTTCTCAGGCAGATTCGAGTCCACAATATTTCGTAATATATTGGAGACGTACTGTGCGAAAACGAGATGTGGCTCGTTGAACCTTGTCTGTGGCTCAAGCATATTGAGCTTCAAGCAGCCGTCTTGGAAGTGCCATTGATGACAACTGTTTTGGAGCAGCATTCTGTAAGCATTTCTCTCACCATTTTAAGGAGCGATTCATCAGCAGTCATCAAATGAATTGGCAGTGAACATCGTTGATATCAGCCGTTCGTGGCGCATTGATTTTAATCGTTTCTCTTCTCTTAACAGGCCCATAAGAACAATGGGTACTAAGATTTTTGGATCGATGTCGCAAACGTTTCCTATAAAAGGATGAAAATGGTCTTACAGCTTGCGAGCTTGAAGCAGCCAAAATATTATTGTGCCGTCGAGCCCATCTGAAAGCACTCCCCGCAAAGATGAGCCAAATATGCCGCAGAGAGGAAATAAAAATAGGAAGTAAGCTGCACAAACTCTCACCTTACATCGACAGCGATGGCATTCTTCGGGTCTACGCCGAGTCCACGCAGCCAACTGCTTTACCTTTGCCGCCAAACGACCAATCATTTTGCAGCCTGCTCACAGATTTACGCCATAAGTTGTGGGCGACAAACACCGCAGAATGAAGCACCAGAACTGTGAAGCAACAACCTGTGCGAGCCATCAAAAATGCTGGTCTTCGCCAAACAATGCGCAAATAGTAGCCGATTGTCCTGAGTACAGAATCTCCATAGGTAAGCCACATGGGTCCATTACCTGAAGACCGTCTTACGCCGTTTGTCAAATCTTTCTCGTACACGGGCCTGGATTTCTTCGGTCTACTCACCAATTCGATTGGACGCCGTATGGAGAAGCGATGGGTAGCGCTATTCTATATCTACGAACTGGGTAAAAGATGCTTAAATGTGGCGAAAGGTATTTTACAGTGTGTTTGCCACAAAAAAGATGTAATTTTTCTCATTCCGTTTCTTTCACAGGCTTTGCTGATCAGCAGTACCAAGTTAATAGAATAAGTCTTCGGAGAAAAAATCAGGTGGCGGGCCATATGATAAGAATTTTTTTACCACAGCAGAAAACATAATTGAAGCCAGTGGTTTGGTCGCTGCAGAGGGCCTCACACAAGTTAATACATTTGGCCAACCCCCGACAAAATTCAGATACCGATTTCAACAATTCAAATTATTCAATTCTTAATTATACAAACTATTATAATTTCATCTCTTTGACATGTGATTGTCATTATATTATATATTTCACATTAAATTTAGTACTACATATTTCTTCATTGAACAGTTGTAAATACGTTCCTTGGGCAATAGTATGCCGCGATCTCAATTCAGTTATTCAACTGACGTATCACGTAATTTTTATATATACGACCGACTATCCGTTCACGGAAAAGAAGATTTCGTTCCAGGTGAAAATTATTAAATCTTTAACTTTGCAATCTATATGACCTGCAGTCACAAATGCCAAGTTTTAACAAGTAAATGAGTCTAATTTGAATGGATCGAACACAATAAGAATTGTGATAGCTTAGGCAACGGCTTAAGACTTAATCTCTAGGAAAACCTCATATGTTCAGATATTATGAGCGCGGTAAATTGTAGTATCAATTTTGATGACCTAAGAAATTTAAGGTTAATAATGCTTGCATTTGTTTTTTCGACTTAGCACAAGATTCTAAAATTTTTTGGAACGCTGGTATTCTGATCTGTCATATCGAACGTTCGACCAAATAATGAAATGTGTAACGTTTGCAAGTCAATATTTTGTAAATGGTGTTTTCTTCAATAGTTTTTTCATAACAAAAAGTACATACGATGGTCGAAGTATTAACATCCGCGATGACTTTCAACGTGATACTTAAACCAGTATTTAAACAGGTCAGAAGCAACTTTTAATTTAGAGAATTTAAAACAATGTATTTAATGTAGTTGGAATGCCGTGGCCTATTAGGCACTCACTCCCTTCAGTCCATATTTTGTAACATGGAGCAATGCTACCCTGGATTTTGCAACAGTTTGATTCTTGATGTGATTGAAAAGGCGGAGTTACGATTGAATATCAATGAAGTAGTTCTCCGGCTGCAGGCAAATGCTGTCGATAATGGTAAATCGTTGACATCAAAGACTGCTGTTTTCACTGACCATATATGATTTTAGCTCATGAACACACTTTACGTCGTCCCGAAGAACCGTTCCAGGATCTTAATAGAAAATCGACAGCTCTTAAGTCGATTCTAAGTAGGATTCCTGATGAAATAACGGACCGGAAAACGTTTCTAGAAACGATCAAGTAAGATGCTTGCATTGATTTATAAGTAGAAATAACAAACATGGATTTTAAAGGGAAATTGCTAGTGCAATAAAAAAGCTCCTTGATGTTGTTAACGATATTGGCATCTATTTGCCAACATTAGCGGGGAAGCAAGCCGTGGAGCAACGCAAGAAAGAATTCGTTAAATACTCGAAAAAATTTAGCACAACATTGAAGGAATATTTCAAGGAGGGCCAGTTAGTTCTTACAATAATATATATTTCATCAATTAGACTTTTAATTATTCACTTTCAGGCCAAACGCAGTTTTCATAAGTGCCTTATACTTGATTCGCCAAACAAATCAGATGATGATAACGGTAAAGACCAAATGCGAATATAATTTTACTTGATCATGTAACAGCAATGTTTTTAGTTATTAATATCATTTTTGATTAAATGAACGGTCAAAATTTGATTTCGAGTTTTATTTCTTGTTTTACTACGCGGTACTCATGTACGTGTGGAGTTTGAGTTTGAGAATGTGGTTTCCAGCAATGCACCTCATCACAAGATTGTTATGTTGTTGATTAAGTTGTTCGCGTTTCCCAAAGTGGAAGAATGAACTTATTCACGGATAATTTTGTTACTACTATACTATGGTCCACTTTCATGTAAGCTGAAGGCGAGACTCAAGGAATTTATAATCAATTGGCCTAAGGTCTATCATAGGAGGTGATATTTATTCAAACCACATTCTGGTTGTTAAGACGCAGTTGCTTGAAGGGCCAGTCTCTCCGAGGCCACTTTGTGTTGAGGGTTGAGTTCATTAAAATTCAAATTGTAGATACTCTCCGATTTCAGATTGGATTAAACTCAAATACATGAAAAATAACTTTAAACAATGATTACTTTATTTTCGGGTGATGCTTATGATGAGCTGAAACATACCAAGTCGGAGAACCGGACTACACCCCACCGGAAAAACTTCGCCGTACAAAGATTACAAAACTCTTGAATTTTTTAAACAAGAAGCAAAGAAGAAGACGTACGATATCAAGCGGGAACGGATTTAAAAAATGCGTAAGCTCAAGAGAATTTTGGAACTATAAACATATGTAAACTTAATGTGATCTTCAATTATTTTTTATTTTAAAGAAGTTAATAGGTTAATATGTTTTGTTTTTAATCAAAAAGAATAAAGAATATATTCTAAGAAACAAAAATCATTGCCAAATTATTCCTTTTTCCGATTCCTTCTTGGGTGTTTCTTTGTACAGTATCATATGAAGATGATGATCCTTTTAATTATTTTTCTATAAATAATAAAATGCGAATTGCAGTACAAAAAGTTTACGCTAGATACACGTTTCGTATGTCGAAAGTGTTCGAAAAGCTAATTTTGAAGCGATTAGTCTGGTAAAACACATCGACTCTTTTGAGTCTGTACCTCTTTTTAAAAAGTCATTCGGTTAGGTTTATGGTATTAAACGTTGACTCATTCGCCGACTCTTTTCCGTGTCCGTTATTTGACAGCTAATCTTTTTCTTTCGTATTTCGTTATAGAAGTTCACTTGCACTCACGAATAGATATGATGAAAAGTAGAAAAAGAACAAAAAAAAAGCACATGATGATCTCAGGATCTACAAAAAACCCAGCAGCAAAAACCAAAGCAACGATAGAGTCCAAAAGTTGCGACTCAGTTGGACATGACCAATTTCCTTACGTCGCGGACGGTGGGAAGCTTGGTGTACTATAGACAGCAACCCCTTTACAGCCTCCGAATCAGGAGATGAAGACGAGGAAATAAGCGTTATTACTAGCAACATCAACCAGTTCCATGAAATATTCCGACTAAAGCGACTAAAGCCAAACAAGTGGCACGCAGATAAAGGCAGGGCAACCTAAGAAGCAGCAAGAATATATAAAGCGCAGTTCAGACCAAGAATTGCAACAACAGAGCTCAGAGCAACAAAAGAAAAACAACTGCAACATCAGCTGCAAACACTAAAACAGCAACAGCAGCAGCAGCAGCAGCAGCAACAAAGACAACAACTGGCACAGAGGACGAAGAAGGCGCAGATACAACCCATCTTACGTATAAATTGAACCTTAAGGCTACCATTAAGCTTTGTACGTCGGTCATTGGCTCCTATTTTACTGCAAAACGAATAAATCAAGAAAGACATTCAATTCTTTGCTCCATTTTGGAGCAGCATAATATTGTTAAAAATTTATTAACAAAAACTACACCGGAATTTTACTCCTTCACCCCCAATGGGGAAAGACTGCAGACCATGCTCGTTAAGGGCCTGGAACAGGAGAGGATCTTCAGTTTGTGGCAGTCAAGCCATTTTCGATACCGAAGGCAAAAAGAGAAAATCGGAAACTACCAGTCTTTCTCATGCAGCTAAGTCCCGACAGCAAATTGGATAGTCTTAGGAGCATAAATTTCCCGGACTACTAGTGCATAAAATGGGAAAGAGTAAAACGGTTGGATAACATTTTACAATATATACGACGCCAGAGGTTTGGGCACACCGCGTCCAACTGCGAAATGCAGCCGCGATGCGGAAAGGACCACAAAGAGGAGGAATGTTCGCTTGGTAGAGAATTTAATAAGAGCGATCTCAAATGCACTTTATGTGGGAACACAGGGCACACCGCAAGTTATCGGGGTTGTCCTTGATACCAACACATAAAGAAAATAAACATGACTCGTCTGCAAAAAGTCGTGGTGAAACGACCGTCCGTTCGCTTTCAAACACCAGCCATAACTCCTTATGTGACCAACGCCCAAGTTGCGTCATACCAACTGAATGCGGCACAGCAACCTCCGAAGGCTGCTTCACAGGTCCCACGGCCTCGAGCACCTGAGGTTGAAGCTGATCTTCTGGCTGTTTTGCTCTCGATCCAAGGGCAAATTAGCCAGTTGCAACAGCAAACAAAAGACCAGGTGACACGCTTGGATCGTATCTACTCACTTTTGCCGAGTCTAACACGCCTCCAGTGTGTGTACGCGGGCGAATAGAGCCTCAAAAATCCTTTCAGTAAATGTCAATTCATTTATAAAAAATCAAACGAAGAGGCATACTCTTCAAATTGTTAGAAGACCGAAGTCCCGATGTTCTTTTGGTTAGCGAAACTAAGCTATCTCAAAAGTACAAACTGACGCCCGAGCACGTGGGGTAGCTATTCTTATTAATAAAAAGGTGCGTTATAAGGTTGTGTACAGTTGTGAAGTGCGCAGGTCCCACGTGCTAGAGGCTTGCATCATATGCATCTCCCTCCGTATTAGGAAGAGGATGTATATGGTCACTGTCCCTGCAACTGAAAATACTCAACAATCTGCATTTATTTCAGAGCCCGAGACACTCTTCGAATACTTACGGCTGGAGTCGGAGGAGAATTAATTCCTCATAGCCGGAGATTTGAGCGCCAGGCATATCACTTGGAGAAATCATTCACCAAATACTAAGGGGAACCTACTGTTCAATTGATGGGGTCAGAGCAATGTTGAATTTAGCTAAGATTTGAATGCAACTGAAAGCCCGTCTTATCCAGGAACAGGCTCCTACCTAAATGATATGCTTTTCGACGAACGGTTATTACTAACTGACGTGGACCGACAAACGATAAACTATCTAAAAACTTTTGTGTATGACAGTGACCATTGCGGATTAAGTGCCGTTGTAATGATTCGCAACGAGATTGCGGAATTAGAGGAATATCTCCAAATGTATTCTTAAAACTGTAGTAGCACACGTTGGACACACTTTTCTCGAACATTAACTAGAGCAATGTCCTCACATCATTACATACTTGGACGCCTGGACAAACATTTCTCGAACATTAACTAGAGCAATCTCCTCGAATTAGCTCAATCCACCATCTAACAGAAATCTGTCGAACGAGGAGATTGACATTTACCATAAGCGGATGGACGACACATTAAAGAAAACAATAGACAGAGCAATTCCTAAGTACGAGCTAATTAACAATGTTAACATTTATCGCAACGCTACGATCGACGACATTTTACTGACCTACAAAACTCGGAGGTTAGGACACTGAAGTCCGAGCTTAAAACCTACAGCAATTAATTAAGCAAAACTACCGATCTGCAATTAATTCGCATTGGAAAATTATGTTCCCGAAAATTAATAAATAATTTTTTTCGGAGGAAAAACCAGAATAAACTTCCGTGTCTTAATCTCGCCCGAACTACCAACAACGAACAAATACTTGCAACAACAGGCAAAGATCCAGTAGAAGCAATCGAAGACGACAACTTTTTTGTGATCGAGGATCCTCAGGAGGAAGTTGAAGTAATTGGCGCAACATATCAAGATGTGTATAAAGTGAATGTTAGCAGCCGCCCGAACCATGTCTTGGAAGATCACGTCCTCGTACACAACTCCGACCTTCAAAATGATGTTGAGAGCTGGCGATCAGAGAACGCTGGTTTTACCATGTTCAGTGATGTTAATTTGGCACATGTTGTCTTCGCCGATGATGGGGTCATATCCCCCATTTCCATCAAAGGAAGGTCTCTTGGCTATCTTCGGTTCGCTAAGAATTAAGAAACCTCTAGGAATCGACGGTATATCAAACTTCCCTATAAAAGCGGTAAACATCTACAATACTTTGTTTAATGATTTGCTAAATAATGCACATAATCCAGCTCATTGGATGTCAGCGGTAGTACAACCAATTCCTGAACGGAATAAGGACACATCCAATCTGGCAAATCTCCAGTCGATAAGCCTCCTTCCGAACATCAGTAAGGTATTTGAAAAGGTGATAGAGCCCTGCAAAGTGGGCTGAGGACAAAAATATTATTCCGGATAACCAATTCGGTTTCGGAGCGGGGCAGGATTGCATTCATGCCGCGTCTAAACTGGTGTCGGATATCCAATGGAACAAAGGCAAGAAACAATGCACGGGTGCCGTGCTGATCTTGGAAAACGCCTTTGACACTGCGTGGTTGCATCGGCTCCTTTTCAAGCTAGACCAGCTAGGCATAAGCAAACCTACAGCAGTGGTTTGCTACTCTTTAATATGCTCACTGATAGAGCAGAAGAATGTCTATGTTACTTCTCCTGCGAACTTTGGAATTAACAACGGTCTGCAACAGGGTGTAGTTAATTCGCCGATTTTATTTACTATTTTCACGAGCCATCTTGTAGGCTCTCTTCACCACGCTGTAGCATACGCAGATGACTTGATCGCGTGCAGGTCAGGTCCATAGATTGAAAGAATTGTAAGTCTTTTGACTTTTTGTAAGTGTGACTTCGATGAGATAAAGCGATATTGCAACGATTGAAGTTGAAGTTGCGAAGTTGAAGATCAACTTCCAAAAATGCGAATCAATTTTGTTTAGGACGCCGCTTTCTGGTGCCTCTTGGGATACCAGAAAGAATTGGCGAAAGTTCTCTATCGTTGGACAAAACGGACAGCCACTGTCGAGTCGGAGTGTAGTCAGATATCTTGAGGTCTGGCCAAATCAGTATCTGTATTTAAACAAACACATAGATGCTGATCTGGCCAGAGCCAAAGCGGCCTATGCCTTGACAAAGAGACTGTTTCACAGCAGCCAACTCGATGCCATGGTATAGGTGATCTATTTCATGGCCCTCATTCGGCCTATGCTTGCATATGGAAATCCCGTGGGGTTCAATGTGGGAGCAAGCTTGATGGAAAAGATTTGGGTTTTCGAGGGACGATGTCTTCGGGCTTGTTTCCATTTGCATAGAACTCCAGAGTCTCCGTACAAAAAATGTTATCCTAATGATGTCTTTGCAAAAGTTTTGTAAAATAAAACTTTTCTAAGTCTTTTCCATTGGTAAGCAAAGTTCTTTAAGTTAGAAAGTTAATTTTCGTTAGTTTGCGTCGAAAGATATGTATATTTTGTGTTTGTTATAAATTAAAAGACACATTTATTTATTAATCTTTTTTAATTAATTTAAGGGAAAAGTACAAAATTGTTCACGACGTGGGAGCTGGTGGTTGACGACTGACTGTACATGAAACTCGTGCACCAAACTCGACTGACCATTGAACGGTTTACTTTGGTGGGGTGATTAGCGACGTCACGCATTTCCAGTGCAGCTTGCTTTAAATATGTGTGTCACCACATATCTCCCCTTCTGTGAGAAAAATGAAGAAGTGGAAAAAAAATAAAAAATAAAAATATAAATTCAATTAAAGATTATGAGATACAAACAAAATTTTGAATGCAAAAAAAAATGCAAAAAAACAGAAACATTAAGGCGCAAAGCGGACACATTTTTTGGCTGCTGTTGAGTTTGTTGATGCTTGTGGTTGTGTGTTTGAAGGGTCCCTAGCTTGAAGGCCGTTACTTTCTAAATCTTCTTGAAGAATGTACGCACGTTTTAAGCGGTCCACGGAGATTGGAGTATTCTTGCCCTTGTAGTTAACAACGAAATACTTGTCATGCTTAACTACAACTAGGTAAGGGCCATCATATGGCGAAGCCAATGATTGGCGGATATGGTCATGTCGTACGAAAACATGTGAGGCGTTTGCCAAGTCCTTGAATACGAAGGCTGCTCGCTGTGCATGGCGAGACATTTGTTTTGGTGCTAAATCCCTGAAGTGATTACGTAGGATGCGTACTAATTCTGGAGCTGGGGTGTCTCTAGTAGATGGGTGAAGAAATTCACCTGGTAAACGTATTGGCTACCGTACACAAGCTCAGCTGGAGTTGCTGCCAGGTCCTCTTTCCAAGCAGCGCGTAATCCAAGGAGGACAACAGGTAGTGCGTAGTACCATGATTCGCCATGACATAACAGTGCTGATTTGAGCTGCCTGTGTAAACGCTCTACGAGTCCGTTGGCTTGTGGGTGGTATGGTGTTGTCCTGAGGTGTTTGCAGCCGAGGATTTGTATGAGGCTCTTAAAAATATCCGACTCGAATTGGCGACCTAGGTCGGATGTGATTCGCAGTGGTACACCAAAACGCGAGATCCATGAAGTCACCAATGCTCGAGCAGTCGTTTCAGCTGTTCCATTCTCCAATGCGATGGCTTCGGGGAAACGAGTGTACCTATCCACGATAGTCAGACAGTGGTTATATCCATTCGACGCAGTCAATGTAACCAAGTCGATGTGAATGTGTTCAAACCGTTGTGTTGGCAACTCGAAATTCGCGATCGGCGATATTGTATGGCGCGTGGTTTTGTTGGACTGGCAAGGAATGCAGTGCTTGGCCCACATCACGCAATCCTTGTTCATAGAGGGCCAAACATAGCGCTGAGCAACGAGCTTCCGTGATGCGCGTTGACCAGGATGTGCCAGCGAATGCAATGAATCCAAAACTCTCTTTCTTAGCGGTTGGGGAACATAAGGACGAACTGATCCTGATGAGACATCACAGAACAATTCGACTTCGGGATTTTGCAGGCGAAGATGACGAATTTGAAGTGAAGAGTCTGGATTGTTTAACATTTTACGAAGTTCTTCATCCGCTGATTGGGCTTGAGACAGCTCCTGTGTAGAAACTGCTGGTGAAATTGCATCCACACGTGAAAGCGTATCCGCAACTATGTTTTCAGCACCTGCAATATGCCGAATATCCGTAGTAAATTGGCTTATAAAATCCAATCTTCGAAATTGCCACGGCGAAGCTCGATCAGGTCGTTGTTTGAAGGCATGAGTCAGAGGCTTGTGGTCCGTATATACAATGTGTCGGCCCTCGAAGATATGCCGAAAATGCTGTACGGCTTCGTAGATTGCGTGTAGTTCTCGGTCGTATGTCGATTGCTTCTGTGCTGATGGAGAAAGTTTGCGACTAAAGAACGCTAAAGGTTGCCACTCACCATGATAACGCTGCTGGAGTACGGCTCCAATGGCTTGTTCTGATGCGTCAGTGAAGATTGACCATTCTGAATTGATATTTGGATGTGCCAGTAACGCTGCTGATGCAAAAGCTTTCTTGCTGTTTTCAAAAACTTGATCCAAAAATGGCGTCCAGTTGACAGGTTGGGAACTCACCTTTAATAAATTTTCGATAGAAATTAATGGTGCCCAAAAACGCGCGATGTTTCTTTACATTTTGGGGTTTGGGAAAATCCAGGATTACAGAAACTCTCGCGGGGAGGGGTGTGATTCCATGTTTTGATACCATGTGTCCCAAAAATGGAACTTCGTTTCTACGAAAGAGCGATTTCGCTGAATTGATTACGAGTCCGGCATCTTGGAGGCGTTGAAATAAGTAGCTCAGGTGTTCCAAGTGTTGTTTTTCGTTTTCTGAGGTTACTAGCAGGTCGTCGATGTAGGGGAAAACAAAAGGTAGGTCGCGAGTTATTTCATCCATAAACCTTTGGAAAGTTTGCGCAGCATTTCGCAAGCCGAACGTCATGAATGGAAATTCAAAAAGACCGAACGGCGTGATTATAGCTGTCTTTGCAACATCACTGGGCGCAACTGGTATTTGATTAAAAGCGCGAACTAGATCGATGGTGGAGAATATGTGTTTTCCATGTAGGTCTGCTGAAAAATCCTCTAGGTAACGTATTGGATACGAGTCTGGTATGGTACGATCGTTGAGGCGCCTATAGTCGCCACACGGACGCCATTCACCTGATTTCTTTGGCGCGAGATGTAGTGGCGAAGACCATGGACTGTCTGAGCGGAGTGCGATCCCAAGCTTGATCATTTTTTCAAATTCTGTCTTGGCGATCTGGAGGCGGTCGGGTGCTAGTCGTCTGGCTCTGCTAGAGATCGGTGGACCATTCGTCGTTTCGATGTTGTGCTCAGTGTAAAATTTCCGCGATTTGAGTGCAATACCAGGTTGTGTAATTGCACGGTATCGCTGAAGGAGTGCTGCATACGGGGTCTCAGCATCAGCTTTGAGTGTCCGAATTGATGCTATTTGAGCTTGCAAAAACTTTCCACAGGTAGATAAACCAGTAGTCTCGTCGATGATGCGTTGTTGTTTTAAGTCCACAAGTAGGCCGAAATTGCTGAGAAAATCAGCTCCTATGATGGGATGAGAAACGTCTGCTATAACAAAACGCCAGGTTAGGTCTCTATGCAGTCTAAAGTTGAGATAAAGGGTGACCGTGCCATAAGTGTTGATAAGTGAGCCATTTGCGGCAAGCAGTTGGTATGTTAGCGGCGCCAGCGATGCCTGCGCTCGCTGTTTTGGGTATACGGAGACGTCAGATCCAGTGTCGACTAAAAACTTTTCTCCAGACTTTGTTTCTTTGACGAAGAGGCGGTTGCGTGAGAGTCGTGTACCGCCATTAACGGCTTTCGGTGCCGTTTTCCTGGAACTTGCAACCAGAAAGACAGTTGCGGGCATTTTGGCCAAATTTAGTATGAAACCAACAAATATTAGATTTGGATGGTACTTGCCTTGTACGAGATCTGCTCCGGAGTCTGCCATGAGGCTTAGGTCTTCTTGATCTGGTTCTTGTGTCCGGCGTGTGGAGAGCAGCGACCGTCGTGGAAAGGGCCGCTACTTGTTTTGTAAGCGCGGCCATCTGATGCTGGAGGTCTGAACTGGTTGTTGAAGCTACGGTGTGGGGCGAAAAAACTTCATGCAATTTATCTGCGAGTTCACCTAGTTCGGTGATGGAGGCAGATTTCTGCGCCACTAGGCAGGCTTGAGTTTGCGCCGGGAGATGTGATAGCCAGCGAGTTTTTAATACCTCTTCATCTATATTCGGAACTAGACTTCGAAGGTGACGTAAGTGCTGTACCGGTGTGCGGCTTCCTAGGCTGTCTTGGTCAAGCAATTGAAGGATCTTAGCTTCCTTAGATTTTGAAAATCGTGATATTAAGGTATTTTTAAGCATTGTGTATGGAGTGTCCAATGGCGGATTTATAATTAGATCTTCCACCTCTGATGCAGACCGAGTATCAATCAATGGAATTGTGCGGTAAAATCTATCCTTCTCATTCGTAATGCCACGGTTGGTAAATTGCGCTTCTAGCTGCGCAAACCATAACGCCGGTCTTTCAGCACTAAAAGGTGGTGCCTTGACATCAGGTGGCAATAAAGGCGAGTTTGGATCGGCAGCCCGTGATGATGAGACAGCCGTTTCGTTTGTTGCAGTTGGTGGACTTAACATGCTAAAAATGTTCGAGCACGAGGTGAAACTGTACTTTCGTAGCGGTCCGTACGGGTAAAAGGCGAAAAAATTACGAATGACGAAATAAATTTTGTTTGCTCCACACGTCAACACGCGAAAATGTTTAAAAAAAAATTAAATTAAAAATTCGCATCACGTCGGGGTCACCAATTTAGTGTTTGTTATAAATTAAAACACACATTTATTTATTAATCTTTTTTAATTAATTTAAGGGAAAAGTTCAAAATTGTTCACGACGTGGGAGCTGGTGGTTGACGACTGACTGAACATGAAACTCGTGCACCAAACTCGACTGACCATTGAACGGTTTACTTTGGTGGGGTGATTAGCGACGTCACGCATTTCCAGTGCAGCGGTTTGCTTTAAATATGTGTGTCACCACATAAACATATAGTACATATATTAAGCTCGAAGTTTAACTTAGAACGCCCGCGAAGGGTTGGTAAGTTATGTAAGCTAGTCATTTAAGATAGTTTAAGCATTTTGGCTATCTAGATTGTAAGTTTATTTTCTGAATTACAACTTAAAAAAAAATTCAAGAACAAAATAAATATTGAATGAGGTTTTCCATTCTCTTTCGTGTCGCAGCTGCGAATGATTTCGGAGCTCTTGAAGCCCGTCTCGTTAAATTTATTTTTTAATGTTTCCGTCCATACGGTGTAAATACAGAAGTTATTGAAGATTTTGATTACCATTGAATCGACATCAAAAATTCCGAATTGAACCATTCAGCCATGCTTGTTCAATGTTTCCACGATGTATCATCCCAATTTATCGAACTTTTCGTAACACTTCTCTGGACGTTGATGTCCTTGTAGAAATTATTTTGTTTGCTTTTTTTGTTTAATCTTTTGCTGAATACCATCACATGCCGAGTACCTTTATCGCTTCGGTGACCGTTCCGGTTTTGAAATTGTGTTTCTTCTTTACATGATCAGCTCCCAGCTCAACTGCAACCTCGGACGAACTTGAAATCCATTTTCCTATTTTGAATCCAGCGTGTCGATCAATCCATTTGACATCTTTACCAAATCGAATCACATCAGCTTCAATATGCACATAGTTCAGAAGGTTGATGAAGATATTTTGCAACAATGTCTTGCGCGTTTATGGTCTTTACATATTGAGCACAGCTGGGAGAATGAATGTTGTTGATCTTCTTGCCTGACACGGACCTGGTGGTATATTTCCCGGATATCACCGCAAACCGCAATTCGCCTTTCTCTGAATCTGAACAGCACACCCATACACATATTAACATCAATAGGTCGGGTCGTTCTAAAAATACGGAGTTCAAGGATAGTCCTTGGACCTTCGCAGCGGCATCGCAAACAATTTTACTCTCCCCGTCTTGTTTGGATTCATCACAGGAAGAATTGGCAAATACCACGCTAGAGGATGACACTACTCCAGCTCTGTAGTTGTCAGCTTTCGTATATACTTCTTCTTTTCGAAATCTTTGATTTGGCGACTAAGATTTTTATTTAAATCTGGATCCCGATTCTGTCGCTCTTGAAGACACGTCGAGTCGAGTTGCCATAGGAAGGATCTCGTCGAAAATCAACAGCAATTTCCACAGTCATACTTATACGGCTTACGTATGTTTGTAGATTTCATCATTTGGCAAGCACGTTGATCTTCAAACTATAGAACAGAAGTACAATTCGTTTTAGCAACACCCAAACTATCCAGTGAGAAATGCTCCTTTAACATGTTGTGACGTTTATCGTCGCTTGCATTTCACATTTGCAATAATTTACGCTATGAAATGTGTGATCTTGAGAATAGTTAGTTTACTGTCGGATAATCCAATCCAACCTTGTTTTTGACGATATTGGTTTGCCCTTCTCTGAAGATCAACTGAATGCCCAACTTCCAATTATTTAGGCCGATCAATATGCGAGGAACTGCATAATTATATGATTTAATTGGAAGTCCTTTTAGATATAGATAACGAGAAGCGATTTTTTCCACGCAGATGGTTTGCACTGACAGTTTGAGCTCCCTCACAGTTCAAACGGATACGGTGTAAATTTTATTTTTGTTGTTTTTTCTTTTATTACATTTTTGTTATTCAAATTCATATTGACTTATATGCTAGACATAAAAATGCTTAAACTAGCCTTAATAACTATTTACATTTTACTTAATGGCCATATGCGGGCGCTCTAAGCTTAAGCTAATGCTTAACCTATGTCTTGCGACGATCAGAATCAATTTTTAATTTTTTTTATTTATACTAGGATTTACATAATATAACGAACTAATAACCAAGAAAATTTTTATATAAAAAAACTTGGTATATGAACATTTATTTTTTTGAATAGACTAATTACAGTTAACTCAAAAATAACCTTACACAAATTCATATGCCGGATGTTGGCTAGGCATCCAAAAACAATTTCCTTATAACTATAATGATTTTTCAATAACAAAGAAGACAACTACTATTTCTCTTTCTCTTCCACATTTAACCACCAAAGTTGTTGGTGCTGTCTATAAACTTCCTCCTTGGCAAAGTCCGATACTGCCCTACTGAACCGGAGATTCTCCTCAGAGCTGCGAGCGAAATCTCCATTGTAGGCAAGTCGCCTGTCCACACTCTTTCGAGCAACATGGAAGATTAAACGAATTGATTTTCCATCGTGAATCAGGCCGTTAAGGTCAAAATAGAGGAAAGCCTCTCCACCAAGCTTGCTCCCACGTTGAACCACACGGGACATCCATATGCAAGCACAGGCCGAATGAGGGCCGTGGAGCAGATCACCTTCACCCTGGCATCAAGTTGACTGCTGTGAAACAGTCTTTTTGTCATGGCATAGGCCGCTTTGGCTCTGACTATAGCAGCATCTATGTGTTTGTTAAAATAGAGATACTGATCGAGCCAGACCCCAGTTCTTTCCGGTATCCCAAGAGGCCCCAGACAACGGCGTCCTAAACGAAATGGATTCCCACTTTTGGAAATTGATCATCAACTTCCAATCGTCGCAATATCGCTTAATCTTATCGAAGTCAATCTGTAAAAAACTAACAACTCCTTCAATCTTTGGACCTGACCTGTACGTGATCAAGTCATCTGCGTATGCTTCAACGTGGTAAAGAGAGCCTGCAAGATCGCTCGTAAAAATAGTGAATAAAATCGGCGAATTTACTACACCCTGTTGCAGACTGTTGTTAATTTCAAAGTTTCCAGCAGAAGTTACAATGCCATTCTTCACAATAAACTTTCTACCAATGAGCGTTTTAGAGAGTATGTACAGCAGTGATTTACTTATGCCCAGCTGGTCTACCTTGAAAAAGAGCTCTTGCAACCATACAGTGTCAAAGGCCTTTGCCAAGTCGATCAGCACCCGTGCATTTTTTCTTGGCTTTGTTCCATTGGATAACCAAATTAGACGCGGCATGTATGCAATCATGCCCCGCTCTGAAACCGAACTGGTTATCCAGAATAATATTTTTGTCCTCAGCTTACTCTGTCAGGGCTCTATTGATTACCTTTTCAAATACCTTACTTATTGACCGGAGATTTGCCGGATTGGATTTGTCTTTGTTCCGTTTAGGAATTGGTTGCACTACCGCTGTCTTCCAATGAGCTGGATAATGTGCATTATTCAGCAAATTGTTAAACAGGGTAGTGTAAATGTTTACCGCTTCTAGAGGAAGGTGCTTAAGAACAATGTTTGGTATTTCGTCGATTCCCACAGATTTCTTACTTCTCAGTGAACCGAAAATTACCAGGAGATCTTCCTTTGATATGAATGGAGGGTGAATCCCTTCATTGGCGATGACATCATTTGCCAAATTATCGTCATTGAACATGGTAAAACCAGTGTTCTCCGATCGCCAGTGCTCAATGTCATATCGCAAGTAGAAGTTGTGCAATAGGACACGATTTTCCAAGATATGGTTCGGGCGAGTGCTAACATTCACCTTATACACATCCTGAAACGCCGCACCTATTACTTCAACTTTCTCCTGAGGATCTTCGATCACAAAAAAGTTGTCATCTTCGATCGCTTCTATTGGATATATGCCTGCTGTCACAAGTACTTGTTCGTTGCCTGTAGTTCGGGGGAGCTTCAGACACGGAAGCTCATTCTGATTTTTTCTTCGAAAGATTTTATTAATTTCCGGGAACATACTAGGATTGCTAGCTTTAACAACCCGGATTTTGTTATTCCAACGCGAATTAATTGCAGCACGGTAATTTTGCTGAATTAATTGCTGTAGGGTTTTTAGCTGTGATTTCAGTGTCCTAACCTCCAAGTTTTGTGGGTCGATGAAACGTCTGTACAGAAGTTTAAGTCTCGTCAGTAGCCTACTCTTTTGACGGTGAAGAGCGCCAATCGTAGCATTGCGGTATATATTGACATTGTCAGTCAGTTGGTACTTGGGAATTGTTCTGACCATTGTTTGTTTTATTGTGTCATCCATCCTTTTAAGATAAGTGTCGATCTCCTCGTACGACAAATTTCTATTGGATGTAAAAATGCGTTTGAACATACTCCTCCAGTTCCGCAATTTCGTTGGGAATCGTTATTACGGCACTAAATACGCAACGGTCACTGTCGTATACGAGTGTGTGAAGACAGTTTATTGTTTGTCGGTTAATGTAAGTTAGCTGTATCCGTTCGTCAAACAGCATAAGATCTATGTAGGAACCTGATTTACGATAAGACGGACTGTCCGTCGCTTTTAAATCGAGTCGATACTCGACACTATTCTGACCCCACCAATTGAATAGTAGGTTTCCTCTAGTATTTGGTGATTGATTTCTCCAATTACTATGTTTGGCGTTTAGATCTCCGGCCGTGAGGTAATAATTCTCCTCCGAACCCAGACGTAAGTATTGAAAAAGTGTCTCGAGCTCTGAGATAAAACAACTTTGTTGAGTAGCTTCTGTTGCATAGGCTGCGATCATATACAGCCTCTTCCCACTACGGAGGGGGATGCATATGATGCAAGCCTCTAGCACCTGGAATCTACGCACTTCACCGCTGTATATAACCTTATAACGCAGATTTTTTCTAACGAAGATAGCGACACCAAAGGCTCCATTGGAGTTGGGTCTGTCTCTTCTTATAATATGGTACTGACTGTGCCTCAACTTGTGCCTCTGAGAGAGCTTGGTTTCGCTAACCAGAAGAACATCGGGACTTCGGTCTTCTAACAACTTGAAGAGTACAGCTCTTCGTTCGATATTTATTAGCGAATTTACATTCACTGAAAGGACACATTACGACCGGAGGCGCGTTATACTCGGCAACAGATTGTAGATACGATCCACGCGTGTCGCCTGTTCCTGTATTTGCTGTTGCAGCTGACTAATTTGCCCCTGAATAGAAAGCAAAATAGCCAACAGATCAGCATCACCACTAGGTGCTCCAGGTCGTGAGGCATGGGGAGCAACATTTGTTGCTTGTTGTACCGTACTCCTCTGACCGGCCGCCATTTGGGCGTAGGTCACATTGGGAGTTACGGCTGGTGTTTTGGGAACAGGTGGGCGCTTGACCTCCACCTTCTGTTGGCGAGCCAGGTTAATTTTCCTAGCATATTGGCACCTGGGCCAACCCCGATAGTTAGCGGTGTGTCCCGAGTTACCACAAAGAATACACTTCAGAGACGTGGTATCATCAGTCCTATTCTTACCTAGAGGACATTCCTCTGCACTGTGGTTCAATGCACACCTAACGCACCGAAACTGCATGTTTCATCTATTTCAATTGTTAAAATAACTCTACACCGAGTTCAATTTCGAGTGGACTGTAATTTTATAGGCACCAAGAAAACACCACAAAAGTAAAAAAACACCACTCTTCGGCTTTAACGTTATAACGATATGATCATCCGATCGTTTTATTAAACTTATATATACGGGTACAATTCTATCTTTCATTATATACAAATGCCCTTTCGTTGACATTTATCAAAACTTGATTGACATTTCGACATGTTGTGGATCGTGAGACTTGAGCTGTTTGTTTTTGATTGTACTGTCTGTTCTTTTATGACGTCAACATCCTCCCCGGCAACGAACGAAGTTCGATTATAACTGCCAACAATTTCAGGAACACCCTGTGGTCGATGTTTGTTGCCGATCTATTACAACGTCTCATTTGGTCACATGGAAAGAGAACAACTTGATTAATAAAATAAGACAAAAAGGAACAATATTATGTAACACAAAAGAAAAAAATAAAAGAGACCAATGCAAACAACCATTACGGAAATAAAGCTATTGGAGTTTGTCGCTGATAAATGCATCTCTTTCTCGTGCAACCATGTCTTAGCCTCTACCTTTGTTTTTGTTTACATTCTCTCTATCATCTTCCTAATTTCTTGAGTGCGATGAAGACAAATTCGGGCGTTTAGTATCGTAGTATCGTATATATTTATTTATTTTTTTTAAGCTGTTGCAGGTGAGTTTTAGTATTATTATTATTATTGCATGTGTTATGAATGGATTGTGTTGTGAATATGAATGTTTGATTACGCATTTTACTGTTGAAAGTCGGCAACGCGTAAGTCTGTGGTCCGCGGGGAATGATGTGCTTTAATAGCGCCTTGGATAAACATTTTTTTTTTTTTTTCAGTGCGATTTATATTTTGTGCATTGTTTTGTGTATGAACATTGTATTGTGCATATGTGTTGCTTCGGAGAGTTCTTAATTTACTTTTGAATGTTGCGAGGTTTGTGTGCGTGTAGGTGGTTATGATTGATATGATTTTTTATTATTAATTTGCTTTTGAAGTTTGTTCGTTGTTTTGTTATAGGTATTTTTTTTGTAAATGTTGATTGTTAATGGTCAACATGTTGCCAGCGGGGCAAAATTGTTGTCAACAGGCAGTATATTTATCTTGCCGACGGAATTTTGTATTGGATCATACTGCGAAATACCGACGGGAAATTGATTTTTGGTGTTTAATGTATTTTTATAAGTTTCTCTTTTTAGATGCAATTTTGGGATAAGTTGTGTGGAATAATACATGGGTTTTACTATAACATGTTCTGTTGAGTTATGTAGATCGGGTAAATGTTAAAGGGGACTGTTGATAGTATGTGATTAGATTATAGTGTTGATTTCCTTAGCTGTGTTCGATGGAAGATGGCAAATTTTTGTGACGGGTCGCTTCATAGTTCCAGTCCGTGTTGTAAGAGTGACTACTCTCGTCAAGTTATCTGGGCCGTGATGAGTTTCGATGATTCTTGCCAGCATCCATTGTGATGGTGGTAGTCGAACATCCTTCACCAGAACCAAGTCTCCAACCTTGGGAACCGCTTCCACCTTTGTCCATTTCGGACGCTGCTGCATCCGCGACAGGTACTCCTCGCTCCAGTTTTGCCAGAATTGATTGACGAAGACTTGAATTCTGTTCCATCGTTGTAGGTACGTGACGATTTCTGTTGAAACATCTGCTTGTGGGATAGTTTTGAGTGAATCCCCAATTAAAAAATGAGCCGGTGTTAAGGCGTTCAACTCGTCTGGATTTTCGGAAAGCGGGCAAAGCGGTCTAGAATTCAGACAAGCCTCTATCTGTACGAGATAAGTATTGAGCTCCTCAAATGTTGGCTTCTCGTTCCCGATTATCCGTACTAAATGGCGTTTGACGGATTTGACTCCTGCTTCCCATAGTCCTCCGAAGTGAGGTGAAGCAGGAGGGATAAAATGCCAATGGGTTCCTTGACTGGCCAGAGTTTCAGTTATTTCATGCCAATCGTGGTTAGCTTGCTTCAACATTCTGCCTAATTCAGTGTTTGCTCCCACAAAGTTTGTCCCATTATCACTATATATTTGAGAACACAAACCTCGGCGTCCAGTGAAACGGCGGAAGGCAGCTATGAAAGCTAGAGTTGTCAAGTCAGACACAAGCTCTAAATGAATAGCCTTTGTGGCTAGACAAATAAAAATGGCAAAATACCCCTTAAATATTTTGGCACCTCGTCCTTTCTAGGCCTTAATATCGATCGTAGTCGACGCCGGTGTTTGCAAAAGGCCTTGCCATTCGCACTCGATGGGAGGGCAAACTGCCCATTAGTTGTTGCATAGTTTGTCCCTTGTGTCGGAAACAGATGATGCAGTTATGAATGACAATTTTTACGCTTCGTTTGACCTGAAATACCCAATATGCTGTTCGGATGTATGCGATCGTGATGTGTCTGAATGTGTGCATCTTGAATTAAAAGTTGTGTGAAGTGATGGTTTGCCTTCAAGATGATTGGGTGCTGTTGAGTGTACGGTAAGTTTGCTGCTTGCAATCTGCCTCCAATCCGTAAAATACCCTGTGCATCGATAAATGCGTTGAGCGATCGTAGAGTTTTCGGGATTGTAGATTTTTTTCAACTGCTCTAGCTCTGCTGGAAACATGTCGCGTTGTGCTGACTTGATCGCCGTGTGTGTAGCTGCGTTCAGTTCCTCAGGGTCCAAAGCACCTAGCTTCATTAGACTGGGGTGGGATCTGCAATTGTTCCCGAACCGATGGCAGAACGCTAAAACTCGAATAACTTTTGAGAGTTTTGATAACTTAGTAATGAGATTGCTCACCATATCCATTTGTTTCGTTGTGCAGAAGGTTTTGATTGCGCGTTTTTCCTCTTCTGGCTCGTTGAGTGTGGGTTGATCTGGAACAACAAAGTTCCATTCAGTCCTCAAGAATGATGGGCCTTCCCACCACAAGTCCTGTGTTGCCATCATTGATGGTGATACTCCACGTGAGGCTAAATCGGCTGGATTATGTTGCGTTCTGATATGTCTCCACATGGTAGGGTTCGTCAGACGTTGAATTTCGGAAACACGGTTGCCCACGAATGTCGTCCATCTTGTAGGTGGTGCTCGAATCCATGCCAGAGTGATGGTGGAGACGGACCAAGCGAATGTTTTTGTTGGCGTTATGTTTAACATCTGAGATGTATAGTCGAGCAGTGTTGCTAAGATGACAGCTCCACAAAGCTCAAGACGTGGTAAACTTACTTGTTTAAGTGGAGCTACTTTTGTTTTCGATAAGAGAAGATGCATGTGGGTGTTGTCGGCGGTATCGAGGACCCGTATGTATACTACAGCTCCGTATGCTGTTGTAGAAGCGTCACAAAACCCGTGAACTTCAATTGCTTTGCATGTTTTGTGTGTGTGGATCCATCTAGGAATTTGTATATTCTGAAGGTGTGGTAGCTCATGTTGAAACCTCAGCCATTCATCTTTCAGGTCACTTGGGATAGGTTCATCCCAATCCATGCCTTTGCACCAAAGTCTCTGCATCATCATCTTTGCTACCACGATGCATGGTGATATCCAGCCGAGTGGATCATACAGCTTAGCTATGGCTGACAGTAAAGAGCGCTTGGTGACATCTGAATTGGAAACCTGGATACCTTTAAAAGAAAACGAATCTAGAATGGGGTCCCAACTGATCCCTAAAGTTTTTACATGAGCTGTTCCTAGTGGAATCTCAAACTTGACTTCGCAATCTTGCTCGGGAATCTTCAATAGAAGTGCCTTGTTATTGGCCGTCCATTTTCGGAGATTAAAGCCGGCGGTTAACAGCAGTTTTTGAACCTCGTTCTGCTTCTGCAGTGCTTCTGGAAGTGTATCCGCACCGCTGATTAGGTCGTCGACATACATGTCCTCTTCCACTACTTTTGCTCCTATTGGGTATCGTGTCGCTTCATCTTTGGCAACCCGTTGTAGGGTTTTGATAGCCAAGTAGGGTGCACAAGCAGTGCCAAAGGTGACGGTCTTCATTTGGAAGGTCCTTAATGGTTTGTCCTTGGAATCTCTCCAAAGTATCATTTGATAAGGTCTATCAACGGGACGAACCATAACTTGGCGGTACATTTTTTCAATGTCCGCAGTGAAGGTGAATAGATATTGTCTCCATTTCAGGATAAGATCAATAATATCTTTCTGAACCTTTGGGCCCACCATCAAGTGTTCGTTCAGGGACGAACCGTCTGATGTTTTTGCGGCCGCATCAAAGACAACTCGCAGCTTGGTCGTGGTGCTCGCTTCTTTGAAGACAGCATGATGTGGCAGGAAGTAGTGGTTGGGAGTTTGCAAAATTTGATTGTTTGGATCTACTTCGTCCATATGTTGCAAAGTAAGATATTCATTAATACATCGACTGTATGCAGATTGAAGTGTCGGGTTGGTTTCAAATCGATGCTCCAACTGTCCAAAGCGTCGACGAGCTCGTTCTCTGCTGGGCCCTAAAGCTGGCTGGTGTCCATCTCTAAACGGAAGGGCGACTTCGTAACGTCCGTTGGATAGCCTTTTGGTGTGGAGTTCGAAGTGCGCTTCACAGGCAGCATCTTCTTTCGAAAGAGGGATTTTGAACGGAAACTGCTCGATCTCCCAAAACTTTCGCAGTTCATCGTCAATGTCAATCCGCTGTACGAAGCTTCGAAGCGTTTGTGGTTCTTCTTCGGAAACTTTCCCTAAAACGATCCATCCCAGGCGGGTATTTTGAGCGATGAGTGCATTAGCATCTGGGCACCGGACTACGTCAGGAAGAATTATCTCCGTGTAGATGCTGCATCCGAAGAGTATGTCGATCGATGATGGATGATGAAACATAGGGTCTGCCAGTTGCAAATGCTTGAGACCAGTCCATCTATCAAGTACCATTGGTTGGGCTGGAAGGAGGCCACTTAACGACGAAAATATGTGTGCATCTGTTACACTTTCATACGTAGAATGCCGAGAAGCAAAACCAATTTTGACGTAATGTTTGCTTGTGCCGCTGGTGACCAACCCCAACCCAGATACTTGTATATAGCTTCGCTGCCGTTTCAAGTTAAGTCGTTTTGCTGCTGCAGCAGTAATGAAGGTAGCCTCTGGTCCTGGGTCGATCAAGGCTCGGAGCTCATGGTACTTACCATCAGCTGCTTGTACCTTGACAAGAGCTGTTGCTAACAGCACTTGCGTACCTTGTCGAGCTGTAAAAAAAGACCTTTTTACCTGAGTAGCGTTAGATTCTACGCTTGAATGAAATACTGGGGCTTCAGAATTGATTGGCTGAATGTTTGCGTTGGGTTGCGGGGAGTGTGTTGGGTTATATTGTTGAGAATAAGTTGCAGGTTGTGTGTTTAGAGTGGCTGTTGTAGGGTGCAATAGCGTGTGATGCCGTTGTCGACAGAAATAGCACGTTTTCTGGCTAGGGCAGTTCATCTTTGTGTGGCTGTGGCCGAGGCAATTCTCACAAACTTTGACATGTCGCACGATGTTTAACCTGTTTGAAAGATTTGAGTTCAGGAAACGCCGGCATAGGCGCAACGAATGCTGACCTTGTTGACAGACTTGGCACACAGTAGACCCCTGTGGTTGCGTTTTGGTATGGAATGTCTTGGTTATAATACCTTTTTTTGGAACAGGCCGGGTACTTGATCGTGCTGACGGTTGTTGTTCTACTGCTTCAAGAGTTCGAAACCGTGTTTCGAGGAAGTCCTCGAACTGCTCCTTTGTTGGTAATTCTTTGAGATTTCCTATCTTCTCTTCCCACAGCTGTTGTGTCAAGGCTGGCAATTTCTGAACTAAAATAAAAATTCAAATTGCGTCCCAATGTTGGACTGGAACACCCAGGTTGTCCAGGCTATGGATACACTCCTGAGAAGTATCTAAAATCGTCTTTATACCATTCGCAGACTCTTGTGTTAGTGTCGGTTGACCAAAGAACAATTTCAGTTGAGCCGTAACCAAAACGCGTTTGTGGTCGTATCGCCCTTTCAACAACTCCCAGGCTCTTACATAATTACCTTCTTCCAGGCCGAAATGCTGAATCAGACGCTCTGCTTCCCCGCTCAGACTGGACTTCAGGTGATGAAGTTTCTGGACATCGCTTAAGCCATCGTTGGAATCTACGAGGGATACGAAGACATCGCGGAACGCACGCCATTTCGTGTAGGATCCGGAAAAGGAGGGGATGTTGATTGTAGGAAGACGGAGCTCTCGTCCACTTACGACTTCACGTGGTGTTGAGGGAAAGCATTCAGCTGGATGCGCCGTTTGTGTACATTTTTTCAACGCATCTAATAGCTCGCACCTGTAGTCGAGGTCAGCGCTCATGATGTTTTCATAGAGGTCAACTATTTCCCTCTTTTTTGATGCTTCTAGCTTACCTGCCGCCATGATTTTTTCATTGTAGCGCCTGGCCGTTGCTATATCATCCTGCAATTTTGAGAGCCGCGTGTTCAGATAACCCTCCCTACGGCGAGTTTCACCGGTTTTTTTAAAATTGACAAAATCTCGCTGAATTTGCGATAGCAGATCGGTTTGCATTTCCTTGTATGCCTCGTACATTTCCACTGCCATATTAAGTCTTGGAAATGATGGTCTGGTTGGTTGTTTGCGCGGGATATACAATTTGCACAATGAACAATGCACAATGGAAATATATTTAAAGTTTTATATTGACTTCACGGGTATTTCTACGGTTTTTCACGCACTTAGTTCTTATTTTTAATATGTAGCTGTCTACTTATCCGGCTCGAAGGACCAATGTTTCATCTATTTCAATTGTTAGAATAACTCTACACCGAGTTCAATTTCGAGTGGACTGTAATTTTATAGGCACCAAGAAAACACCACAAAAGTAAAAAAACACCACTCTTCGGCTTTAACGTTATAACGATATGATCATCCGATCGTTTTATTAAACTTATATATACGGGTACAATTCTATCTTTCATTATATACAAATGCCCTTTCGTTGACATTTATCAAAACTTGATTGACATTTCGACATGTTGTGGATCGTGAGACTTGAGCTGTTTGTTTTTGATTGTACTGTCTGTTCTTTTATGACGTCAACACTGCATTTGACAGTTCGCAGCGGCAAGCCCGAACCTTTGACAGCGAACACATTGTAAAATGTTATCGCTACGATTTAATTTTTCCCAACTTTAATTTTCCTTAGATTATCTAGTTTGCTGTTGGGAGTTAGCTAGACGAAGAGGTACGGTAATTTCCGATTCTCCCTTCGCGCCTTTGCTGTAGTGAAAGGCTTAACACCTACGAACTTAAGATCATCACATTCCCTCGCTGGAAGCTCCTGAAGGAGGTCCTCGGGATCGGTGGACGAATCTAAACCACGAAGGAGCATTGTCTGCAAAAGCTCACTTTTTGGGGTGAATGAGAAGAACTCCGTAGTCGTTTTCTCTAATAATTGCTTAACTTATTTATGATGCTCCACTGTGAAGCAGTGGATAGCACGCCTGTCTTTACTTAGTCGTTTAATAATGAAATTATCGCCTGTGGCCGACTTACATATTTTGTTGGTGTCCTGTAGCTCCATCTTGAAGGTATTGATTGGAGGCACCTTTGGCCTCGCTGTCGTCAGCTGCTGCTGTTGTTTCTGCTGCTGCTGTTTTTGCTGCTGCTGTTGTTTTGCTGCTGCTGTTTTTGCTGCTGTTGTTGTTTTTGCTGCTGCTGATTTTGCTGCTTTGGCAGCTCTAATTGTTGCTGCTGCTTTGGCAACTCTTGTTGGTGCTGCTGCTTTGGCAGTTTTGGTTGTTGTTGTTGCTGCTTAGGCAGCTGTGTTTGTTGTTGCTGAGCTGGTGCCGTATTTCGGCTGGTATTTGCCAGCTGCTGTTGTTCTTGGCGCTCTTTTGCGCGCCGTGCCAATTGTTTTGCCTTCACGGCCCTTTATTCGCCTTTAGTTGGCAAATTTCGTCATCCTCGTCGTCGGTCTCCGAGGCCGCCAGAGACACGAAACAGCTGCAGCTGTTGTTGTTGTTGTTACTGCTGCTTTTGTTGCTGGCGCCCGTTCCAGTCGGCAGCTTTTCAGCTGAAGCCGATAGGGACGGGCGCTTTACGAGGTTTGGAGTCGGTCGCACCCTCTTCCTTCTCTTCCCAGTCATCGTTGATGGTAATGGTGGTGGTGGCGGTGGTTGAGGGTCCGGCAATGCCTTCCCCGCTTCTCCCCCCGGTTGGTGAGGCGACGACTGCCGCTCACTCATAGTGAATAGTTGGTTGTTATTCATTTAGAGTACCCAAATTATTCACGACCGAAATTAAATTACTGATGGCCCGTGCTGGGAATCGAACCCTAAACGTGCGGATCAAGAGTCCGCAACACAACCACTGCAACGGCTGGTTAATTATCGGTGCAGTAGCAAAGTAAACACTTGAAAAAAAAACTGTGGATCTGCTTTCACTATCAAAACAAAAGCACTTGTTGTTCCTCGGAAGGTTTGTGAACGAATGAAAGGCAGGCGCTCTACCAACTTCGCCACCCAGCTTCCAAGTCTAGTATTTTAAGTTTGTTGTCTTCAATCCGTTGCTTATAATTTTTTCGTATCTCTTCTTTATATAATTTAAATTTTTTTTCTTCCCGATAATGACGTTTTCTCTCATATCGCTCGATCTCCTTTATATGTTTTTAAATTTTTTCCAGCCCATTCTTAACGTCCGGATACAAATTCTTCTGCACTTCTGTCTGCTTTACTTACAGCTCTTCTCTTGATTTGTAAGACCGCGAACGTTTTCCACCTTTTTCGCGAGGCGTAAAGTTGCCGTTTTTTTCATCCGCTGTTGCAAAATCCTGCTGGTCCTCGAACTCAGGATTCAAATTTGTGAAATTAATCTCATATGCGTCAGAAGCTTCGTGAATGGGCGTGGAGGTCCCGTGAGCAGCTGAAGCCGATGAGTCGACCTGCGAGTTTAGAAATAGATGAAATGATGATGGTGAAGCAGATGATGCAGACGTAGACGGAAGCACTGAATTTTACGAAGACAACATCAAACGGCAAGGTGATTTGGCAATAGGAAATTGTGTTAAAGATTCCTTTGGGACACCTTAAACAATGCCTCTTGGATCTATCACATTTTTGTATGATAGCAAAGCAGCCACTTCCTCTTCTTATGGTGCGAGAATCTTCTGTTTATATAAACCTCCTCCTGTAACTTGCTGTTCTTTTTTATATGAACCAGTTTTTTTTACTTTAAATTTTAAATACATCCATACCTAAATCAAACGAATTTTATTTAAAGTTTCAAATTCAATCTATTTATATTTACCTTTTGCCAGCCATCACCGTCTCTTGTTGGTGGACCCAAACTATTCATCTTCACTGCAAGCGTATCCCAATCCTTCCTAATATTTTCTTTATTAATACCCCTATTGAAGTCTCGGGCGACGTGTTGCTGGTTTTTCATAAATGAAACCAAAAACCCAAACTGGCTTTGTGATTTGTGATTTTCATTAACTTCATTAACTTTTTGTTTTAAATATGTTCTTGTAAATTTATTATCGGCTTTGAAAATTTTCCTATTTGTTCTTACCGTTGTCGCTTTACTGTCGTCCACCTTTATCTCAATGACGGAAATAGTCATTTTTACGATAGTATGACGTGTCGAATTTAATAAGGTAATTAGGAAATGACATCGTTCAACGACTGAAAAACGACACACAGAACACTGATTGTTTTCTGTCGTTATTTTGTTGTCGCTTACGACTTAGGTAACTTCCCCGAATAACTCCATATTTCTGTCACGGGTGAACAAAATTATTTAAATATGTTTTCAGTTATAGGCGTTCTTTGTAACGAGCTACCCAGATGGCGTTGTAAGTGGTTTCATGAAAAATCCGCTGTAGTAAGCTAAATTTTGCAAAAAAAAAATGTCTCGATATTAATATCTCAATGCTTTTGTCGCAAAACGGTTTCTGGATAAAATATTTGAAAATAGTGTTCGGTTACAGGTATTCTTGGTAACCAGCTTCTCCGACTACGTTCTAGTGAATTCATGAAAAAAATGCATTTTGAATTCAGGGGCTTTAGTAAGCCAAATTTTGCAAAAAAAGCCTCGATTTTGATACCTCCATATTTTTGTCACTTAACGGTTTCTGGATAAAAAAAAAATTGAAATAAGTGTTCAGTTGCATGTATTCTTGGTAATCAGCTGCTCAGATTACGTTTTAAGTGTACTATGTAAACTATTTGAATAATCTTGCATGTAATTTGGTTCTGTTGACTGTAATGTGCTGCATGAATTAAGGGCGAAGTATTGGATGATTTAACAGGAGTTTTGCGGATGTTAAAATTGAATGAATTGAATATTGTTGATGAACTGAAAGGACATGCGGAATGGATGTTAAAAGTTGATTCTGGCAAGCGGTCGAGTGGACGTTGCTTGGTAGTGGACACAGTTTGTTGACTGGTCGTCGAAATTCTCATTGTTGGGTTTTTACCGTCACTACCCTGATTAATTTGTCTGGTCCGGGAAATGTTTCCATGACCCGGCCAAGGCTCCATCTAACTGGAGGCAGTCGTTCGTTCGTCCTGGATCAGAACCAGATCACATATTTTCAGCTGCGGACGCTGGTTCAACCATTTGGGATGCGGTTGGAGCCAGTAAAGATACTCGATCTGCTATTGTTTCCAAAAGGCCTGCAAATGTGTTTGTATGGTTTTTTCCATCGCTCGTGATAGGGTATTTGACCTAAATCCAATTGTGACTTAGGAATAGTGAACAGAGGTTCTTCGATGAGAAAGATTTCTGATGGTGTGGTAGAATAATGTTCGACGAAGCTGCGTTTAGCAATGTAGTGGTCTACAACTGTGGTGAAATTGCAGCGTTATTCATGGTTTTCGAAAAAATATTTATTTTTGCGATTGGATATGATGCTCGTAACGGTGCTGCAGAGACAAATGGATCTCCGTTGCGTTGTTCTATCGACTTTTGTTGAGTTCAGCACGACTTGAACTTTCAACGATTCAAGCTGGCTACAAACTCCAAAGGATCATTATGCTCTTCGCACCTAACTGGCGCAACACTTAGGTTATTTGCTGAAATAAATTATTGAATTAAAACTGAAATTAAGAAAAAACGTTTTTGATTCCCTTCCCGTGAACCTACAAAATTGGATCAGTGATACAAAAGTAAAATATATATATTTTGTTTATTAATTTAAAGCACACTTATATTGCGTTGTGTAGAAGTACATTGAACTCTCCGTTCGAGTAAGCCCGTTTTCTGTATAGCTAAGTTGCCCAAAAATCGGCCCAATAGTGAAAATACACAAAGAAGTGAAAATAAACCCTATTGCATAAATGTTAACAATAACTAATAATAACAAGATAGAAGAGATAATCCGTTGAGTGATGAACGCTGATCGGCTTGAACTCTTTTTTCCTCGCTTGATGACAAGCGAAGTGCTGCTGGGGAACACAGAGATCCGCAGAGGGCTGAGAAATGTAAAATTCACCCCAGATTTATGACTTCCGTTTTAAAAATAGCTTATAGAACAACCCAAACAAAATCATTCTTCGCCCGTTAACGGAGACCAAGTAGTACACCATTATAGAATAACTGAAATTTAATTTTTTTTATTTACTTTTATGGGAGAGGGTAGGAAGGAAAGGGAATTTACTTTATTATTCACTTTTACGGGAGAGCGTAGGAAGGAAAGAGAAACCAATAGCACTGCAAAAGAGGAAAACTTTGAATATTGATCAGACATCATGCGGGAATTTATCAGCAGAGAAGTAGATTTAACTTACCGCAAGGCAGAATTTAAGCGCAGGGAGAGCTTATCGCAACAGCAAGAGGATCTCTCTTCTACAGACCTCTTGTCTGTAGAAGGGCTAAAAGTATTTATTACAAGGAAGGTCGAAAAATCAATGTTATACGGAAAAAGTTGAGGAAGTAGAACACAGGGAAAGAAGAAAAAAATTAGGAGAACATGGAGCTGAACCTACTGAGCACGGAAGTTTTTTCCTGGAATGAAGTGCAGAAAGTACTGTATGCCAAAAGGCTTTTGGATGGATCGGCAAAGATGGCATTGTGATCAAAGCCGAGTTTGATGAACTGTTATGACTTGAAAGAGTTTTTGTTGGAGGAACTTGGGGATGGTATCGCTGCCGCATATAGTCATCAGCGGATAATGTTCCACAGGCAAAAGAAGTATAAGCACATACAGGTGTACCTATTAGCAATGCGCGAATTGGTAGTAAGGGTTATGATGGAAGGGAATTCTTGAATGCCCATCGAGGTTCAATAGCTAGGGATCCAGCAGAAACTCCAGGCTACTTTGATGGAATTGAAAGGATTGACGAAGGAGCTTATAAGACCAGAATCTACGTTTTGCTCGTTAGCTCCTTTATTAGAAAAGCAAACTAACACACTGATAAGTTATAGAATTTCAAGACGAGACCCCAATTTTTCAACGACATAGAAGGCTTCCGCCGCTGGGAAAAGATATCGTGGATCAGCGGATAAGGACTTGGTTGAAATGTGTGGTTATGACAAGTAGTTTAGAGCTCGCAAGTCCGATTATGCTAGCTTACAAAAGGATGCTCAAAACGACTTTGCATAGACTTCCATATATTAAACAGCCGGATGGAGTAGCCCCTATCGTCCTTTCCCTATATCTCCTCTTTATCACCAAAGATAATTCGTGCTAACAAGAATTAGAAAAGGAAAGATAAAAACCAGCAAGAAATTGGAAAACGGAGATCAATTTGCAGTATGGGGATCCAAGGAAAAGAACCGGCAACCCATGGTAAACTAACAAAACCATCAAGCTACTCTTATCCAAATCCAGATTAGCTTAGCTCCAAACTAAACTTACTTACCAACTTCAGTTTATTTTCAATTAATTCATTTATTCGAAATACTTGTATACTTTAAGATATGTATGAGAAATCGGCCAGGAGAACTAAAAAAAACTTATCTGTCCCAATCGACAGAATCCGCTAGTGCAACCAGATGTTTTAACTGTTCCAAGTACGGACATTATTCTTCAGAGTGCACTAAAAAGCGGCGTGCTCCGGGTTCCTGTTTCCCTTGTGTCACCGTTTAAAGGAGGGAACGAGGGTTTAAAGGGAAACAGAACCAAGGGCATAAGGTCAGCTGCAGTAAAGATGAAGCAAGACAGGATGCTAAAACAGCTATCCAACTATCCATCTATCTATGGCTGTCTTCATCAACTACTCAATATTATTATTCCTTCCAACTTCACACAACACTCTTTATTGTAACTAACTTCACGCTTAAGAAAGAAAAAAGATAGCAGACACTTCCAATTTGAGTGCCCATTGTGGCGGTCGACGATTTTAAAAAATAAAAACCGAATTACACTGTGGATCTTCAATCACAAAAAAGTAGTCATCATCAGCGGCGTTTTTTGGATCTTCTCTTGCTGTCAAAAGTATTCGTTCTGTTTTTGTATTTTCATTATTTCTTCGCAAAATCTTGTTTATATTATATTATTTCGCGAATTGGTTTATTCCAGTACAAGTTAACTGATTTGATGTACTGTTCTGTTATTAGAAGTTATGTTAGATATTTTTTATCTAGGATTTCAGTGTTTCCAATGTAACTTTGTTAATGGCTTAAGAGATATATTCACTAAAGGTTAGTTTCGTGTCAAGATTTTGTCAAGATTTATTTCTGAATACTTCACTGCTACTTCTGCGGCTCCACAGATTTGTATACTGCTTTTCGGGAGGAGGCCAGGACTTATTTTTATGGTAATTAGATGACTTGCGTCTTAATATTGTTGAGCCCTAATTGTTGTGAGGCTTTCGATAATTTTCGTCGCATGCTTAAAGTTTATCTCAACGTTTAGAGGAAACTTTTGTGATGAAAATCAAGCGATTTCATCTGCAAAAAAGCCGCTTCACACTCACTCAGACTCGAAAAGTCAGTTTTTAATAACATTATAGTGCTCCAATGGGGAGCGGTGACTAGAGTGTCTATCCACTCCTAATCGTTTTATATAAAAAATTCTGTCTATGGTCGACTTACATGAGCTCACCATTTCCTTCAGATCAAAGTTGTGGGTATTGATCGGCGTCAACTTATTTTGGTACTGGTTTTCATGTTTCATGTTTTTTGCTGAGTGTGTGTTTCTTTTTTCTTGAATTTGTTCTGCTGCTATTGTTATTATTTCTGCTGAGTTTTTTGGCTATAATTTGTTTGCCTTCTTTTTGTTTTCTTTTCTCCTCATTTTTCGCCTTGAGTTGGACGGTTCGTTGTTGTTGTCGACAGATTCATTGATTATCTATTTGCAATCGAACTCTTTGAGCGCATGCACTAAAGTCTGTACAATGTTTCGCATCATGAAAACATTGATCGGGTCAAACGATCCAAAGCATCGGAGGATGCTCAAGTGGATACGGGGGTAATTTGAACCAGCTGAATAAGAAAATCGTTGGAATTTGGGCGAGATTACCGCGAAATTGAGATATAAAAATATACGCGGAGCTGGTATTTTTTATATTTTTTAGCCCAAACTTTGGCGCTACGACTTGCTGAAATTCCTCAAAATAAGTTGCAAATCAAATAGGATATCACCTACAAACAGAGAAAACGAGGGTAACAAATTATGTTCTAATGGTTATGTTCATTCTTTATAATAATTTTAATTTTAAAGGAGAATCCTGATCTTAACTCGGATGCCGATTCGGTTGTCCTCCATGCGAATTATTTACATGTTGGTTTATTTGAGAGTTACTTACAATCACCATTTAATTCCGGGAAATCAAGATATTGTGCAGAATGCAAAAAGCATGCGTCACGAGTTCCACATTTTTCACATATAAATTGATGCCAGGGAAATATTCGGAAAAGTGTCAACATCTGGATAGGCGGATGTTGAAAATTTTTTTCAACCTGCAGGTTGCATTTCAAGAAAAGAAGAACAATGTCCAATGATATGGGGGAGAACTCTTACATCCCCAATGAGGAAAATTAATGCTTCCGTTCTTCATTACATTGCGCAAGTCGCTCTGTAGCAAAACTTCTGTAACATTCTTCCGACTTTTTAATGTAATGTCGATATACATAAATAAAACTTCGTTTTGCATCGCTAAGGCGAGGAGTACAAAGCTTTTGGTGCGCTCAAGTTTGGCTGGAACAGCAAAGTGCAATTGTGTCGAACAGCAATCTTCCACGTTGAGAAATTGTTCCATGTTTGACTCTTTTTTTTTTAATTATTAATATTCTACTACGTTCTTTCAACAATATTTGAAAAGTTAAAAAGATGGTCATCGCCCTTGTTGAATCTCAATCATATGCCGAGGCAACGACTGGCTGTGAACACTCAGAGACGTGCAAAACACAGGTTTGGGGTAATAGTTTAGCACCAATATTTTTCTCGCGTCGGTGTTCGTCCATTTATGTCTGTTATGCAGTTTCAACATAAATACCGTTAATTTTCCAGTCCGGATTTCATTTTCATATGGTTAAAATTCTACGTCGACAACAACAACTAACAACTCATAAATATACTAATTAGACAACTTCCGAAGGAAAACATATTGAAAGCTTTGCTGAGTTAAATCTTTTCATTTATTTCATTATTGCAGTTTCCCCCTAAGCTCGTCGGACCATTGTATCATATAAGCAAATTTCTTAACATACATTCGTATCACCCAGTTAGGAAAAAAAATGAAATAATCCTTTCGCAATACGAAAATTTCATTTGGGATGGCATGAAAACCTTTTAATGAGTTTTAACTGGTCACTTTACTTCCTAGTTAGGCATGACGCCACCGCTGTTAGGCTAACAATTATTCTTCTCCGAGACATAAAGGTCTTCATTCCAGGCAAAGTGACAGTCAGACCATATTCTATCTCAAGCTGCAAGAAGGATGTCAGATTGAGAGATTTCAATCTGCGGTCTCATATCGAGTTCATATTCTAGCATTTGGCTTCCGCGTCTCTCGTCGACTACATGTGGGATCGGAGAATCTCTGCTTCGGTGGATTAAGATATACCCTTGAAATCGCATAATATTGATTTCAAGCCCGCAATACACCATCTAAATGCTGGTGTTCCCCAAGCTAAGGTTGTGAATCCGAGTCACATCACATGAGCTCATTGTCTGGTGGAAAGAGATTTGGTATTTAAGAATTCGTTCGAACAGCTCTCACTGGATTTGTATTTTCAGATATTGAACTCATCCACACAACTGGATGAGTTCACTGAAAAATGATATGAAGAAATCATTATCAAAGCAGTGCATTCAAAAGCAAAGCATTGAGTTCGAAGGCGTGAGTTCATAATAGCGCCTCAAAAATGTTCAAAAATAGTGAACTCTTGTGCGGCCCTCAATAATATGTGTTTTTCATATGGTATGCACCTGACAGAAACAATTCTTGTAGAGACAGGTGAAGATTTTTCATTGCCGATAAAAGCAAGCCTAAGAAAAAAGCTAGAAACTTGTTGCATAATTTTCGAAACTCCATTTGGAAGTGATATAAAGATATTTTTTTTGTTTTCTTTACTTTTTTCTTTATATTAGTTTTTATTAACAGAACATTTTTGTATAATATAGAATAATGATAAAGCTCTTCCAGTCACAGCATCTCTACGAGGAGGTCTTGCTGCATTGAGGCTCCTTCTCAGTTCCTCGCTAATTCTTTATTTTGGTAAAGAACAAAGTTAACAAAAATTTTATATTGCCTGCGGTCTGAAAGAGTAGACCTTTTTCATATTGGGGAGTTGGTTTAGGCTAAGAGACATTTCTTCCTTTTGATGAAAGTCAAAACGTCTTTAGCATTGAATTGTCTTATGTCTAATGGGGATCATACCTCTTTGAGGAAGATACGCCTTCTTAACTTAATAAGAGCTGGACATTCACAAAGAATGTGTACAGCCATTTCGTCGGCTTGCAAACAAATTTGGCATTCGGTGGTTGTACTGAGCCCTAGTTTGGTTAGATATGAACTCAAGCGGCAGAGGCCTCAGAGAAAGTTCACGAGCTTTTAATATTCTCCTTGCTTAGTTTAAGGATTTCACTGTAAGAGAAAGTATTTATTAGTAGTTTAGATTATCTGAGTCCAGGAAGATTTCTCCAGTGGGCAATTCGTAGTTTGTTTTTACACTTATTGGTCAGACCTGTGGCCGTAGTCTAGCTTACGCCACAGAATGATTCTGGACCAGTGAACGCGGTTTTAGAACCAGCCCTGGCTAGTTCGTCTGCAATTTCATTGCCTGCGTTTCCATGAGGACATGGAACCCATTCTAATCTAACTTTGTTACGTCGGGCTAGCGATTGTAAGGTGTCGTAGCAGCTTTTTGGCACAGTGCGTTGAGCGCTACTTGGCTGTCTGAATATATATGAATTTTGGCCCCTTTATGGCCTTTTGCAAGGCTTACTGTGGCACAGGATTCGATGGCTTGTAGTTCAGCTTGGGAAATACTTGGATGTTTTCCCATGGGTATGGAGATATGAGTGTTGGGTTCATAGACACCGGCACCAGATTAGGTTTCTGGGGTCGTATTTGCCCTTCATACAATCTGGGATGTTTGTCCGTGATGAAATTGGATCTTAGGGGCATTTCTCGCGGCTGTGTTCCTTATGAAGTGGACAGCCCAATGACAGCTTCCAGTGCTGCCGTGGGGTAGGTGTTCATAGCCCCAGTGATTCCCAAACAAACTATACGCTGGACTTTTTCCATCTTTTTAGAAGTTTTTACTTTTTAAGTTTTGGGCCACCAAATTATGGCTGCGTAGGTAATAATAGGCCTTACCATCATGATGTACAACTAGTAAAGCATGTAAAGTTTGAGACCCCAAGTCCTACCGTAGAACCACTTACAGGTACACACGGCCTTGGTTTCGCGTTCTGCGATGGACTTGATAAGTCCAGTTCAGTTCCTTATCCAAGATAACACCGAGATACTTGACTTCTCTGCAGTTTACCAGAGAGGTGCCCTCAATAACAATTGGAGACAGAGTCAGTTGTCTCCTCATTGCGAATGGGACCAGGACGGTTTTTCTAGGATTCACAGAGTCTTTCACACTTACACCATTCTGAGGCATGCATAAATGCTGAATGCATAACGCTGGTGATTGTAGTGTCATATTTGCCTCTTATGACAATAGCCAGATCATCAGCATAGCCTATTATGACATAGCCAATCTCATTGAGGTTCGCCAGGAGGTTGTGTATTACTAATGACCAGAGGAGAGGCGACAGAACATCTCCCTGCGGATAGCCTCTCATTGCAGTGATTGATATTTGACACGATTCCAAGCGAGGAAGTTGTTACTCGGTTTTATAGCATGGAACTTATCCATCTGTTAGTTGAGTCATCAATATCTTTACTCCGAATTGCGTATATTCCAATCCGCGGATTTGGGGTTGTATTTGGTGGAGATGGGAGCAGGGCTGCAAATAATGTCGAACCTGACGTGTTGGTGGTCCGACAGGGAAACTTCGTCAGATACGTGCCAATTTGTAATAAAATTTGATATAAACGGACTTGAAAGTGTGAGATCAATAACCTCTTCGTATTTATTATATTATTTATGTCGGTGGTACCCCATACCAGATGGTGTGCACTTGCATCACATCCAAAGATGTAATACAGATTTTCCAGCTGGCAGTACCGGATGAGGGCCTGAACTTCAGTTGGTGGTATATTGTCGTCATCACCGTGGAAGTAAGCTGAACACATATCCGCTTCCGCACCCCTCTGTCCGTCAGCACCTCTAAAACTAGGGTCACGAGGTCTTTCGTCAAAAACTGTAGAATTATAAGAAAGTTAATATCTTTGTTGACAAGACAGGCCGCCCTAGGGGTTTTACTAGTGTGATTGTATATAACAGGTTGATGCAGGTTCACCTGTAGTGCCATAAGGATACTCATCTCTTTAAGGAGAGAGAGCTCGCCTGAGTAATTGGGCCTTTTCCTCTTCGGCAAGCAGCCACACCTGGCTGGCCTTTCAATGAGGTATTTTTGGCCATGCCCTTTGGCTTCGCTGCTCTGGCGTTTTTCAGCGAGTGTTTGATCGCTGTTGGCTTACCGGTTGGATGATTGGCAGTCGGTAAGCTCTTCGCCCTTTCACCAATATGTTTGGGGCTAGAGCTGAGCTCCTCGAGTGTAGTTGAGCTGCCAAGGCCGGACCATTTGCGCTTGTCAGTGTCTCTAAGGAACAGTTTGACCTGACAGAAGCGGTACGAGACTTTGGCTTGCATGCTTGAAAGTTTAGTCAGCGATATGCTATCAACAGCTAGTACAAGGTGAACAAATGTACCTTCCTTCGACCTTTGCATTACCCTTCAGGACTTCACCTTCAGGTCATCAATTTGCGCCTTTAGAGTTACCAGAATTTTGTCATTTGTCAGCTCTAGACTCTGGGGAAAGAAACCCCGAGCAACGTGTGGCTTAGAGAGGGATCCTTCATCCACAAGGACAACGTCTAGGCCACTCCGCGCATTGATGTTGCTAAATTTGTGCGCATCCATTCAGCAGTGGATTTGTTGGAGCAGGATTGGTAGGATTGGCCCTGGTCTTTTTGGCAGCCGGGTTAGGTGGAGACTCGTCTTCCGACCTACCTCACTTGTTTCACTTATAAAATCCTGATATTGACAACATAATAGACTTAGCTACAATTTATGATGGTTCAATTCGGTCTTAAATCGAGTACAACGCTCACATCAACCTTGAAGAAATGTTTCTTGCTGGTCGTTGTTTTATTGCTTCTCCTGTCGTCAAACCTCCTAGGAAATAGCTAATAGCATTACTTGGCGTACTGTCAAATTTAGGGATCCCTTAATAGGCCGAATATACGCAGTATGTGGAATACGTTACCGTAAAATTTTTACTTTTCACTGCAAAATATAGTAATTTTAGAACAATGTGCTCGTTCTATGTAATGTATTACTAGATTAGTACATACAATGAAAAAGTCTCCTTAATCAATAATCCTGTAATATGATAGCTTCTTGTCTTTGCAATGGTTTCAATATTTCGTCAATATAACATAATGAATCTAAGGAAGCCAACTTTTTTTAAGTCGGAAAATAAATAAATTAACTCAATTCTATCATTGAATGATGAAGTTTTAGCATAAATTACATATAATTTTTTTTACGTTCATCAGCAACGAATATGCAGTTGATATAAAAAATTACAAAGCAAATAACATGTGGACTGAAAAGTTCGTAGAAAAAATCTCACGCTTCCACATTGGTGCATCATGTGCAAGAAAGTACATGAAAGACATGTCGTCCGACTTTCGACAGTTGTCAAGCTGCGCAATTTCTCGACCACTGGATGTTGTCCTTATTCATGCACGGCCAGATGTACCGTTGACAGATGATTTTGCTTCTCGCTTCGCCGATTGGATACCTGTATGATGTAAGAACATGGGATGTGGTGTTGTCGTTCAGCAAGCGTTGCAGTTATTCGTCGATGGTCTGTGTTTCGGCCAAGGTTCGACGGCCGATTTTTGCAAGGTGTCGGCGGCAACATTAAGAGGTATAATTTGAGTGAAATACTCACTCACAATACTTATGAAGTTCAATTGCCGAACTCGACGTGGTGATGTCTTGTCTGAACGTTGGTTGAAAGCATGTATCAATGGAACATGATCAGGGCGTATGTGAAAGCTGTTTCCTTCAACCCATGGTTGAAATATCTTGATGGCTTTGTAGATCGCTTTGACTTTCTTGTCCTAGACGCTGTAGCTTGTTTCTGCCGGTGTAAATAGGTCGTAGGGTAGCGATCCGGAACGGTATGCGCTTTATGCCAGATTTCTTCCGCACCATGTTAAGCGGACAAGCCCACAAACTGTTGGATGGACCGCAATATCCCAGTTCGACCATGTAATGAAATTCGTTTTTCGCTACCACCAGCAGCTCGGCAGGTAGGCGACGAGGCTTTTCGTGAACTGATGGTTTTTTGGTTTCTTTATGGTGAACTGTGTTGTGCTTAAAACTGGTGCATTTTGTGGATGTGCTAAGATTTCTAAGAAAGTTCGGAGTAGTTCTGAATATGGACTTGCTTTGTCTAGTTTCGAAAGGCCTACGAGCGATGCTGCGGTCTGAGTGCCGATAACTTGGATACCATTCTGTTCGTCTAAAACTCTCCGTTTCTTGACGTCAACGATTAGCTGGTATTGATGTAGTAGGTCTTCACAGATGACGCCAACTTCGCCAATCTGGAAGATCCACTGAACTGGTCGTATTAAGCCTATGTTGAGGGTTCAACCATACGTGGGGACTCGGCGGCCATTCGCTGCGTAGAATTTGATTTCGGGTGTTGGGGACTGGTCAAAACGTGAAGCCGGATAAGTCGACGCCAGTGTCGACTAGGAAACGTTGCCCAGTGGTGTGATCGTGAAAGAATAAGCGGCGTGATGTCTCCATACAATCGGCACTTGCCGCTTGAGCTGATGGAGCAGCTAATTTTCCGAGTTGAGTTTGTATTGGCACGGCGGTGAACGCTTCTTTGCGCTTGCGCCGAACCGGTAATGGTAAAAACAATGCTTATTGTCTTTTCCAGTGGAGCAAGAGCGTGACTGTAATCAACCACTTAACAGCGTTCGAAGAAGTTTGAGTTTCTTCATCTACAGTGCCATTTGCTTTTCGAGATTGATGACTTTTCTCACGCGGTGTTGGAGGTGCTTTGTTGGCAAATATCCATTACCTGTATGTCTGGTGATTGGTTATTCTCCAAAATAGGGTCTGCTAGCTTTCCCTTGGCAATGCCGTCGAGTGAGCTGAGTGACGACATGGTAACTTACAATTGTTACGGCATGTAATCCAGCCACAATATTCGGACGGTGCCATCTAATTTGCCTTGATTCGGAGATTGCATTTCGGCCCATAATACAGAGGGTTTACGGTCGCCGAGTTGCAAGCCAGAAATTAGCCTTTGAAACTTTTGTTCTTCTGAAACTGAAAAACGGTTAAGTAAGGCTTCTTTAACTGAAAGGTGTCTGTCTCTTTCGGGTGGATGAAGTACTGGAACTGAGATTCCAGAGTTCAGATTTTTTGTCCAAAACATGGGTATGTTGATGCGCTCCTTGCTGTTTAGCGTTAATGCTGCTACGCGGTTTTCTTGCTGCGTGTTTTTTTTTTTTTGGGAACAACGCTCCATGTGTGCTCCGATTCGTTTCCGTCAGGTTGGGGCGATTGAGGCAACGACATTTTTAGGTTGTCACCATCAATGTGGGTATGTTTATCCCACATAAGTATAAAACATAAAGATCACTCGGAAAATAACGTTAAATTTTATTTAATTAAATTTATAGTTAAAGTTTGTTTTGTGAGTCTGAGTCGGATGTGTTTCTGCACCAAAGGAAGAAGTGGAAGTCATGCGGGTAGCTTTAAAATATATGCAGGCTACTTGAACGTCAACAGTATGAAATTAAGTTGGCCGCGATGTGCGAGAAGGTAGTATATGTCTTCTCGTTGGTAGATGGCTTCATGGCACCCCTTAGATTTGTGGAGTTTTCATTTAATCATTTCATTTTTGACGATTTATGTAACTTGATGTGGGCATTGCTTACTTCTGGTTTTCCGCCAGACCCTCCTTTTAACAAATAGTTAAAAGGAAGTTATGGTTGGATGATGAAATTGTTCTCCCTTTCATTCATTTATAAGAATCACGCTTTGAAAAGTAAACGGGATCTCTTTAGTTCCTACAGATTTTTGGCGGTTGTCCACTAGCAGCTATCAGCAGATGTCTTCGTTTTACCTCCAGGGCACAATTGGGCGCTGGAGACTTAAGAAGGAATAAACTACAATCCTGTAGCAAATGAGCTTTTATTCCTTGTCGTTATTATGAATATTTATATATAAAATGAATTTCCAACAAAGGACTAAGCGAAGCAGTTGTGTTCTCTAAAGAGTTACCATTACAGATATGACGACGACTTTGAACACTTAACATAAGGGGTGTTTATTGTAAACGTATATACGATAGGACAAAAAACGACTATCAGCATCTATCGGCGTTTAAATTATATGATTGCAAAAGTTAGCATCACTAACACAAGCAATTGAGGTTCCACTGACAAAAAGAACTTATCAAACGGCTTACAAAATCAACAACCTATAAACAAAAGGCTGATTATCAATATGAATAATTCTAATTCCCGATTTTCAAATTGACCAAATATATTTTCAGACTCAAGCCTGCGCGCCATCTATGCGCGCATAGAAAAAACAATCTATCGGGGTGAGTTATCTTAAATGTTATCGGCGGTAAGTCCTTAACGTATACGCCTTTCGTTTTTGTTGTATTTAACACGGAAAACTTTTGACCTATCGCGCATAGATTAACAAAAAAACCACGGCTATTGCTAAAAACACTCGTCCAAGAAAACTGATAATGCCAACGGCTTTCAAAGTAGTTGGCGACGTTGTGGGCAGTTAACTATTTACACCAGAGTACCTATTTAGTAAGCCCGATGAACAGAACCTCACCATCATGTGATCGACTATTAAAAGCGTACCTTCTCAACTGTGCCAACTATACTATGCATCTTGTTATCGAAGGTTATGCATAAAATCATGTGTCAATAACATTGTTGGGCAATATCAATGTAGACTGATGTAACGTCACCGTGATGAGCATTTCAACGAAGAGCAGCAAAAGTTGTACAGCGATATGTATTTGTATAAAAGGCAGTCGGTGCAACGTCGCAGGTGACTAGGACATCTAGATCGAATAGACATATACACTCTTTCGTGAGTGATCATCGAATTTACATTTCCAGGTTAGATTAAGGGGACATAATTGGTGGCAGTTGTTTTAAGACCCACCGTCGATTTTAACGCTGTTGAATTAAAGGCAGCTGATTCAAAGGTGCATTGCAAGAGCAATACTTCCAAAAAATTACCTAACCTCAAGGATTTATGACTTCAACACTACGGCTCTGTCGTCAGAGGCTTTCTTTTTCGACTTTAACAGCCGCTTGGGCATAAAAGATATTTATACCATAAAGTCTGCTCCCAGGAGTATATTTTAAGCAAGAAAATTGCACAGGCCAAGCCAAAAATATATATATTAGATATGGTTTTTGATTATGATCGTTTTTACGTTATATCGATTATATTAATCAAGATATAAGTTTTTTTTAAATTAAATGTTATTTTACTTATCTCGTATTTGAAGAGATTTTCTAAAGAAATTATTGTTGTTCTTTTAAATTATTTTCACTGAACTAGTAAAATTAAATTAGATTTTAAATACGGTTTAACTTAGAGCGATTTCATGGTGTAATAAATTACATTGGCTAAGTTAAGATATTTAAGTACGTTTAAACTTCTCATTTTGCCTAACAAGTGAGATACATATAATACAAAATAAAATACGTTTAAATAAAGTAGACAAAACAGTGGACAAATATATTAACGGTTTAAGCACACAATGTGAGTAAGATCGAAATATATAATTTTAAACGATATGGATAAGGAATAAATCACAAGTTATCAAAACAGAAAACCCCTTTGTAAACGTCTCCGCAGCATTTCGGACATGCAAAACCGGCGTTCGACGTCTCGTGGCTTCAATTCATACGGCACCCAATGTCCTACCTTTCGGATCATTCCCATTGCTTTCAAACGATCGGAAATGGTTTCCTGAGCGACGCCAAGTGATATTGCAAGTTCTTCTTGCGTTTGTAACGGATCTTGATCGAGCAATAACTCCAATCCATGGATTTCAAACTTTTTCACCTGGCCGGGGCGTTCTTTGTCTTCGGTGTCGAATTCGGTGACACATTCTAACGTCTATAGTATAGCCAGGGTAAGCTTCGGTAAGCAATTGATGTGCTTCGGTTGTTTTTTTCTTTAAATGATTCTTTCATTATTATTTAAACTTCTCGCAAATGTTGTTTTGATGGCACGAATGTAGACATTTTACGGCTTTACAAAAACTTGTGTCTTTTCACTAATGACCAATAACATAGACTGAAATAATTAGACAATGACATGAAGTTTCTGATGTGACAGATGTCATGGTCAAAATTCACCTCAGAGTAATAGATATGAAGTTGTCTTCAATAACGACATTTTCAACCGATGGTCCTATTAGAAAAATAAAACCGGTCCCGTCATCGTTAGCCAAATTCATGGTAATCATCCTTAAGATTCGTTGCATTGTCATTCCATTTTGGCTGGTTGACAGATAAAGGGAAATGTTAAGATCCCAAGTACTAAGGTAATTAAAGAATAAAAATATCAGCCTAGATAAAAGCCACAAGGAGCACAGAAATTTAAGTACACTATCCTAAGTATTCCAATATTATTTTTTATGTTTCTTCCTTTCCTTTATCTAAACAAATAGTCGTAAAATATTTCAAAGAATACTAATTCATCATTATGTTTTTGTTTATTCATAAATCTAGTAAATTTAAACATAAGGCCAATAACCTGAACTATCATAGTTATGTACTTAATGCACCCTAAATATTTTGATATAGCATGTCAGTTACAGTTAAATGAAATAAATAAAGGAAATCAGTTATAAAAAGAAAAAACAAAAAAGAAAAAGGACCGCTGGAATTCGGACATAGAAAACATCTTATTTTCAAATCTATTTTCAAAAACCAATCTTAGTAATGTAAATGTAAGTTATTTAGACTTAAATCACTTACAAATAATTCACACAGAATTGAGTGGATCAACATTAGCAGTCACACGTCGTCACGACATGTTTCGTATATCTTTTGAAGTTTAAAGACACACTGATCGACAAATTTCATTAAGCCATCGACGTCTCCAATGTTTCGGAGATTTACACATGTCGTCGTGATGATTTCCAAAATGTGTGTGAAAAATAGGTTCTTGCATTTTAAGATGTATGAAATCAGTTTCAATTTCAAAATTTTATATACAACATAAAATTATTCTGAGTAAGACTACGTCGAAAGACATAACTATAACCTTAAGCTAAGAGTGACCGTAACTACAAAACAATGCATTTATCATAACTGCTTTTAAAATGTTAGTTGAATTAACGCATTGAACAAAGTAGGTCACCACTATTCTAACTAACACGGTACATAGATTTGTTTATAGACGACTAATATATTGCGTTTCGCAATATATATATTTTTATATAAAAAAGTGATTTTATTATGTATGTTTTATATAATTAAAATTTCCTTAATTCTATTATGTAATACAATACATTTAAAAACCTTGTGCATTTATCGGTAACTTATGACAAATCATCCCATTTCTTTTCAATAACATTATTACTTTCATTACAGTTACAATTATTCATACTTAGAAGAATATTTTTAAAATTGCGTTTAGAATTATTATTGTTACAATTTTCCAAATTGGTATTTTTATTTGGAGGTTTATAGACATGAATTTCGTTGTCTTCATGGTCTTTGTTTGGATGATCTTCACATATTTTGTGTTCAAATGTACAGGGATTTATGTCGACAGGTTTTTCATGCTGACGGCTGATCGAACTTCTATAAAGAGATGTCGTTGTATCTCTGAAATCGCTAGGGAATTTGTCTGGGTTTTGTTGGCTCATATTATACGATGTTGATGGATGATCGTAATCGTCATATTGAATTGGTTTCCTTGATACAGCTTCCTCTTGTTTTTTCTCATAATGATAAAAATCGTCAAAAATTGAAGTCTGATGTTTGTATAAATGCAATATTCGGAGCACTTGCAATCCTTTATCATTTGGAACTTCTTGCGTATCTCTTGAATTTGTTACAGATTTATTGTCATTGTTTTCTAGTCGAATATGTCGAAGCTGACTGTTGGGAACATCCTTGACATAGATCCACTTAACCTTGAATTTACCTTTCCATTTATCTTGTGACCAAACGGTAGAAGTGGAGTTATAGTCTACCGATGTCATCATTTGGGCCATTCCACAAAAATGCCCTGAGCCGTTCACTGAAAAAAATAACATGACATTGCCGCCTGCTTTCACACGCTCTTTGAACGCCTCGTCCAATCTCTTATTTCCATGATCTGTAGAGCACCATATTTCATACTTTATACTCCGATGAATATCATCTTCGGAATATGATTTGATGACAAAAAATCTGGAACCGTAAGAAATGTATATGTTAATATCATTTAAAACAATTAAGAAAATCGTGAAATACATGTGAAAAAATTTACTATTTAGATTATGTTAATAGATTATTACTGTTACCCACAATTTTTTTTTTTTAAATCCTCATTGGTTGCCCTTGAAGATATTTGATATCACTTGTTAAAATGTCATTGAGCATTTCTCGCGCAACATTATTATAAACGCGTTTGTTTTTATTCATTATCCAGAAAAATAAAACTTGTTTTTAACAAGCTTGAATTGACTTAATGAATCTTTTCGCGCGATCTTGGTAAGAATTAATGTTTGTCTAAGGTTTTGGGCCACCAAATTATGGCTTAGGTTTTCTACGGTAGGACTTGGGTTCTCAGACCTTTTCTGGTTACATCATGTTGATTGGACCTATTATTTCTTACGCAGCGATAATTTGGTGGCCCAAAACCTTGGACATAAGACAATCCAATGCTACAGACATTCTGACTTTCATCAAAAGGATGGAATGTCTGGTAGCCTAAACAAACTCACAAAGATACAAACGATCTATTCTTTCAGACCGCAGTGTCCAAAAATAAAATGTTTGAATAACGTTTTTCGAGGCAAATAATTTTCATTGATTTTTTAACTTCATAGTTGTTTGGGTCAATTTGAAGCACTTTTGAAATTTTATTATTTTACTATGCCTCCATTTGTTTTCGAAATCTATATTCACGACAGATGTCGCTCACAGTTTATACAAAAAAAAAAATTCTCAATAGGTTCTTGTAGGTCAAATTGATACACAGCCTTGTTTTGGCATTTCTCGCGTGTCGTTTCTTTGGCAAGACTAGTCATTTGCTCGTTTGTTGTTTAGATCTAAAAAAAAAATGGATTCGTCCGTTTTTTATGACTACTGTTGTGATGATGACGATGACGTCTATCGCAACCAAACGAAACTGGACTTCTTCATCTGCTCACCAAGTCTCCTATGTAAAATACCCTCTTTAACAAATTATAAATGTGAAACTTTTCCTTGCGACTCTGACCACTTCGCAGTTAAACTCAGCTTAATACTTCGAAATAGCCTGAACATTCTCATACCCCAGAACAAAATATGATGTTGTCAACTATAGACGCATTGATGAACTATCATTCCCAAACTCTTCGAGAGCATCATACTATATATGACGCAATGCTTTTCCACTGCAAATCCATCGTATCTCCAAATCAACATGGATTTCTTAAGAGGAAATCAACAACCACTAACTTAATAGAATTCGTCTTCAAACTTTTAGTGCCTTGGAGGATGGTAAGGAAGTCGATATTGTAGCAATGCCTTCAATAAAATACCGCACAAAATCATCATTCTCAAGCTGGAAGATCTTGGTCCTACCTAGAAAACCGTCAATACGTTTTTTTTTTGCAGATCCTCCAAATCTAATCCATTTATAGCCACTTCCAGGAGTCGCTCAAGGAAGCCACGTTGGTCCCGTGATCATCATCCTAACTTTTAATGATAGCGACCTCATCATCCACAACTCGTATACGCCAAATACATAAAAATATATATGCCTATATCATGTCCCTGATATAGGCTCACGCAAATAACTTTTTTTTTTTTTCAATAGTGCTCAAGTGCTCAAGGTATTTGAAGTACCCTTAAAGTATTTTTTACACAGCACGAGCAGAAGTGAAAGGGAGAGAAAGGAGTTACCAGTGCACATTGGTTTTAAATTGTTGTAAGTTGCAGTGCAAAGGAAAAATAAAGCGAGGTAACGCATTCCACATATGCATTGTGCGGCTCATAAACGAATTTCTAAATTTCGCAGTGCGCCCGAAAGTAGGCGTTAGGGTAAACTGATGCGCATTCGATGATGTACGGGTGTTGAGAGTGAATTTCTGGAGGGGCGGAATGCAATTAGCTATTTCGACGGAGCATTGGTGGTAGAAATAGTGATGAAACAAAGTCAAGCAAGACACATTTCGACGGTGTTCCAGCGAGTGAATTGCTTTCAATATGTTGTCATCGTCTATGAGTTTTATCGCTCGCTTTTGAATTCTATCTAGGAGTTGCAACAAAGCAATTTAAATTACTTTTGTTAGACCCCTCCTCGAATATGCTTCAAAAGTCTGGTCCCCTTATTATGAAACCCATATCCGGCGAATTGAAGCTGTTCAACGCCGGTTTCTCGTCTTCGCACTGAGTCTTCTCCATTGGGCAGACAGCTTTAATCTCCAACCATATACGTACCGATTGCAACTTATCAATCTTCAGTCTCTTGCGCATCGCCGTGACATTGCAGATATTTTTTTTCATCCATCGACTGTACTACACTGCTTCGATCGATGTTTATATACAACCTCAGATCAGTCTCCCATTTCCGTTTAGACTCACACCGCACCAACTACGGTACTCACGAGCCTATGCCCAGAAAGTTGCGGTAGGCCCATGCCAAGCAGAACATTTTTAATTTCCACCTTAAGAGCTGCACCCTTTAAAAATGTCCTTTCCTCTCACCTTCTTCATCTACCAAATCCTTAGTTATTATCATAGTTAGTTTTAAGTGCTGTTTGTATTGAGCAAAATTCGCGGTATATAAATAATTCTCTTTTTTCCTAATAGTTTCTCTCTTTAATCTTGCTTCAACTTGACAGGTCGCCTGGAAGTCACATCAATGATGGTATCTACTATTATCATCTATCTTAATTTTGTCTTTTTTGTGCTCGGTTTTTCTCATATACACTCCGTCTCATTTGATTACGAACAGCCATTTTGTTTTTGGTTTATTTTTACAATATTTTTCAAATCCTTTGCTAATCGGGGAAAAAAGGGATTAAGTTGATCAATGAAACTTTTATGACGGTTTTCCCAAAGAGGTCATAAAATTTACCTGTTTTTGTTTTTTGTCTAACTTGATTCCGAGCTTAATCAACCCATTAGAAGCTTAAAAGGTAAAACAACAGCACAAAATTGGTTTATAAAAATAAATGTTGGCTTAATTCAAAGAGTAGCAATAGCTTTTAGTTATGAACACTACATCCTGATCGCTGAAACACAGTTCACACAATGTGTAGACTGTGTAGAGATTCATTGAGTAATGTCAAATAATCTAACAAAATTTCGATCAGGCTCTTTTTATGGCTTTATTATTCTCCTCCGTTTTATTATATTGTCTTTCTCCTCCGTAGACTTTTCTTGAAAGCCAACCCCACACGTTTTCATTTATGTTCACGTCAGGTGAATACCATGTGGCGGCCATGCAAATAGGTTTACCTTTTGATTCCGAATCCAGGCTTTTGTTGTTCGTGCGGTAAGTGTCGGCGCATTGTCTTGTCTCCGAAAACTGCGGAAAGCTCTTTCCAGTACCGATTTGTAAATTATTTCCGTCATTTTGGAGCTTTGGAAATTCAGATCCACAGTTCCTCGAGTGCCAATGCCATTACACCACTTGTGCAGCTTTTGAAGATGTATTTCTTCTATTCTCAAATCATGGAAATAACAGCTGTATCCATCAGGTCCGTCCAAATTATTTTTTTTTTCATCAGAGAAGACGACAGTATGCCACTCTCGATTCAACCTGATGTGACTTGTTACAAAATCAAGCCGCTGGATTCTCAGTGCCGCATACATTGGCGGTTTGCTCCTAATTTTTTCATGGTGAAAATGGCTGGCTTCTGTCGCGGTGAACATTTGATCTGCTAGCTGTAAATCCAGTTTCTGCCTTTACTTTACTTACGGAGAGCCTTGAATTTGAAGCAGCTCTCAATATCGTCCACCTTTGCTTTGTTCAACAGTGGCTGGCTATGAAACGGAAGGATTTTCCTTATTCTCGGTAAGCTCGAATTAGCGTTATTTATAGCATCATAGTCTCTTTTTATTTGATTTAAAACATGGTAACAGGTACTGTTCGTTATCAAGTGAGACAAAACAACAAAAGATAAATTGTTTGATCTTCTTGGGAAAAGCTTCATAAAAGTTGCATTTTCAACTAAATCCCATTTTTTACAATAAAAAAAATAAATCCTTCATTCCTTGTTCGCTTCGTTTTTCCCCGATTAAGAAAGGGTTTGCAAAATATCGCACAATTAAAACAAAAAAGAAAAATACGTGTTCGTATTTAAGTGAGACGGAGTGTCCTAATTCTAATTTTCCTAAAACTTGTAGTGGAAATGCGAACTCGCTCAATATGTTGAATGTTTTGCTTCAACAACATGAGGGCTTGCAAATGTATTATTGGCTGCATCTATTTGGCACCAGATATTGCTCATCATAGAATTTTAACCAACATTCTTGAGAAGATAAGTGATCTTGTCCCAAGATTAGTTATTTGTGGTGATTTTAATCTTTATCTGTTGAATGTTTCCTTACGTTCAAACCTTACGAAATCAATTAATGCTTTCAATATGTTCTTTGGTAAGCTGTCCCACTCACTTTATGCCCGATTGCACAGCGTCGTCACTTGACGTTTTTCTGGTTAGTAAATCTAATTGAGTTACACAAAATTCTAAGCCGTTTTTCCGCGTTTTTTTATTTTAACACTGATGTCGACGAACTTAATACCAGTTTTATAAACGCTATTCCTCACGGCAGTAATAGTCCCTTATTAAACATCTTCAGCAAATTTATCTGAAATTGGCTTTCAGTTCGATGCGATTGAAACCGCTATATTAACAAGTGTCATTATCTCGGTTTAATCGTAAAGCATGGGACTAGACAACGTTCATCCTAAATTTATAAAAATTCTCCATCCCAATAAATTAAGTATAAAAAGTATATTTTCAACAACATACTGATGACAATGACTTACCCAGATCTTTGGAAGCAAGCAAAAATAGCACACGTCCCAAAAAAGGGCAAAGCTTATTTGTCAAGAATAAAAAAAGGAGCTCATGAGCGTGAAACGGTTCGCTCTCTACTTGACCATCTCCTAAAATCTTAATAAAATGCGTTACGTAATACTTGAACGCTCCCTTATTGGTAGGTGTCGAGTGTTTTAATTTATTATTATTATTATTATTCATTTTATTAAACAGTAAGTAAATTACAGGTTCAATAATTTAACTAGAATTAGCTGCCAGGGCTGTCTACTAGGATAATAAACTGAGTTTGATGTAGATAGATACAAGGAGTTAATAATATATTTTTTTTTTTTTTTTTTTTTCTAAATGGAGTTTTCGAGTTTTAACGACTTCATTATATTGTAAATCAAATTTATATTATCAATGTTGATATTTTTTAAGAGCTGGTGCAGGCTGGGACTTGATAGTTTTGCACAGGTCGAGGCAATTTTTGGACAAGCAAGAAGGTGAGCCATTGTGAGAACAGAATTGTTATCTTCGCAGAGATGGCAGAGAGGAGGTGGCTCTTTAATGAATAGGTGTTTGTGTGTGACATATGAGTGGCCCAATCTGAGTCTTATGTATATATTTAGTTTTCTTTTAGATATGTTGTTGGGGTAGATTGCTCTGTCGCCGTTAGGATTGATGTTTTTATAAGAATGGTTGTAACTTGCCCAAGCGATTTTTCTTTTGTACTTCCAGTTCTCAAGTAGAAAATTCAAAATATCTTTTTTATTGTGTTGGAAGAAAGTTTTCAATAGTTCCTTTATGGCTAATTTGGCTTCCCTATCAGCAGCCTCGTTGCCTCTAATACCAGCGTGTCCAGGGATCCAAACAATTTTTAAAGTTTCGGAGTTCAGGATGAGATGGTTGCGTATTGTTTCTATTATTTCTGTAGAATTGGAAATGTTTTTTATGGCTTGTATAGTAGAGAGGCTGTCGGAAAATATGATGGTTTTCCTTTTCTGTGAGTGTGTTATCGCTTTGTATACAGCAAATGCTTCAGCAGTAAAAGTTGAAGTATAAGTTGGTAGTAATCCCTTCGAAATAACGGAGCCGGTCTCGTCTACAACAGCAAAAGAGGTGTAGTTGTCTGCTTTAGATGCATCTGTAAATAATAATTCCCACCCAAAGGATTTATAGGTGTCTGAGATGCCGAGATAAAATCTTTTGTAGATATCATTAGTGGTTGAGCTTTTTTGATAGTAGCAAAGGTCGGTGTTGATGGTGTGGTTTGGAAGGTTCCAGGGTGGTTGACTATACCTTGTATGATTTTGAAAAGATAAAGGAATGTTGAGGTTCTTGGCAAATGTGAGCGCTTGGCATAGGGATGATTGCATTTTCTGGTGTCTCTTGCTTTTCTGAATCTTCTTAACTGCTCTATGGATGGATGTTTTGTGTGAAGAGTTTATTTTCGCAATTATTTTGGCCGTAAGAAAATCGATTCTGTCCGTTAAATGGGGAAGTCCAGCTTCGGTTAATATATTAATAATGGGCGTTGTCCGTATAGCTTTCAAACAGCTCCTGATGGCAGCGTGGTAAGGTGTTGTGATAAGTCCCAACGATGATTTGGAGCATTTTCCGTAAATAGGTAAGCCATAGTCAATTTTCGATAATACTGTAGATTTGATTATATCTATAAAAGTTTTGATGTTCGCGAAACTATTTTTTGATGACAGGTATTTAATTATATTAACCCTGGCAGTTAAATTTTTTCTAATATAAGTACAATGATTCTTAAAATTAAATTTGGAGTCAAATACTATACCGAGAAATTTCAAAGAAGTTACATTTTTTATAAAACTATCGTTTAAGTTGACTTGGACAAGTTTTGTACAATTGTGTTTTTTACATATGTGGAATAATTCAGATTTTGAGGTTGAAATTATTGAACCTGAGTAATTACCCCACTGAAGAAGGGCGTCAATAATGGATGAGAAAATATCACCCAATTCGTGGAGGTCTTTATTTTTTGAGAAAATGATTAGATCGTCTGCATAGAGGGAGTGCTCAACTTTATGGAAACTGTCTATAATATGACTTACTTCATTAAAAGCTATTATAAATAAGACCACAGATAGTGGCGATCCTTGGGGGATGCCGTTCTTAAGTTTGTGCAGGTGTGAATAGATGTCGCAGTACTTGATACGAAAATGTCTGTTGGATAGAAAGGATTTTATGGTCTTATACATTTTTGGTCCAATTTTCCATTTTAATAGTTGATTCAGGACAGCATGGGCCGCAATCCTATCAAAAGCTTTCTGAAAGTCAAGGCTGAGGATGGTCGCGTGATTTCGCTTAGACAGTGTTGAGCAAACAAAATGGTCGATATGGAGCAGTGCATCAAGTGTAGATCTACCTTTTTTGAATGCGACTTGTCGATTGTCGACTAATTTTTCTTTATTAAGAAACCAGAATAAGCGATTTGCTATGATTTTTTCCAGAACTTTTCCAGTGCATGAGAGGAGCGAGATGGGACGATAACCAGAGGTTATCGTGCGGTCCCCATTTGGCTTAGGCAGTGGTATTATAATCGCGGTTTTCCAGAGATGTGGAAGTATTCCTCTGTCAAATATGTTGTTGTAAAGACTTAGCAAACGTATCTTTAAAGCCTGAGGGGAGTTTTTCAACATTCCATAGGAAATGCGGTCAAAACCCGGCGTTTTGCCCTTTGCAGTATGCAAACATGAAATGAGCTCGGACATATTAATTTCTGATTCAATAGAAATTGCTGAAGAACTGGGGCGGAAAGGAGGGTTTGAATCGTTTAAAATTTTTAATTTTTCGCTGATGAAGGAAGGTTGGAAATTGGAGTCATCAGAAACTTGTTCCCATGTTTGAGCAAAGTGTTCAACAATTTTTTTAGGGCATGTTAACGTAGAAGTGTCTGTTTTTATTGCTTCTATTCGGAATGGAGAATATGTGCCTGTTAGCGATTTAATGTCGGCCCAAAGTTTTTGGGGCGTTGAATTTGGATTTATGTTTGAAGTAAATTTCTCAAAACAAGCCTTTTTTTCATTTTCCACTGTTTTGCGAAATTTCGCATTTAGTTTACGGTAAAGAATAAGGTTGGAGTCGATGGGGCATTTCTTGAAGTTGTACCAAGCTTTTTGTTTTTGTTTTCGCAGAGAACTTATTTCCTTATTCCACCACGGGGTTGTTGTTTTGTGGATTTTGTCGCTAGTTTGAGGAATAGCTAGGTTTGCTGCTGTGCGTATTGATTTATGAATCAAAGCGGACTCTTTATTGATGTTGGAAGTAACTTCTCTCAAGAGCAATTCTCTCAAGGCAGAGGATCGGAATAAAACCCAGTTTGCTTTATCCAGAAGGAATTTTTTTGTTTTTTTTTAATTTTTGATTTAACTGTCCGGTAAAGATGTTAATGAAAATTGGAAAATGATCACTGCCAGAGAGGTTATTGGATATGTCCCAGGTGGTTTTATTGAGGAGATAAGGGGTAACAATTGATAGATCCACGTTCGTAAACGTTTTATGGGTGGAGAAATGGGTTTGTCGACCGTCATTAAGTATTGCTAACCCGAAGTTAGTAATAAAATGCTCGACTGATGTTCCATTGGAGGACGGTGAAATGTTGGTGTGTTGAGGCTAAAGTGTTGTGTTTATTAAGTGAAAGTGATTGGGACAAGTGAGGATGGCGTTATTGTTGTAGTGTTCATTGTGACTCCGAGGTGTAGATACAGAAGCGTGAGGGCTCCGTGAAGAGCACATCCGGTCCGGTGGCCCCACCGTGGAGTCGTTGGTTTGGCTATGAAGTTTGTTACTAATTTGATTCATCATCATGATCCATATGATTATCAGGTATGTAGTATTTACTTTGTGAAAGAAGTGTATGTGTTAAATTTGTTAAAGGCGATGAAGAGCGAGATGGTGAATGAGATAGAGTGGTTTCAGGTGGGTGAGTTTGGGAGAGAGATTTGATATGGGTGTATTTGTCGTCGTTAGAAGTTATTGCCGAGTTTTTTTGGAAGGAGATAATAGGAGTTATGTTTTGTGGTACACGAGCCGGTATTGTTGGTTCGAACGGGGCAGAACGAGACAGATGATTATTGCAGTTTTGTGTATTTGGGTTTTTATTACTTTTTGTTGATGGACCAGTTGTTGTGCCAGATTGGTTGTGTGGGGCTTGCTTCAATGTGTTGTTTCCAGAGGTAGAAAGAGTAGATGGGTCGGAAGAAAAAGTGGCGGGAGGCAATTGATGGGAAGGGGGGGTTGAATTTGATGTAGTCGTAGAGACTGTTTGTTGGTTTGACGTTGATGTGCTTTGAAGGGCTGAAGAGTAAATGGTGGAAAAGAGGGGAACAGGATTTTTAATTTTATATATATTTTTTTCGCATCAGCCATAGAGCATTTATGTATTGTTTTAATTTTAAGTATTTCTTTTTCCTTGATGTATTCTTTGCAATTTTTGGAAGATGATGGGTGTTTTTCGGAGCAGTTGGCGCATGAAGTGCGTGTGCAGTTATTCGGTTGGTGGGGCGGGAGGTTGCAGGTTTCACAGCTTTCTGAAGTAGTGCATCTCTTGGTGGTGTGGCCAAGGAGTTGGCACTTGCGAAAGCGCATTGGGTTGGGGTAATATTCCTCGATTTTTACATTGTACCAACCTATATTGACAGTTGAGGGGGGGGGAAGCGATCAAATGTGAAAAGAACTAGCCCAGTTGCACGTAGATTGTTGTCAGGTTTTGATTTTTTAAATTTAAATACGTCGGTGACGCCTTGGGATCGCATTTCGTTAATTTTTTCATCTTCTGGTACATTAATTAGGCAGGGAGCGTATGCTGTACCTTTACAGGAATTGAGGTTGGAATGAAGCTTAACTGAGATCGGACAAAGGTTAGCAAGGGTTTTTTGCGAAAGAAATAATTTAGCTGTTTTTGAGGATTTAACAAGGATAAGGAGGCTGCCGTCGCGTAATTCCGTTATACTTTCGTAACCGGTGCTAATGCCGTCGATAGCTTTTTTAAGTAAGAACACACTAATGGACGAGAGGGGCTTTTTTTCATCACTTGAAGAGATCACTATGAATTTTGGGTCGGGAAGGGTTGTATTAAATTGCAATGATTTATCAAGATCTGGATAGGTGGGGATATTTTTCTTTCTTTTTTTAACATTAGTTTCAGGCGCAGATCTGTTACCCGAGAGCACGGGTGGCTCGAGGGCCATGATTTGGTCGATACCGCACTGATCGAACTATATGTAACCTTTTTTTTGTGAACACGAGGTTAGGAAGAAGAGTTAGAAGTTGTAATTGAGAATATAACGGGAAGGTTTTTAAGAAGATAGGGCGAGCTAATCTGAGAAACCACTTGTCGGCTTGAAAGTCAGACGGTGACTGTTTTAATTTATTATTATTATTTTTTATTTTTTTTTATCTTGTTGATGAATTCAACAACCAGGTCAACACATTCCTTGAACATTTCAGAAAGGACAGTTTTTTATTCACCCCACTAGTCTTTGGAACAATTTCTCTCCTTGTTTAAGAGTAAAAACCAAGCACAGGTCCCTTTTCTCCTATTTTTACGATTCTCATTGATGTGCCTTTTTTATACATTATCTCCGGATCAATCAATTTTTAATATGTTTTATATCCACCTTTGAATTCACTTTTTTTGTTTTGTTTTTAGCTCATCATGTAAATAAAATTGTAAAATGCTAAAATAAGAATCATGAACTCTATTACCTTAAAGATACATTCTTCTTGTTGTAAAGAAAATTTTATATGAAAAAAAATTAAATTTTGAAGTATTTGCCTTTTTTAAATCTTTTCTTATATAACAAACGCACATACTACTGTGTCCAAAAAATAAGGTGACATATGAATTTAAACTGCGCGCGTCGAAGGATTTGGAAATTTTTCTTTCTTTTTAGGTTGGTAGTACTGTCAGTGACATCTATGTGAAATTTCATGTCAAAATATATTCATAGTGTTTGAGATACGCGTCGTTTTGTGAGCTGCTAAAAGTGAGTTTTTCGTTTTTTGCGATGTCGAAATTTATTGAGCAAAGAATTTGCATTAAATTTTGTTTGCGGAATCAATTTTCTGCTGCGGATACGTTGAGGATGGTGCAGAAAGCCTTTGATGATGAGGCTATGTCTAAGAAAAATGTTTACAAGTGGTATAGTGATTTCCAAGCCGGCCGTGAACGTGTCGAAGACGAAGAGCGTTCTGGGCGACCATCAAACTCAACCGATGAAGCTCACGTCCAACAAATCAAAGATTTGGTGTTGAAAAACCATCGATTAACGATTAGAGATCTTGCTGATGAAGTTGGCTTATCGAAAGGCTCAGTCAATACCATTTTGAAGGATGCTTTGGGCCTCAAGCGCGTCAAATCTCGACTGGTACCGAAAACATTGAATTTTTTGGAAAAAGGGCGTCGCGTTGAAATGTGTGAAACAATGTTTTCCGACTACCAGGATGCCATGAAACGCATTATAACTGGCGATGAGACTTGGATCTCTGCTTACGACCCCGAAACAACAGATCAATCAAGCGAATATCGTGCCAAAGGAGAGCCGAGACCAAAAAAAAAACGCGCCAAAATCGCTCAAAAATCAAGGTCATGTTGACTGTTTTCTTGGATTATCGTGGTGTTGTGCTTTATGAATTCCTTCCAACCGGCCAAACAGTCAACAAGGAATATTATTTGAACGTTATGCGTCGTTTGCGTAACGCTATCCGCCTAAAAAGGCCGGCATTGTGGAAAGACAATTCTTGGTTTTTACACCACGATAATGCATCATCCCATACCGCACTCGTAATTCGTGATCATTTCGCCAAAAACTCAACCCATATCGTTCCGCAACCACCGTATTCACCTGATCTGGCACCGTGCGACTTCTGGCTGTTCAACAAGCTCAAAAGACCGCTCCGGGGACACCGTTTTGATACTGAACTGAAGGCCATCCCGGAAAGTGACTACAGCCAGTGTTTCAAAGATTGGAAAATCCGTTGGCATAAGTGCATTGCATCGGGAGGGGATTACTTTGAAGGGGATGAAATTGATTTGGAAGAATAAATAAAGAATTTTCAAAATAAATACAATGTCACCTTATTTTTTGGACACAGTAGTATATATGTTCATACATTATATACATACACACACAACACGACTTAGTCAGCAATAGAAGAAATTCCGTCTATTTTGATTCTCAACACAAGAACTAATCCTTTTCGCCACTATAAAACATAAAAGGAATTATTGTGCTTCGGAAATGAAGTACTTGTTTAATAATGATAACTTGCAAAACTTTAAACAGGAAACATTTTTCGTTTCGGTTTGTAACACACTAGTCAAAGTTCTCCAATTCTTGGTGAAAGGCATAACCAAGGATCGGATGAATTGCTTTCTTAAGCGAAATATGGATGAGCTTACTTAGAAATCGAACTATGTAAAGGAGGATGATCAATGAAATATTCGCCTTGAAATGCCAAGGAATTTGGAGAGAATGATCAACCATTAATGGGTGAGAAATAAAAACGTTAAGCGAGCAGGGAGAATAGGAATGAATTTTTTGCTGGTTTGAAACTCAGATGTATTTTGATTTCAATTGTTCCATTTGTGGACGGAGAATTCGATATCGACTTATTTGCTTATGCTTATTTGAAGATATGTTTATCGCCCTGACGTTGTTTTGCCTTCAAAGTCGAAACAATAACAGACCTTCTGGACAAACCATTTCTGTTGAAAACACGAATTAGAAATTTCAGCATCCGATACAGTAACCACTGCTACAAGGCCATCAACGTAGATGCTGGCAATGCTTGTAATTAAATTCTTAAACCTGGTAGTGATCGCGGATACCACAATCCGCTTACAAAAATAAATTAATGTTTGTTGAATACACGTCTTTCAAACCAAAATTTTGTATGCCGTTTTCACAACAAAGAACACACGTACTTGATAACTGAAATTACAGTTTTCACAAACCTCAGGCAACACAAGGATATACATATATATATATATATATACCACGGATGTGTAACGCACCATTGCTTATCAAATAGATTTAAAATTATCTAAGAATCTACCTCACCGTTCTTAATTAACTCCCAAATGTATTGGTGCACATAAGAAGTCAATTGATTGTATATTTATTAAGCAATAAAAATTTATGTTTATATATTGTAAGTAATTACATACCGTGATAAGGCAGCTTTTTGCATATTCATTTCAGGAGGGTTGTAGTTATTTTTGTCCTTCAGTTTTTTCAATACTGTTCGACTTAAGTCCATATTTCCATGCTGTTTGGGCTCAAGGTCAACAGGCAGATTGGGATCTGCACTATTTTTTTTCGAGCTTAGCGTTACGTGCTCGACTTCCTTATAGTTACTCCTTGTGTGGTTCTCAATTTGTTTATGACCAATGCGCGGATCTCGAGTGACGTCGAGTGGTCTGTTGTTTCCTTTCGAATATTTTATTGTTCTATTAGAGTTAAAGTTGGCCTGTTTGCGACTGAGATAAGATTGCTCAGCTGTCGGTTTGCAATATTTTGACGATAAAACGCCTTCCACTGTAATTGCGCATTCTCCCATTGGAGCGGAAATTGGAATCGATTCACATGGATCAGGTTTGCTATTGGTGACATCCCACAAATTTGCATCCAAGTTATGCTTTCCTGGAATCATTGGCGGGGGTGGCATACCCGGTCCCTTTTTTTTAAGCGAGATGTTATTATTTTTCTAAAAGTAGCAAAAAATGCGGGATACGTTTAAACAAAACATCGAATGTATTAAAGAGAGCAAATAAATTTTAACCCAAGATTGATCACATGAATGTTACTAAATATTAGAAGTCAATATCATAGGATGTCCAACAAAAAGGATAACTTTAAGACAAAGTCTTATAAAGACAAAACATAATAATAACTTCAAACTCAGAATAAAACTTGATACTTGTCTTCAATTCGTTAATGTAAGCAAGTGGTTGGGTTTTTATAAGGCACGGGGTAAGAATTTTTTTTAAGGTGATCGGCTGTAATTAAACTTTAAACTTTTCTGCCTTTCACAACACTCTGGACACTGGTTCATGAGAATCCTTGTTGGTGCTCTGTGGGATAAAATGGAAAGGACAAACGTCAGGTCAAGGGGATAAGTGTGTATAGAGATCCATCGCAGTACCTCAGGACAGTAGATAATACAGTTTTCACCTGGTGAGGGAAAACAATATCGGTCCTGTTAAAAGCACTGCTTTCAATGTCATTCATTCAATGCCCGCCCTTGCTCTTTAAAGAATATTATCAGGCAGGATATCTATACTTTTGGTCTATGATATTGTTCCTTTAATTATTATTTTCATATATTGCACAGGCAATAGAAAGATAAAATAATCTTGTACTACAAATTATAGTTATGTTGCCTAAACGGCATATTTTTGTTGAAGTTCCTGTAATGGGTTCAATTTTCGTTAAGCATATTATTGGGTTAGCAACTTAGAAATTGCAGATTTCAATCAAAGATGGCTTAAGTTGAATTTTAAGGTTTGCTGACGTAATCGAAATGTCAGACACATTTTGTTATTTGATAGTACTTCAACTGTCAATCAGTAAAAACATTTTTTTTGATCGGTTGTGTAGTTTTTGTTTGGCGTCTGTTGAAAAATGGAAAATCAATTTTTATTTCCGGAAAGGAAAAAAGGCATCCGCAAGTTATGTACTGTTTATGGTGACAAAACTTTAAAAGAAAGGCAGTGTCAAAATGTATCACATGTATCGCTTTGCTATGTACGAAAACTCGATATATGGGTTCCTCATGAACTGAACATCTGCGATTTGTTAAAGAAACGTAATGAAAATGATCCATTTTAAATACGATTGATAACTGGTGATGAAAAATGGGTTGTTTGTTTACAATAATGTCAATCGGAAAAGATCGTTGAGCAAGCCAGGTGAACCAGCTCAAACAACATCAAAAGCTGATATTCATCAGAAGAAAGTTATTTTATCAGTTTGGTGGGATAACAAAAGAATTGTCTACTTTGAACTTTTACCACCCAACCGAACGATCAATTCAGATGTCTACATTGAACAACTAACAAAATTGAACAATGCAGTTGAAGAAAAGCGGCCCGAATTAACAAATCGAAAAGGTGCATTCCATCATGAAAAGGTAAGGCCACACACTTGGTTGAAGCTTGGTTGGGATGTTTTGCCATCTGATTACTTTTTGTTTCGATCTTTGAAAAACTCCTTGAATGGTAAAAATTTCAATAAAAACGATGATGTCAAACCGTACCTGGTTCAGTATTTTGCTGATAAAAAACAGAAGTTTTATGAACGTGGAATTATGATGCTGCCTGAAAGATGGGTAAAGGTCATTGCTCAAAATGGGCAATAAATTACAGAATAACAGAATAAAGTTATTTCGTTCCATGAAAAAAAATGTCTTGTATATTCAAAAAAAAAAAAAAAAAAGAAACGCAATTACTTAGTTGTCAACCTGATATATATCGAAGAAAACCCAAATTCATTCGTCGTACGCAGGAGTACTTTGCCTAAAAAAGCGACAAACAGAAGATGTGCAAACTTCATTGTCTACTTTGAATTTTAACCACCCAACCGAACGATCAATTCAGATGTCTACATTGAACAACTAAAAAAATTGAACAACACAGTTAGAGAAACCCTGTGAGGAAAAAAGGCGTCCCGCTGATAAATTTTAAGAGCTTTAAGCGAACGGGCATACCAGGAAATCAAAAATGACTGGGCCAACCTAACAATGTGCAGAACAGCAAAATCGATAATTGGGAAAACGTCTAACAAGACAGCGAAAACGAGCTCCGAACTCCAGCAAAAGGAATCTACAACTAATGGTGGGACTGGTAACATGGCACTTTAACCTAGATCTCCACTTAAACAGACTCGGTCTAGCAGAAGCCTCAACATGCCAAAGCTGTGAGGAGGAATAGGAAGATGTGCACTTCCTCTGCCTTCAACTTCAATAGAAAATACCGTGGTAAGTACTGAAACCGGATTTGGCGCAACCCAAACAAACAGGGATCGGTGAGATCATGGAGTTCGCAAAACGAACGAAAAGATTTCCCGACCACACAAAAGAAAACACTCCATACAAATCCATAGAGGCCAATGGCCTTTTTTACCTTTCCTGTCCAAGGAGTTGGAGAAGTTGGTCCACCAACGAACATCTGCAACGGAGCAAGTTATTATGTGATAATCAGTCTGGCTTTCGTCAACGTCACAGCTGCAAAACTGTCCTGGTCAGTCCTGATTTAGAAAAAAATTACTCAGGCAAGTCACTCCTTACTGAGTTATAATAAGTTGGAAGGAAGAAATTGCTGCAAAAAACTACGTTGTTTTTGTCCTCTTTAACTTCAGAAAAGCATTCAAGACGATCGACAGACAGTGGTTAAGATCATTTCTCAACGGAAGAACTCAAAAGACAAACGTTCAGGGGTTTACTCCGGTAACATCGAAACAAAATTTTAAATTCCACGAGTTGCATAAACAACATAAAAACCGAGCTTCACTTCTCTCAGATAGCTCTGTTCGCCGATGATGCCCTTCTCACCGTAAAGGGGAAAACATAGATCAGTGTTTACTTAGATTACAAAAGAATTTATCAAGGTAAAGTATTTGGCTTAAGACAAACAAGATGAAACTTAATGTAAACAAGACAAAATTCATGGTGTTTAAACATAATCTGGAAGTAAATTTGACTACTAATAACCAAGGGTTTGAACAAGTTAAGCAAATCAATTATTATTATAGACTCTGCCTTAAATTTGTTTGTTTTTTTTTTCTATTTATTTCTTTATTTCATAACAATATCTTCGAACGTTAAAATTAATTCAATTATTCTCATAAAAATTCATTTATACGTTAAAAGTTAAAAGCAAGACAGTGACGAAAGTACTTAACAAATTCAAAAAATAGATCAAATAGTTCTATTGATGGGGAAGCAATAGTAAATTTAAATGATGTTTAAAACAGATTAAATTATAAAATATTTTCAGAATTATAACATCATTGGATTTAACAAAGTATCAATTCCAGAATAGTTAAATAAAAAAAGCCAATTTTTTACTGCCTTTACGAATACTATTTTCACTCTCTCACACATAAGATTGTCTGGTAATCTATAAATCGCGGTGCAGTAACATAATAACAAGGAGATGGCGTTGATTCGCAAATAATAGTCGTCTTGCACTCTAGCTACATAGAAGCCGGAGTTACAAAAAAATCTTTTTAAAACTTTGTAACAGTATAAGTGCCAAAGGGGAAGAAATTCGAGACATTTGAATAGCTCAAAACTGGGTGTCGTGCGATAAGTTTTTAAAATGACCCTCATAGCATGTTTCTGCTTTTTTTTTTTTAATTTTATTGAAATAAGTACCCCCCCAGCAAGAGAATCCATATTCCAGTTTTGATTTAAATAAGCCTTGTCCTACAACCCCGTTCAGATACTGTTTCAAATACATTGAATGGTCTTTCCAACAAAGTTTTTGGTCCAATATAATGCCTTAATATTTAAAACTGTCAACGCGTTCAATCAAAAAGAAATTTCTATGGCAATCTACTTCATTGTTGAATTGTATATCACCAAAAACAAATCGATTGCACATTGGTGCATGATAATATAAAGGAAGTTATGTGAAATCATTACCTTTGATATTAAATATCACGAACTTTGTTTTATTGCTTATTATAAGCTTATGAAAGTTAAACCATCTTCTTATCATATCTAGGTCGTAATTGACATCAGCAAATATCTATAAAATTAGTGTTTGAATAGAAAAGAGATGTATCATCAGCAAAGGCAGTAATTTTACATTTAAAATGAAAAAATAATAAGTTAACATAAATTAAAAAAAGGATTGGGCCCAATACTGATCCTTGAGGAATACCCATATTTAGGAAGCCTTTCGAACTGTAAGCATTACTTATTTTTACAACTTGATAACGGTCAGATAGGTAGTAAGAAAACCATTTATAAATGGAGCCTCTAAAACCAGCTTTATAAAGTTTATCAAGAAGCAAAGTATGATTAACCATATCAAAGGCTTTGCTTTAATCAATAAATAATGTTGATGGTATCTGAGAAGTGTTTAAACTATTATATATTTCAACCGTTAATTTCAATAAAGCGCTTTCTGTCGATTTGACACTTCTAAACCAAAACTGACTATCGCTTGAAAAATTGGTGCTTTCTAAAAATGATAACATTATTGATTTTATTCCTTTTTCAAAAACAGATAAAATAGAAATAGGACAAAAATTATTTAATGTTACTGTATAACCTTTTTTATGCAGCGGTAGAACAACTGCAGTTTTCAGACAGTCAGGAAAAACTCCTTCATGCACACAATAGGTAAAAATATAACAAAGGACATCAGATACATGAAATGCAATTTGTTTCAATACACGACTTGAAATATTATCAGTAGATGATGAATTTGATGTGTTGAATGTAATAATAATATTAGAAATCTCAAGCGCGGAAAATTCTTCAAAGTAGAAACGGTCCGATTGAATATTATCATATTCTAAATAGGACTTACAGAGAAGTGATGGATTAACTACATTTGAAACAAATTAGCTAAGTCCAGCGGTTCGGTTACAATTTGGTTATTATTTTGGATGAAAATATTATCATTAACAACTCTCCATTTCTTTTTAGAGTTGGCAATGTTTCTCACTAATTTGTTACCAAAATATGAATTTTTACAAAATGGAATCTCAATTTCAACGTGTTTAGAAACAAATCAAATGCAACTGAGGGATGGGTTGCAGAGCAGACCTCATCCCAAAACCCTATATTTAAACTTGATCTTAGGATAACAAAATCAATTTTTCAAACACGAGTTTTTCACATTTATTTGTTCTATATTGAGAACAACTGAGTTGAATTCCAGTTAAGCAATGATCAGTTATCTACAAATCTTGGATAATCGTTTTATAATCAACTGAATTGTTCCTATGAAATTTTATAAAAACATGATCTAAACAAGAATTTAACCTTGTTAGCTCTTTAATACGGACTCAAAACCAAAGGATGACAGCACAGCTAAATAATTATCAACATCCATTGTATCAGATAAAATGTTCAGGTAAAAATCAACCAACAGAATTAAATTTTAACATTTTAGGCTATCCAAAAATCCCGATATTTCATCCAAAAACAATCCACTGAACACTTATGCAGTCTGTAAACACAGATAAAGCAAAACATAACGCCAGAAGTTTCGCAACCAACACTTATAATGTCTGAACTGACATATTTGTACTTATTTATTTTACAATTAATCACATTAGTAGTTTAATATACTGCGATACCACCAGCAGCATAAGTTTCATTGCAAGCTGCTTCAAATGTATGATTTCGAATTACATCATAAGTATTCTTTTCTTCTTCAAAGACCCAAGTTTCTGTTAAAAAGATTAAATCTGGTAAATGAGCCAATGGTGTCAGATGAGAGAGAAAAGTATTAAAATTAGTTCGCATGCTGCGAATGTTTTGGTGAATAACAGAAAAACCAGAATTTGATTCGTTATTTTGATGCTCTATACAAAAACAATTTACATCATCAGTATAAGAAGAAGAAAAACTATCATTATTACTTAAATCATTTTGAGGATTCGTAGATAAATTAATATTATAACTCACAATAAAAAAAAAAACAAATATTATTTAATTTGGTTTATATTTATGAATGTCCTCAAAAGATAACTTTATCTCCTTCTTTTTCCCTAATACAAACAGGTGAGGCTTTAACCCATACGAATTTACATATATTTTTATGTTTAAGTTCAGTTGCAATTTTTAATAATGATCTCGTGTACCTGGTTAGACGATCGTTGATGTAGATTTGATTACTGCTCCCGTTGTTGTTGTTTTTTTCCTTCATTTTTTTCATTACATATTTTTTCTGCAACAAAGTTGAGAACTTCACGCATACAATGTTGCTATTTGCGGCTTTTTGGTTTATAGCAGAAACAAAGCATGAGTGAATGTCACTCGAGTCCATCTCCTCACCAATTACAGCCGTTAGCAGTTTATTGAATCTTTCGTATACATTTGTATTATCAACGCCGGGTATGCCAATAATATCAACTGAACACTGCTTCTCTTTCTGTTCCAATACAACTGATTTCGCCTCCAAGTCACCAAGCCGCTTAACAAGAAAAACATTGCACTCTTCAAGTGATTTGATTTTCGTTAGCGCCTCAGTATTAACCTAGTTGAGCTGCATGATTTCGTTATATAGCAATTGCAAAGTTATTTTTTGCTGAAGAAACATTTACCGGCGTAGCTGATGAGCTCTCTTTTGTTTCCGATGAACAAGCAGTTTCATTGTTTTTGAATGATGTAGATGTAGATGTGCTACTCTTACAATAAGATGAAGAGTTGTTAATCGGAGCATCTACCAAAATTCTCCTCTGAGTAACACACTTTATGCACTTGTACCCTTGAATACTTTTAACGTAATATTCAATCTCTTTTTTTTCCATGTTCGTACACTTTGCATGATAAAATTCTTTGCAACTAATGCTAATTTTTAATCTACACAAGCCACACTTCATTTTCACTTTTGTGTATTAATAAAATTAAAGCTCGAGGAAAAAACAATTGAAATCGAGAAAAAAAATCTCAAACTAATGGAGAAAAATATTGAAATTCAATTGAAAATAAAAAAAACTGGATGCATTACTGGAAGCAGTTTTCAATCAATAAAAACAAAGCGTTTGTTTCTTTTTACAATTTTATTTAATGGCAAATTTTTTAAGCGAGCAAATGATTGAAAAACAATTCTGCTTCGAACACGCCGGGCTTCTTGCAAATTTAAATTATCTGAAGCAGGAAGGAGATCATCGTTAACTGTCAACTTCATAACCATTTTCGGATTCGACATCTTCCAAAAATGGGACTTTTGCTTTAATCAGTGCGTTGTGAAGTTCAATACAAGCATTGATTATTATTCCTGCTTTAGCTGGACAATACACTTTCTTTAGTTAGGCAGCTGAATCTGCTCTTTAGTACCCGATACACCAGACAAGAGCTTTTGTCTGCTTATGAGTTGCGTTGTATCTGTTTTCTGCCTCGAAAGTGGCTGCAAGAATACGAGTCATAAGCCATGGCTGCAATGGGTAACCGCTATCCCCCAGTAACCACAAGTTTCATTTAGTACTTTTTAGTACACACTCTCAGAGGCATTTATCATAATGTGTTCGAGAATCGCATAAGAAGTGTTCGTGAAGTGAAAACTAAAATGATAATTCATTTATCACTTCAATAGTTCACAGATCGGGAATAGACCCTCTGCTCTGAAGAAAATTATTTACCCAGGACTATTAACTTTTAATTTTTTTTTTTTTTTTTTTAATATCGAAAGGAGGGTGTTCGGGTGTATTAATAAATAAAATAATTGGCAACTCTTAAGTTCCCTTTGTATAAAAGTCGCTTTCTAAACATTGTAAACTCTCTTTAAATTTTTCGTTCATACAGAAGACAACGTTAAGCAGTAATTTAAAGTTATTATATTCATTCATTTTCTGTTGTTTTTTTTTCTAGTATAAAACAAAATTAGTTCGTTCAGAGGTAGCTCTGAGAACCTTTTATTGAGAAATATAACGAGATATGAAATCCGAGGCTTTTTTGCTTAACTCTGCTGGTCTGTAGCCCATGGTTTCGCAATGCTCTTTTTCCCGAATTCGCATATGATGATTTGCTTGATACTGATTGTCATGAGCATCTCTTATTAAGCACAAATTTGAAAACTTAGCTCTGAGAACCTTTTATTGAGAAATATAACGAGATATGAAATCCGAGGCTTTTTTGCTTAACTCTGCTGGTCTGTAGCCCATGGTTTCGCAATGCCCTTTTTCCCGAATTCGCATATGACGATTTCTATGATACTGATTGTCATGAGCACCTCTTACTAAGCATAAATTTGAAAATTTAGCTCTGAGAACCTTTTATTGACAAATATAACGAGGTATGAAATCCGAGTACACATTAGTAGTGTAATATACTGCGACACCAGCAGCAGCATAAGTTTCATTGCAAGCTGCTTCAAATGTATGATTTCGAATTACATCATAAGTATTCTTTTCTTCTTCTGTTTCTGTTAAAAAGATTAAATCTGGTAAATGAACCAATGGTGTCAGATGAGAGAGAAAAGTATTAAAATTAGTTCGCATGCTGCGAATGTTTTGGTGAATAACAGAAAAACCAGAATTTGATTCGTTATTTTGATGCTCTATACAAAAACAATTTACATCATCAGTATAAGAAGAAGAAAAACTATAATTATTACTTAAATCATTTTGAGGATTCGTAGATAAATTAATATTATAACTCACAATAAAAAAAAATCAAAAATTATTTAATTTGATTTATATTTATGAATGTCCTCAAAAGATAACTTTATCTCCTTCTTTTTCCCTAATACAAACAGTTGAGTCTTTAACCCATACGAATTTACATATATTTTTATGTTTAAGTTTAGTTGCAATTTTTAATAATGATCTCGTGTACCTGGTTAGACAATTGTTGATGTAAATTTGATTACTGCTCCTGTTGTTGTTGTTGTTGTCGCTGCTGCTGCTTTGAACATCAAATATGTTTGAAGAAATGTTGTTCTTAATTTTCTTCATTTTTTTCATTACATATTTTTTCTGCAATAAAGTTGAGAACTTCACGCATACAATCTTGCTATTTGCGGCTTTTTTTGTTTATAGCAGAAACAAAGCATGAGTGAATGTCACTCGAGTTCATCTCCTCACCAATTACAGCCGTTAGCAGTTTATTGACTCCTTCGTATACATTTGTATTATCAACGCCGGGAATGCCAATAATATCAACTATACACTGCATCCAAGTCACCAAGACGCTTAACAAGAGAAACATTGGGGACCGGGAGAAATATTTACCGGCGGAGCTGATGAGCTCTCTTTTGTTTCCGATGAACAAGCAGTTTCATTGTTTTTGAATGATTTAGATGTAGATGTGCTACTCTTACAATAAGATGAAGAGTTGTTAATCGGAGCATCTACCAAAACTGATCTTCTCCTCTGAGTAACACACTTTATGCACTTGTACCGTTGAATACTTTTAACGTAATATTCAATCTCTTTTTTTTCCATGTTCGTACACTTTGCATGAAATTGAGGAAAAAAATCTCAAACTAATGGAGAAAAATATTGAAATTCAATTGGAAATAAAAAAAACTGGATGCATTACTGCAAGCAGTTTTCAATCAATAAAAACAAAACCTTTGTTTCTTTTTACAATTTTATTAAATGGCAAATTTTTTTTAGCGAGCAAATGCCTGAAAAACAATTCTGCTTCGAACACGCCGGGCTTCTTGCAAATTTAAATTATCTGAAGCAGGAAGGAGATCATCGTTAACTAAGTCACCTTCATAACCATTTTCGGATTCGACATCTTCCAAAAATGGGACTTTTGCTTTAATCAGTGCGTTGTGAAGTACAATACAAGCATTGATTATTATTCCTGCTTTAGCTGGACAATACACTTTCTTTAGTTAGACAGCGGAGTCTGCTCTTTGGTACCCCGATACACCAGACAAGAGCTCTTGTCTGCTTATGAGTTGCGTTGTATCCGAGTCATTAGCCATAGCTGCAATGGGTAACCGCTATCCCCCAGTTACCAAAAGTTTCATTCTCCTTCGTTATGCAGATTCTCAAGTGTTGATTTGACATATGCGTCGTGGGCGGTACCCCGTATTGTGCATTAGCACTGGAAATTAAAAAATCAGCGCTACATACGATTTGAAGATTCATCGAATGTCCGCCTTTCCGACAGTAAAATACATGTTCGATTATTTTCCTTGGAGCTGAGATTTTAATGTGAGTTACATAAACTAATCCTATTACACCCGGAGAGCCAAATCGTTCGTAGAATTTCCCTTAATAGCTGGAAATTCATCTCTAGTAGGAAATTTGACATATCTATGAGCTGTTCTGTTTAATGCAATCGAAATCTCTGCAACACTGCGACTCACTGATGTCGAAGAATTAGAAGGTAGATTATCCTAACCTAACACGCGCTGAAAGCTGCAAGTGGCGAAAAAGCGCAAGACACTCAACACCTTAAGAAAGCAGGGAAGCGCACTTCTATGTTGAGTTGGTTCCAGCAATGGCTCTAATGGTATTAACTCGATCCCAAGCGGGTTTCGGGAATCTATAGTGCTGAATATAGTGCTCTTCAGTTGCTGCTTCAAACAGATTCTGCCCATCTCGAAGGGAGTGCCGCAATATCCTTAGTTTATTCTTATGAAAAATGCGATATAATTTTTCTTCAGAACAAAGCACTGATTAAACATGAATTTATACCTTTGCTCAATGCAGCGTCTATTATTAGCAATACTTTGAATTATTATTTCCGACATTTTAATAAAAAAACAAACAATTATATTCCTTTCTCAAACTTAAAAAAACTCGAACTCAAAAATTACAGCATATATCATTTAGTACTTTTTAGTACACACTCTCAGAGGCATTTATCATAATGTGTTCAAGAAGTGTTCATGAAGTGATAAAATGAAAAACAGCTGTGAAAACCAAAATGATAATTCATTTATCACTTCACAGGTTCACATATCGTGAATTGACCCCTGGTCTCGAGGAAATTATTTACCCAGCTCTATTAACTCTTTTTTTTTTTTTTGAAAAAATCGAGAGGGTGTTCGGAGTAGTAGAACTAAAAGCACTTACACAATAATCAGTATTAATAAATAAAAAAATTGGCAGCTCTTAAGTTCGCTTTGTATAAAAGTCGCTTTCTAAACATTGTAAACTCTCTTTAAATTGTGCGTTCATACAGAAGACAACGTTAAGCAGTAATTTTAAGTTACTATATTCATTAATTTTTGTTGTTTTTTTCTAGTATAAAACAAAATAAGCCCGTTCAGAGGGAGGGTCTGTTATTATTAATATCCTTCCGATCACCGTTTCTAAAAATAGGTATGACTTCCAAAGATGCTTTTGTTGAAAATACGAGCTTAGAAGGCATTGAAGTAACGATTTTGAGAAGATGAGTTAGAATTCATTAGATGCATTATGACATAATTTTACGTCAAGCAGCGTTATTTGCCCAAAGAAGAAGCATTCATAATTCCACTACTGAAACAAATAATATTATTTTTTTTTCTGTTCAAACCAAATATGAACAAGCAATTGAACTTGTTAGTAGTTGAAGATCAGTCAAAGAAAACACATTTGTGGCTTATCAATGAATGATGATTAATATTTATTAATTGTTTCTTTTATACCTTACAATCTCTAGCAAATATTACTGTATTTACAAAATAACAAAAGCAATTAGCATTATGCATAATGCAAATACCTACATAAGTGTGCTGAATGCACAGAATGACAATTAAATGTGTTAAATGGAAAACAATAACTATGTCGAAGCAATAAGATATTATGACAATCTATCTAGCCGCATGCTGGAACAATGAATGTGGTCTTGCCCTCGGTTGACTCTAAATTTTCATTCTGAGAGGTGAAGTACCTACTACGCTGCAGGACAGAACTTATACCCTGGAATATTATACAAATCTCTTTCATTATAATTCCATATTTCCATTAAAAATATTTAATCAGATTTGTTTACAAAGGATTCAAAGTGAGCAACGAACAAATCAAAATTTTTTCACTAGCTTCTAACATTTTGATGGATAACATAAAAATTACTTTTTAGTTTGTCTTTATGGAAAATTCTTTGAAATACATCCTTCTCAAAAATACATAGAGGAGAGGCTAATAAATTATTTTGAGGATCTTGAATTACGCTGTTACTTATTTTAACCAAAGCAAGAAACAGCAATACGAAGATAAGTTTTCAAGGTCATCAATAGAATAAATTTGCATAATCTTATCTCCTTAATATCTCACCATCTTTGATCCATAGATACAGAAACTTCTAATCTTTTTTAATTATTTAATTTTGTTCAACTTAAAGCGATAGTACCGCGTAAGGCTTTCATTAACCTAAATTGGTTTATTTTCTAATTTTCAACTGAAAACGCTGAAAAAAAATTTAGAAAAAGGTCGAACTCCAAATTGTTTGAAGGTTTCAGGCGATTGGTCGCGGAAAAAACGGGGTTGCACTTGATTTGGTCGGTGTAACAACTCTGGCCGAATAATACTCTGGCAAAATAGACCACCTTATCATGGGCATTAACAGTCTTGCTCCTCTAATCACAACAGTTCAGCAGGGAAGATGGAGGTTGAAAAATTCGAAGTAAAATTTACGAATTATATCGGCGACAGCGATTCGAAAACATTCACTCGTATTCTCCAAACGAATTAATACGGTGACCATTGTCCTGCATTTTAACGTACCATGCAGCTGCTCGAATTAAATATCCGCCAGATATCTTAGGTGTATGCGGATAACCCCGACAGACAACGGATCGAGAGAAAATCTGTGTACGTCTTTTTCCATCAAGGAAACTCGCACGGCCCGTAGACTCGAGCAACTGCATCAAAATGAGTTGTTTGAAGTAGTTGAAGGTTAAATGTATGGCGCAGAAAAAGCTGATTAGCGCAACTCATCAGAAATCAACATTTTACTGATCGTAAATTTTAAAGCGCGCGTTCTCAAGTTTTTGTTTTTACGATATTTCTAAACTGGCGGGCGTCAATTGCTAAAAAATAGACGACCAACTTAAACAAACCAAGGTTTGTTAACATCAGTTTTACTCTTTTATTTGAACTAAAAAGATTCCCAAAAACTATTTTTCTTTAATAAAAAACATTTTTTTTCAATCTGCAGAAATTTTTCAATTTATTTTTTTTTTTGCTTTTTCTAAGTTCATCTAGAAGAAAAACATACGCAAATAAAAAAATTTCTTTGTTTTTTTTTTTAGCTGAAAATAACGAGCTTTACTTTCTCGCCAGTTGGAGACTTCTATTGCAAGGTGTTACACAAAAGTGCATACAAATCGGCTACGTTTGAATACGTTTGATTTTTTTTATGAATAAATGTGCAATAAAATAGTCCAAAAAGTTCACTGGGCTTACATTTTGTTTCTGTCCTAAAAATAAATATACCACAAAAATTAAGAAGAGAATAGGGCCCATCACAGATCCTTGAGATGTCCCTATATGAATATTCTTCGAGTCGCTTAATACATAACGCCCTTTTAGTTTTTGACTTGGATTACTGAAAAAAGATTCAAACCTGATGTGCAAATAACCACGGGAACCAATGTTATTAAGTTTTTTAAAAGTATACTGTGATTTACCATATCAAAGGCTTTCATTATGAACAAAAAGTGCTTCACCAAGCACTAAATTAAATCAGGGTCGGTAAAAATCCCACAATTCATCTCGTGAACATCACGCATTTCCGCTAAGAAAATGGGTTTTGACTGATGACCTGAAAAAACTACGTAGGATAGTTTCAATAACAAACTATGTGAGATCACAGTGAACCGCGCTTGTGCGCTTGCTATTCGTCGGCGCAACCACATTTCGATTCCTGAAAAATACCTTTGGAATTTTTCCATGTTCAAAAGATATTGAGGCAACATAAAGGCAAGAATAATTATTCTAAATGTTTCACTCATTTGCCAACAAACGATTGTCTCGAAACAGTAAAAGTACATACATATATAAGTGCACTACATATGCCAAAAACAGATTTCGATTTTTTTTTATAGCTCAATCGAAAAGTATTTAAATAATATACTTACATTATTCGGTTTGGCTGGCTGCGAAGCTATGGAGGCCCATGTTATTTTTTTCTTATTGAAACTATAATCGTTTGACACCGAGGAATTGTCCATATGAGAATATTTTATTGTTTTATGATATTCATTCTTGATTTCTGATCCATCGCCGTGAACAGTCTAAGGGAGGGATAGAAAATAAAAATTAGTTGAAGTCGTAAAATTAATAATAAATAAAAATATATAAGATCAGTCTCCTCCTATCCCGGCTGCCAAAAAGATATACACCGAGAGATGCATGGCTTACAGTGTGCTTAGTCACTGGATTGCGGACTCCGAATACTAGGCGACCTTCGGTTTCAATCTAGCCTTCCCTTAGACAAACCGGGCCCTGTCTTTGGGTGAACTTCCCCCTCCCATGTACTCGTGGGATTAAAATATCTAACTAAACAAAAAACACGGAAAGTGAAGTCTCTCCGATAACTTCAATGGTTGTTGTGACTGATGCGCGAGCAACCAGCCCAGCATCTGAGTTACCGACAGCAGAATTAAGTGTTGCAACTTTGCCCGCCTCGGCCTTCTTCCATCATCGTCCGCGGAGACGATGCATCATCCTAGGATGACATAGCATCCTCAGATTCTCATGCGTCCACGCTGGTGGATAATTGCAGCATTAGGTTGGAGGAATCTGGCTGCTCATTCATTAAAATGACTCTTGACAAAATGCACATTAATACCAAGGCTTTTCTCAAATTCAACTTTGCGGAACGCAGGTGAATCAAAAATTTCTTGCGCGGAAGCGAAACCGTGAAAGCCCTATTGTAGCCGCAAAAAGAGAAATAAGTATCTAAAAGGCACTAGAGGCGAACCTGCATCTTGCTGAAGCGTCTGCCGCATTTAGCAAGCTTTTCTCCGAAGAAAACATAACCGTGGGGTTTATCCAGGAGCCTAGTTGGCCATTTTAAACACTCTTCAGTTGCAAAAAAGGCGTTAGAAGTTAAACAAGATCAGCTTGGTATGTCAAAAACAACATATAAGAAATTTTGTTCCAATCTTTGGAATTCGACGTATGCAATGCTAGGTCGGCTATCTATGAATAGATGTTCAGTTTCTTATGTCCTTACTGTTCAAACAATCACAATGGCATTAATAGCACAAAAGCTAGAAATCAAAGATAGTCAACAGGCTATTGATTCTTTGCTAGAAAGCCTAAAACCATTGCAAATTGCAAAAAAAAAGAGTTTTTTTCGGGGACACCAATTCTTCAGTTTCAATGGCCAGACCGTTGCTGTCGAAAAAATTTATGTCTATTTAAAATTCTTAGAAGGCAAAGAAGATATCTTTACAAACTTCAATCAAACATTTGCTTGCAAGCTTTTCGCCGCAGACAATAAACGACGAAGAAAAGAAATCTGCCAAGAAGAGTGCTGTGCAATTTTTATACAGTGTTGAAGATCACAATCTGCTAGCTAAGAGCGATCTTTCTCAATAATTTAACTTCAAAAAGATATTGTTTTTAGCCTGAAAACGCTAATATTTTAGTTTTTTTTTTAATCAAAATAGACTACTTATTGAAAAAAAACATTTTTGTCAAGCAGTTTGCTGGGCACTAAATTTGATTAATGTGTATTTTGATATTTTATAAATGAACTAAAACACAGATATTTTAAGTACACGAATAATTAAAAACACGGATATCCGTATACTTAACCATACTACATGTATGTAATTAATAAAATTAAGTATACGCACTCAAATCCGGATCCATTTATTACTCGGATAATAGAGAGAACTAGTTTTAATACTTGAATTAATTTATAAATATTATGAATTGCAGTAATATATAGTATTAAACTTATCTTTTTAATTATCCGACGCACGACTCCGGCATAAATTATAATGTATTCAAAAAGCAAATCGGATTACCTTCGGGGTCTCAATCGATGTCATTGCTTGCATAATATCTTTCTTGGCGTGATTTGGAAAATATGGTGGGTTTGTATTTTTTCCGTCGAAGCTGTCTTTATTCCTCTTTGAGTCGTTGCAATTAAATCCTTTGTAATACTTTACGGGATCTAAAAAGGAATGAAAATACGATATTTGTTTTGTTATACAACTTAATTTCAAACTCGAAAGTTACTTTTCCCCATAGGGGATGTCTTTCAAATATTTCTTGTTGGCAAAAAACACATAAAGCTGGAACCAAATCACTTTGCAAACGCATGTATGCGCAGAGAGTGGATACAATAGAACAAAAATGGTGTGCAAGAAATTTAAAAAGTGATGTTTATTTCTTAGATAACTTAACTTTCCTTTTCTTTTAAATTAGAATGCCATTATTGCATGTGTAAGTTTTATTTTTTTTATAATGGGTTTTGACAAATTTAGAGGCACTATTAATAAAAAAATTATTCTTGGAATGTAATCAATTATGTAAAACCATAGGTGATAGTAAGGAGTTCAGGGATTTTTTTTGGTTTCTAGACTTTTATGATATAATAATTTGAGGTTTAGCACCACCTACCAGCGGGCGAAGTTTTTGTATTAAATTTAAGGTGTTTGTTTTTTGTTCTGTATTTGTGTTTACCTGTGAGATTTTGGAAGACCAATGGATTGGATGGATAAGTGACCTGAGTTTTTGAAAATCAAATTTTTGCATCAGAGTTTGATGCAACATACACATGGTTTTCAGTTTTAAGAAAACAACCGGATTGAGTGGTCGACACTGAAGAGAGTAACTAATAAGAAATTTTCATGGATCTATTAAGAAAAGGAAAACCAATAGGAGGCCAAGCGCGTAAAGTTTAAATTAAAATATACAAGAATGATCGTTAACAAATACGAGGAGGCAGGATTTATAGTACGTGCAAATACAAAAGGACCACATAAAATGGAAACTTTCGTCCAAATAAAGACCAAAAGCATGGTCTGATTGCATCAACAGTGGATTGTAGGTGCCAATTTAAAAACGACAGAGGCTGTTTATGGTGCATGCAGGTGGTGAAAACGGCTTTGTGGAAAACGCCTTACTTTTATTCAAATCTGGTAAGCAAACGAGGGACTATCACGACGTTATCAATTTTGAAAATTTCTACAAACATTTCGACAACATTCTTGACAGTTACCTAAACTAAAACTGTATGAACGAATGAAGCCACAAAGAGCTATGCAGAGGCCAAGGCACATGATTGAAATAACTATTCACTGCATGGGCATGAGGTACTACGTTTACAACCATATCAGCCAGACGTCAATCCTATTGAAAATATTTGGGCAACTGTCAAGGCAAGAGTGTGGACACGAGACTCAACATTCAAATTATTAGATGCTTACAACTTGCAGAAGAGTTTTTCAATATAACGGTTGAAGATTTGAGAAAAGTTTGGGTGAAAGTTATAACTACGGAGGAGAAATACTTCCTTCAAACTGATGTTGGATGCAATTTTGGATTCAATTATCTTTAATCAAGGGAATGATTCTTCAACTGATTATGAAGCCTCTAGTAGCTCTTAAAATTCTATGAAATATCAGTCTGTAATAATTATTTGACACAATAAATTAAATTTAATGTCAACTATTTGCTACAAAAAGCTTTTGCTTTAACTGTGCGTTGAGTGCACCATTCAACTTTTTTTTATTATATGTACAATGTTTTGAAATTGCCAACTCCAATAATTAAAACACAGTGCGGATATTTATGCTTGCTTTCGAAGTTAAAATTACATCTTTAGATCTTCTCGATAAAGAACATAATCATTCTTCATATGAAAAGAAATAAAATTCCACAGCTGAAATGTGATCTCTATTTTGTTCTGACGGATACAGCAAACAAATCCCACTCTCAGTCGCATCGAAGCAGCACTGGTGGAAATGTTTTTTTGTTTTTTCGGCACTTTTCTTATTTTTATTGCGTATTTTTAAACTTAAGATATACGAAGAGAAATTTTAATAATTTTTAAGAGACCAGCGCAGTAGGTTGGCAAGTGATTTGGTTCAAGCATTACTTTTTTTATTCAATTAATAAAGATTTAAAAAAAAAAACTAGGATAAAATTTGTGTATTCCATACCTGCATATTTTTTGTCTACTGAGGAAGACAAGTTTTCATAAGACGCTTCGTCAACTTGCTGGCTCCAAGGAATAGCATCATCTTCTGGACGCTTCCCTAAAATAAATATAAAGTAGAGAAAGGACAATATATTAATGCAAATAGAACTAAATTATTTAATTAGTTTATTTTTCTGAAATGAAAACGTTTGTGTATGATGGTTAAAGCGCGTGTTTTTTTGACAAAAATAACAGGCAGTTTTTCGGAAATTTACTCTCCTCCGTCAATTGTCCATTTGGTTTTGGTTGTGGTGGGTGGCTTGATTGCATTCATTGCGTCAGCAAGATGGTAACTTTAAATAGGCAAACAAAGGAAGAGGAAGGATGTGAACCATAACCCTTGTCGGCGGCATGCTCATCAAAAATCTACAACTTTATTAATAGGACTACCGGTTGAAAATGTCGTTGTTTTCAAAAATCAATTCTTTATTCAGGAAAAATAGATATAAATTCAATATTCAAAGTATTGCTCATCGCTAGCCACACATTTTTCTCATTTTTCTGGTAATTCATGGATACCCGTTCTGAAAAATTCGACCGGTTTGGCCGCAATCCACGAATCGATCCATTTTTTGACATCATCGAAATGACGGAAGTGCTGGTCAGCCAGGCCATGTTGCATCGATCGGAAGAGATAGTAATCAGAAGGCGCAAGGTCTGGACTATACGGCGGGTGGGGTAGGACATCCCGTTTGAGCGTTTCAAGGTATGTTTTGACGACATTTGCAACATGTGGCCGAGCATTGTCATGTCGCAAAATAACTTTATCGTGTCTAGCGACCGTTTCCGACTGTGATTGTTTCATTCGGTTTTAGCAGCTCATAATAAACAACACCCTTCTGGTCCCACCAAATGCACAGCATAACCTTCAGGCCACGAATATTCTGAACGGCCGTCGATGTTGAGGCATGTCCGGGGTATCCATACGTTGCCCGACGTTTTGGGTTATCGTAATGTACCCATTTTTCATCACCAGTGACGATTCGATGCAAAAAAGACTTCTTTTTGTGGCGTTCAAGCAGTATTTCGGACATGCAAAATCGGCGTTTGACGTCTCGTGGCTTCAATTCATATGGCACCCAATGTCCTACCTTTCGGATTATTCCCATTGCTTTCAAACGATCGGAAATGGTTTGCTGAGCGACGCCAAGTGATTTTGCAAGTTCTTGCGTTTGTGACGGATCTTGATCGAACAATGCCTCTAATTCATGGTCTTCAAACTTTTTCACCGTTCTGTGTCTTCGGTGTCAAAATCACCATCTTTGAACCGCTTAAACCACCGCTGACACATTCTTACGTCTATAGTATAGCCCGGGTAAGCTTCGGTAAGCAATTGATGCGCTTCGGTTGCTTTTTTCTTTAAATGAAAGAAGCATATTAAAACTTCCCGCATATTTTAACTTGAATAACCTAGACTGAAATGACAGTGACATGAAGTTTCTGATGTGACAGCGGTCATGGTCAAAATTCACCTCAGAGTAATAGATATGAGGTTGTCTGCAATAACGACATTTTCAACCGGTAGTCCTATTATTTTTCAATAAATAGAGCTGAAATTTTCCATAGTACTTAAGATATACAATCGATCAATAAATACATACAATAAACTACTGTATATATTTATATATATGAGTAATGACAAGATAACCGTTAAAGAAAAGTGAGTCATTAATAACGCTTATTTGACCAAAAGTTCTGCAAAATGGGGAAACTTCTGTAATATTTTATGTCAAGTTTCAGTTTAAGACATTTTGTTTAATATTTATTTAATAACTATAAAAAAATTTCAAGTTTAAAAGACAATTAAACCACAGACAATATAATTAGACAAATTTAAGCGAAAAATATTGGGTTGGCAATTACGGATTTCACTCATAGATGGCTTTAGTTAAATGTTTAGGTTTGCTGACGTAATCGAAATTTCAAACACATTTTGCTATTTGATAGTTGGTACTTCAACTGTCAATCAGTAAACATTTTTTTTGATAGGTTGTGTAATTTTTGTCTGGCGTCTGTTGAAAAATGCAAAATCAAAACGAACATTTACGTCACATCAAAGCAATAATCGATTCGGATCGTCACAGTATAACACGTGAGATTGCAGAGAAGCTTCACGTATCACATAAATGCATTCAAAATCGCTAAAAACAACTTTGCTATGTACGAAAACTTGGTATATGGATTTCTCATGAACTGAAAGAAAATCATTTAACACAACGCATTAACATCTGTGATTTGTTAAAGAAACGTAATGAAAATGATCCATTTTTAAAACGATTGATAACTGGCGATGAAAAGTGAGTTGTTTACAACAATGTCAATCGGAAAAGATCGTTGAGCAAGCCAGGTGATCCAGCTCAAACAACATCAAATGCTGAGATTCATCAAAAGAAAGTTATGTTATCAGTTTGGTGAGATTACAAAGGAATTGTCGTCTTTGAACTTTTACCACCCAACCGAACGATCAATTCAGATGTCTATGTTGAACAACTAACAAAATTGAACTATGCAGTTGAAGAAAAGCGGCCCGAATTGACAAATCGAAAAGGTGTTGTATTCCATCATGACAATGCGAGGCCACACACATTTTTGGTCACTCAGCAAAAATTATTGGAGCTTGGTTGGGAAGATTTGCCATCTGATTACTTTTTATTTCGATCTTTGCAAAACTCCTTGAATGGTAAAAATTTCAATAATAATGATGATGTCTGATGCCTGATAATGATGATGTCTGATGCCTGGTTTAGTATTTTACTGATAAAAACCAGAAGTTTTATGGCCGTGGAATTATGCTGCTGCCTGAAAGATGGCAAAAGGTCATTGCTCAAAATGGGCAATACATTACAGAATAAAGTTATTTCGTTCCATGAAAAAAATTTCTTTTATTTTCTAAAAAAAAATCCGCAATTACTTAGTTGCCAACCTGATAGCTTTCGGAAATTAATAGCTAAGCTTGTTAAGTTTTTTCTTTCTTCTGGCAGCAAACCATTCTTCTCCATTCATTCTTCTTTCATAATACCCTCTCGCCGTGTCTCCCAGCAAAAGCAAAATGAATGAGGAGAATGAAAAAATATTATAAAAAAGGGAATGAAACTCGAAATACGTTAATGAAGTTTGGAAACATTTTGGGGGGTCAGAAAATTGGTTTTACATTGCGTAAAATGATAAACATTTCTTCGTTTAACGTTGTCATATGTTATTCAGGAACTTTCTTGCCATTTGAATTTGAAATTACTTCAATTAGGCAGTCTAAATTTGAAAATGACAGTTAAAATGAAAGATCAGTCGGGGATAACTATAGTTTGTATCTTCTTGATAATTGAAGAGTGATATTTTTCAAACATACAAGTGGTTGTCATGTGTCACTTGGAGGCGTATATGAAGTGAAGTGAACGTTTTGAATTTGTTATTCAAGTGTTTATTTCTTTCAGTGTTTAAGATACCAGGTATACCTACACCATTAAAAATATATTTCTTTTTAAAGGCGGCTAGTTTAACTTTTTTTTATTTGTTTTAATTGAATTCAAAATATATTGTCCAAATTTCAAGTCGATTGGAGCAAATTGACGAAGTAACTACTGTTTTTAAACCTGTTGGATGAACGTTTTATACCAGATTTTTTAGTGTTCAACACTTTTTCCCCAGATAAGTCGCAATTGTTGCTGCCATTACCGTGGTTTTAAATATTTAACTGTGTCATCACAAGAGAATTCGTCAAATTATATTTTTAAATAATTCGCGTAATATCGTAAATATCGTAAAGCTTGGGAACAAGATCTTGAATTATCGAGTAATGCTAAAAAAAACTTAAGGTATTTGAATTCTAGAGCATTTATGACAATTTTAGCTGAGACTCATAGTTTGCGGAATTAAATACAGTGATATTGAAGCTTGTTCTTGATAACATTTTTTAATTTATAGCAATACTTCTTCCGAAAATTCTTTTCCTAGTACAATGGAGTTTTCCATACGTTAGTAAAAAGTTGCTAGGATCTAAATAAACGCTATCGTCCGTCATTCACAATTGAAATATTCTCACTTTGTTTCTGATAGAGAGACGGAGAAGTATTTTGTTTTTCATATGTTTTGCCAATGCAACAATTTTAAGATGCTAGCTGCATATAAAAATATCGTATTTTGCCCCGAGACTCCTCTGCTAAAGCGAACCATTCGTGATATTTGACAGTCAATTTTTTTGGAAAATCAAATAATTTTCCATCTGCAAATTGTTCATTATTGCACTACAATGGGATATTACACCTTTTTTTCGTGGACATATTTTGTTAGTATATGTATGTAACCGAAAATAAGAATTATGTTATGTCCAACTGATGCGTCAAAACCTAGCTTAGAATGAAATTGGAAGTATACGTTAAATCTTATCAAAATGCTTTTGTTTTGCTTTTGAAACTGAAATTACCCTCGGTTAAAGTACACAATTATTAAATCATTCTCACTTTCATCACAGAATGCAAAGATATGATCAATTCTCGCGCTCTTCCCTGGTAAAAAAAAACTCCTTTTCTCGCACACACGCATATGTACCTGTTCACAGAAATGCCATTCACAGATCGATTGCTCCTATTGCATATGTTCACACGAAAAGTGCCACAAAAATATCAAACGAAATTGTATGGGCATGTCTCGATTGAGGAGTACTGCTGTGGAAATTCTTTGAGAATCTTCATTACGAGTGATCACGTACATTTTGAAATCTAGCCATATGAAAAGTTTCAATCGTATGAGATGTTTGACTTGGTCCAGTGTATGCTTTACATCATTTCTTGCGAGAGGAATTTGCACACGTACATATGTACATATGTCAACATGTTTTGAGTTTCATTCACCTTTTTTATTATAAAAGGGTTATTTTTTAGCTATTATCTTTTTGGCAAAACTGGTTTAAACAGCTGACGCACGTTTCGTGTTTTGTTTCACTGTCAAACATTTGCAGTTTGGTTTATTATTTAACCATGAATCGTCTTACAAACGAACAACGCTTGCAAATTATTGAATTTTATTATCAAAATGCGTGCTCTGTTAAGAAAGTTCATCGCGCGCTTCTTCCATTTTATGGTCAGTTTAATCGACCACCTGAAGCGGCTATTCGGGCTATTGTGACTAAATTTCGCACGAAATTTACATTGTTGGACATTAAACCACCAACACGCTTACGTATAGTGCGAACTGAAGAAAATATCGCAGCTGTATCGGCCAGTGTTAATGATGACCATCATTTATCGATTCGTCGCTGTTCGCAGCAATTCAACAACGTGGAAAATTTTGCGGAAGGATTTAGGTGTGATGCCTTTCAAAATACAGCTGATGCAGGAATTGAAGCCAAACGACCTACCGCAAATTAAAATTTTTGGTGAATGGGCTCTTGGAAAGTTGGCCGAAGATCCACTTTTTTACCGACAAAATTGTGTTCACCGACGAATCTCATTTTTGGCTCAATGGGTACGTAAATAAGCAGAATTGGCGATTTTGGAGTGAATATCAGCCAGAAGCATTGCAAGAGCTACCAATGCATCCAGAAAAAGTCACAGTTTGGTGCGGTTTATGGGCTGGTGGCATCATTGGACCGTACTTCTTCAAAGACGATGCGAATCTTAATGTAACTGTGAATTTCGAGCGCTACCGTGAGATGATATCCAACTTTTTTTTGCCCAAAATGCAAGAGCTTGACTATCATGACATGTGGTTTCAACAAGACGGTGCCATATGCCACACAGCATGCGCAACAATGGACTTATTGAGAGGCGAGTTCGGCAAACATTTTATTACACGTTCGGGACCGGTCAACTGGGCGCCTAGATCGTGCTATTTAACGCCTTTAAACTATTTTTTGTGGGGCTATGTTAAAGCAGATGCCTATACAGACAAGCCTGCTTCAATTGACGCATTGGAAGACAACATTGAAGCATTTATTCGTGAGATACCGGCCGAAATGCTGGAAAAAGTATGACAAAATTGGACTAAGCGGATGGACCATTTGAGGCGCAGTCAAGGTCAACATTTGCATGAAATTATATTCAAACATTAAATTATATGGACCATGCATTTTACATTTTTCTGAATTTTATGTGTTTTTTTTTTTTTAAAACTTTCCTATAGCTTTTAAAAAAATCACCCTTTATTTCTCATTCTCCTCACTCGTTTTGCTTTTGCTGTCTGACAAGACGACAGGGAAAAATAAAACAAGAATGACTGGAAAAGGAGTGTGGTGCGAGAAGAAAGAGAGAAAAAAGCTTTACTTGCTGAGCTTTTATTTACAGAAAGCTATTTGTCGACTAATAGTATCGGTTTTTTGTATGGACATGCTTTATCTGTATCTTATTGTCTGTGCCCATAGGTCATATTAAAAATGGAATTATTATAAAAATAATTTAAAGAAAAAAAAAAAAAAAAAAACTTCCAACGATTTGTGGAATTTGCATCCACCTAGTACAAATTTTGGGGAAATATTGCTTCGTTCATCTGGCAACACTGGGTTTATTGAAAGTGATCGCTTTTCATTTAAAAAAAAAGTGATACGTTTTTAAAAAAATACAGTAAAATGAGTAAACGAAATTACAGTGTGCTTGATCTGGAAAAAGGATTCAGGTTATAAAATGTTTCGAAAACGATAATTTGTATCAAATGCAAAGAACATTGAACGCGAAGGAAAACTTTGTTTGTCTGAAAAGAAAACATATTAAATAATGTGTATCTTTTGCCGAAATTGAAGTTTTGGCATTCAAATGGATTTGCTTCGATAGACAAAAGAATGTGCAAATATCTGGTACAATTCTCCAAGCAAAAGCTCCGAGTATAGAAACAACAATTAAAATTGAAAATTTTACTGCTTCTAATGGATGGATGGATTTTTTAACTACAAAAGCTCAAAATTCACTGATCTACAAAGGTTTTAAGATCTTCAATGAATTACCAAGACATGTTAAAAACGAATCCAATGTAAATCAATTTAAAAGAAGTATTGTGAATTACGTAAAACTAAATTATTGATCAATGTGTAACTATGTATATACCTATACATTGTTTTTGTAATTATTAATAATTGTAAATCTAAAGTCAAATATGTGACTAATAAAGTATTTATCTATCTATCTAGCTTGAGGGATTTAAGAAGCGATATAACGTTGTGCTAAAAGTTCTAAGTAGAGACGGCGCGGTTGTAGATATTGCTGCTTGCGGTGATTTCAAACAAAATTTTGAAACCATGTCTGTAAATGCTATGATCCAAAAAAACATTTTTAACCTGGATGAAACCGCGCTATTTTTTTTTAACGCAAGCCTTTCAAGGTCAGTCTAACTCAAAAACGAAAGATGCAGTGGTGGCAAGCTATCAAAGGAAAGATTGACAGTAGCATTGCTTTGCAGCAGAGTCGCAGAAGAGAAACCAATAATGGTCTTTGGTTAGTTAATTTTGTGTAATCAATTTTTATAACTTTAGTAAGTAAGCACGTTCCTTAACCAACAGGAAGAGATGCTTTATCCAGAACGTGGAGGAATAACAAGAAGATTTTACAATAAAAAAAAAAACAAAAAGCAAAATCAGAAGTTACTCCTTTTTGCAGACAATGCTCCGTCACATGTTGTAAGTGGATTTAAAAACATCGAGCTGTAGTTCTTCCCTGCAAATGCAACTTTGCATCAACAGTCACTTGATCAAGGCATCACAAAAAGTTTGAAGTCCCATTATAGAAAATACCTTACACGGCACTTGATATTATGCATCGGCGAGGCCAACAGCAACATATCGGAGTTGTTAGCTTAAATGAAAAAAGGCATGGGAAGAAGTTACTCCCATAAACATTTTAAATTGTTTTGAAATATCATATGAAGGTTCTGCGAAGAAGAGGGCAACATTGTGGCTTTTGAGAATATATTAACCGAAACTGTGGTGCGAGAAGATTCATTGACTATGGACGATAAAGTTGTTACATCTAATGACTGGTTGGGAAATTGGGGAAAAGAATTTCTAAACTCCATTACTAATGAGGGATATACATCTGCCGATTCTTCTGCAGAGGAAGAAATTGAAGCAGTTTTAGGACCTTCAAGATTTCTCTCATACAAAGAGGTTGTTCAGGAACGGTTAATTATATCTTGATTATTACTTCATTTTCCTTTAATTATTAGATTTGCAAAACTTAAATTACGCCTCAATTTTGAATTTGGTTGCACGTACCAAACATCATTATAATAATCGTTTTGGAAGCATTTTTTGCATAAACATACATTCATATTTTTTGCCGATAAGCCGCAACTTCTTCTAGGCTCGGCTCCCACCGGTCGACTACAGAAGACAATGTTTTTATGTTTTTGCTTAACTTACTATTGAAGGTTAATTTTAATAAAATTTACATGTTAATTCCCTTTGTTTCATTAGTCGACCACCTGTTATCAAATTGAAAGATTGGGTGGCCGACTGCAGTAGACAGATATTGTTAAGTCGGTCGTTAATTATTTACATCAAAAAATTTAGTTTTTTTACATTTAGTTACAAAAACAGGTTTTCATTTAGAACTTAAGAAATTATTATTTATGTAAGCATTATAAAAAAATGGAAAATTCAAAAGAAGCTAAACGCGATTTCTACATTTACCCGGAAGAAGGGCTTAAAGAAGATTTGAGAGGAAAACTGGCCAATAAGGAAGGCAAACGAAGAGCCGCATTCATGGCAGGGTTGCCGAAAAAATGAGAAGAATAGGACCGGATACTGTGCTAAGTGCAGCCGAAGAAAAAAAGTCTTGTAGATTAGTTAGTGAACTTGGCGAAATGTGGCCTTCTGGCCCTGGTGCATAAAAATATTATTGACGAAAACAGAAAGAAACCCTTCAAAAACGGATTGCCATACCGAACTGTCCCTCAGAACACCAGAGGGGCTCTCAAAAGGCTCGACAATCGTAACTGAAGATAAAGCCAAGAAGTGGTTTGGCGATCCAAAAAATTATCTTCAAGAAATAAATGCGGTAGATATTCTAGAAGACCCTTTCAAAATATTGAACGGGGTTGAAACATCGCTTTGTCAGTCTCCGTGAACCTCGAAAAAAAAAAAAAAAAAAAAAAAAAAAAAAAAAAAAAAAAAAAAAACTGAGAAACGAGAACTTCGGAGGCAAAATAAAGAAAATTCAATTCAAGAAGGTGGAAAAAAGAGAACAAGGAAAACAACAAAGAAAAACATTCCCTCTTCGCTATGTCAGGAAGACCTTATATCGGCCGTTGAGCACAATAACCTTAAAAACGTCGGTTGTGACTCGTGTCCCAAATGGTTCCACCTCAAATGTACACGTTTTGCAGGGATAGCATTTGAGGACACAACAAATGATACATTTTTGTGCAAACACTGTGAGGAAGTACCAAAGCGTTTATTTAAAGCATTGAACTTCTTTTTATGTCTATATACTACTGTGTCCAAAAAATAAGGTGACATTGTATTTATTTTGAAAGTTCTTTATTTATTCTTCCAAATCAATTTCACCCCCTTCAAAGTAATCCCCTCCCGATGCAATTCACTTATGCCAACGGATTTTCCAATCTTTGAAACACTGGTTGTAGTCACTTTCCGGGATGGCCTTCAGTTCCGTCTTCGCTGCGGCTTGAATCTCCTCTATCGTATCAAAACGGTGCCCCCGGAGCGGTCTTTTGAGCTTGTTGAACAGCCAGAAGTCGCACGGCGCCAGATCAGGTGAATACGGTGGTTTGCGGAACGATATGGGTTGATTTTTGGGCGAAATGATCACGAATTACGAGTGCGGTATGGGATGATGCATTATCGTGGTGTAAAAACCAAGAATTGTCTTTCCACAATGCCGGCCTTTTTAGGCGGATAGATTTACGCAAACGACGCATAACGTTCAAATAATATTCCTTGTTGACTGTTTGGCAGGTTGGAAGGAATTCATAAGGCACAACACCACGATAATCGAAGAAAACAGTCAACATGACCTTGATTTTTGAGCGACTTTGGCGCGTTTTTTTTGGTCTCGGCTCTCCTTTGGCACGATATTCGCTCGATTGATCGGTTGTTTCGGGGTCGTAAGCATAAATCCAAGTCTCATGGCCAGTTATAATGCGTTTCATGAAATCCTGGTAGTCGGAAAGCATTGTTTCACACACTTCAACGCGACGCCTTTTTGCCAAAAAAATCAATGTTTTCGGTACCAGGCAAGCTTTGCCGCCCTTGAGGCCCAAAGCATCCTTCAAATGGTATTGACTGAGCCTTTCGATAAGCCAACTTCATCAGCAAGGTCTCTAATCGTTAATCGATGGTTTTTCAACACCAAATCTTTGATTTGTTGGACGTGAGCTTCATCGGTTGAGGTTGATGTCGCCCAGAACGCTCTTCGTCTTCGACACGTTCACGGTCGGCTTGGAAATCACTACACCACTTGTAAACATTTTTTTAAGACATAGCCTCATCATCAAAGGCTTTCTGCACCATCATCAACGTATCCGCAGCAGAAAATTGATTCCGTAAACAAAATTTAATGCAAATTCTTTGGTCAATAAATTTCGACATCGCAAAAAACGAAAAACTCACTTTTAGCAGCTCACAAAACGACGCGAATCTCAAACACTATGAATATATTTTGACATGAAATTTCACATAGATGTCACTGACAGTACTACCAAACCTAAAAAGAAAGAAAAATTTCGCGCGCAGTTTAAATTCATATGTCACCTTATTTTTTGGACACAGTAGTATATATATATATGTATATATAGTAGTAGTAGTAAATATATATATATATCTATATATATATATATATATATATATATATATATATATATACTACTATATATATATATATATATATATATATATATATATATATATATATATTATTTGCAATTTATTTTCAGAAACATATTATAATGTTCTTATGTTTTAAAATTTATTATTTTATTTACAAAGTGAATATGTATATACTATTAAACAAATGTTCTTTTTAAATGTTGGCTTAAAATATTGAAGTTTTTTTTTATGTCTTCATATTTATAATTTTTTTTAAGCACATGTTAAATAAAGCTATTTTTAAAAGAAAGTTATTTCGTTTTTCGTTTTCTTATGAATTCAATTTTTTTTTTCAAATGACATTTCTTGTATTAAATGAGTTTGAATTGTAATAGTTTAAACAAATTAAAATATATTGAAAATTAAAAAATCTGCTTTCTTAACTTAATCAAAACATTAAAAATACAGAAGCAAAACTAGGGGCCGACTACTGAGTACTTTTGTGGCCGACTACTACAGAAAGGGGGGCCGACTACTAAAGAATGTAGTTTCCATTTACATTTTTGTAAATAGTTTAAATTGGGTAACAAATATACTTAAAAAAACCTTGAATTACTTAATTTCCACATTTCAGATATTCAATCAAACTCTGTTAAGAAAGTTCATCGCGCGGTTCTTCATTTTATGGTCAGTTTAATCAACCCACTGAAGCGGGTATTCGGGCTATTGTGACTAAATTTCTCACCAAATTTACGTTGTTGGACATTAAACCACCAACGCGCTTACGAAGAGTACGAACTGAAGAAAATATCGCAGCTGTATCGGCCAGTGTTAATAATGACCATCAATTATCGATTCGTCACCGTTCGCAGGCCTCTGTTACTCAACAACGTGGAAAATTTTGCGGAAGTATTTAGGTGTGATGCCTTTCAAAATACAGCTGGTGCAAGAATTGAAGCCGAACGACCTACCGCAACTTAAAATTTTTGGTGAATGGGCTCTTGGAAAGTTGGCAGAAGATCCACTTTTTTACCGAAAAATTGTGTTCAGCGACAAAGCTCATTTTTGGCTCAATGGGTACGGAAATAAGCAGAATTGTCGATTTTGGAGTGAATATCAGCCAGAAGCATTGCAAGAGCTACCAATGCACAAGCCAAAAATTCTATTTGCTTTTTAAAAGCAAGTCAAACCTAAAGTTAAAGTTAAGGGGTCGACTACTGTTGCCATCACCCTATGTACCCCCAATATGAAAAAAAGTTCAATGTTATTATGAATGTATCTATGTAAATAATCAAAACTTATTGAACAAAAAAAAAATGTTATTAAATACATGCATACTTAATAAAACTATTCAAATATATTTTCCGGAAATTTAAAGGTTTATGAACTGACAACCGTTTTTTATGTACATATACATGTCTGTAATACTTCACTCTTCGCGGACAGGTATGCATGAGGGAAAAACCTAAGTGGACCGGTCCAATTAAGGGGAGTTAAGGTTCTAAATTTTAATTAAATTAAATTTTCTGAATGAACAATATGTCGCGAATATTTTGTACAAATTTTAAGTCAATCCGAGGAGTTACAGTGGTGATACCTGTTTTTAATACCGCTCGATACCCCTAGTAGAAAGCTGCAATTTCCTTTGTTCTCTCGAATCCCTTTCTCCATCTGTGTGCCTTTTAAAGGATTTACACTGACCCTGTATGTATTGTATGATTTCAGGTTCATCGAATATAAACTAGCCTACTGGCACACTTTCTACTGAGCGGTTGTGTACTGTAACGGAACTAAAATTTTCTCGAAATTATTCTCAAAATTTTCGTTTCTGTTCGTTAGTTTATAGTTGTATTTTCACTCTTTTATGGTATTTTGTAATTAATTTATTTATTTGCAAGATGCCAAAAAAGTAACCCGGTAAGAGCGCCAGGAAAGTGGCAATGTAATAGACTTTCTGTTAGTATTTTCAACGATTAGTACTTTAGAGAATTTGATGGCACGACAAATGCCCGACCGGTGAGGACTCTTGGTGTGAATGGCTAAAAGCGGCAGTTGCAAATACTCTGCAACACAGCTACAATGCTCTTCCTATAAATATTACATCAACCAAAGAGATAATTTATGACGTTTTGAACAAAGTGATGTTTTGCTATTTTTTTTGATGAAATGGACAAGTATACAGGCCCCAAGTACCCACAACTACGAATAACCCGAGCGAACGAAGAAGCTGCGCGTAAAACAAAAGGGGGTAGAATTCACAAGAGCAAAAAGATGGATTGGACATGCTGAATGACAGTGTTTCACTGTATGGAGCTGGCATTGATGACTCTTTGTAAGTATTAAAATTCATGTTCTTTTATTGATGGTTTATTTCGAATTTTCACATATAAAAAAATTTTAAGTGATTTGTCCGAAAATTTCATTTTTGAAGTTCGTTCTACTAAACCGATCCTTTTGAAAATTTGAGCATAACTTATTCACATAAATCAACAGGTAATCAGGAAGAGTTTTTTTTTCAAATTAACCGCGACGTTTTGAGCGTTTTTCACTTCCAAGTGCTGCAAAAAATAGAAATATATTACCTCGAGAAATATATCACCTTTAAAATGCATATACATTTTTTTATTTCAGATGATCCGGTAACTATAATTTTCACCGCAAAAACCGATTCAACGTCACCCGCTCATTTATCATTTTTTTTTTAAATCCTTCAAAAGTTGTACAATAATGTTTTATTGAATTTAACAAAATTATGTTACTCATGTCGCCGCCAAAAAATCAGAAAAATATGTTTTTTTTCGCCTTTAAAACCTTACCCCATACCCCTTAAAGAGAAACCTCTACAATGGGAATACCTCATCGGACCACTTTTCTTTGGACCAAAGGATAGTCCAATTTCTCATGTTTAACCGTATATGATGAAAAATAGTGTTCCAAAAACGACGGCCCTTGAGAAACCCTCATTTCCCCAGACAGTGCGTCGGGTCAGCATTGAAATATTCATATTCTCTGCTTCCTGTCTGATAGAAAGCTAAAAAACCAAAGTAATTCCATTCCAATACTTCCATACGACTTCGATTTTTGATACCAATTGTGTCTCGAATGTCCGCTGGAAATCCAAGAAAAAGAACCGAACCGAATGGGCAAAGTTCAGCAAGGTTGTCCGATCAAAACTCCATAAAACTCCCAATCCAAAAATATCATCTATTGCGGATCTCGACACAAATGTTGGTACTTTTGTAAAGGCTATTAAAACAGTTTTCAAAGTCTTGGGTCCAGTAAATTTTAGCAAGAAATCCTATACTCCCTGGTGGAACGTAAATCTTTCTAATCTCAGAAAGTTTACCAGAGAAATAAATATACAAACAAGCTATCAGAGAGGCTAAGAAGCAATCCTGGGTAGATTAAAACTTAAATATCTGCCAGGGCTTTGTAAAATCCTGTCAAGAGAATACTCCAATTCGTGTTTCCTGAAAAAATCAGACGGAGTTTGGGCTGGATCAGCTCAGATCAGATTCTGATCTTTAAAACTCCTTATCAATACCCACTTCCCCGGATGACGAGACAGCATAGCTGAGGCCTCCGACTCACTTTGTCCTCAAGCGGGCTCTTGGGAAAATATCACATCCCCCATAACTTATGAAAACAATTTAATGAGAGATTAATAGTTTCGCTCTTTATAATTCTCCAGGCTTGGACGGCATTGTACCCATTATAGAAAGATAGATTCTTTTATTATTTAGCTCTATGCTGTAAAATTGCAAAACCCAGCAATTCCATGGCTAATGCCGATCTAAAGAAGCTGTATCCTTAAGAACTACATCCCAGATTCGTGGGACAAGTTCGAGTAGTTTTCATCCCTAAGATGGGTAGACTTCGACATGAAAGTGTAAAAGATTTCAGGTCAATAAGTCCGTCTTCATTCATTTTGAAGTCGTCGAACAAATCCTGGGCAACCACATAAGGGACTCTATAGTAGAAACATCCCTATCCCAATCCTAACACGCATACCTGAAAGGGAGATTAACAGATATGGCTCTTCATGAATAAGTGCGAACTTTTGGGAAATTGCTTAGTCTTAGACATAGAAGGTGCTTTCAACAACGTTCACACGGAAGCTTTTCTTGAATCCTTTACCGAATAAGGTATGGAAATCTTTCAATCTCAATGGATTGTTACCATGCTAAGAACTTTATGCATTCAAACAGTGCTAGATTATAGTCATATAATCAATCAGCGGTACACCACAGGGCGGTGTCATCTCTCCTCTTCTCCGGCCTTTTGTCATGAACAACATGTTATCAAAACTAGACAGAGATGGGGTAAAAGTAGTAGGCTACGCGGATGATATGGTGATATTGGTAGCAGGAAAGTTTTCGACTGTGATCAGTGAAATCACGGAGGGCGCACTGGCTAAAGTTTGTACCTGGGCTTAAAAAGTCGGCTTTGGTATCAACTCAAGCAAAACTGAACGGGTGCTCTTCACTAATTTAACCAAGACACCCAGATTTCCATTCCCCGTCTGAACGACCAACCACTTTCTCTGTCTACCGGCGCCAAGTACCTAAGCGTTACCTTAGACCTTAAACATTGATCAGCGAGTTAAGATGTGCATAGCTTTTTACGCCTGCGATAGAACCTTTGGCAAATATAGGGTCTCCAATTAAAGTTTATGATATTGATGTGTGATGCGAATCATAAGTATGGTGGCCGGCCCTTAGGAAAAAATACAATATCATTAAACTAAACAAAGAACAGCATGCATTGCCACCAAAGGCGATCTGCGATCGAATCCGTCAGATGCTCTGACGGTCATGCTGCATCTCCCACCTTTGGGCGCACACATTAAAAACACTGCAGCACACAGCGCCATCAGGATCAGATGGTCTATATGCTGGACTTCAAAACCATATGACCACATGGTACTATACTTGATCTTATACAAAGAGATTTGGTAGCATCACCGAAGGACTATACGGTCCCTATAGATACGGTAAAGCCTAAAGACTGCCCAACAATTCCAGCGCTTTCCAAGCGGAACTTTTTGCCGGAGTGCAATGTCGTCAAATCAAAATACATCAAAATACATTGATAGTCAAACAGATTTCGAAGTTATTGCATCCTTTACTTCACATTCAAAATTAGTATAGGAATGCCGAACTGAAATAGCATCGTTAGAAGGTGAGCTCATTTGCCTTATATGGGTTCCTGGTCACATCCCAGGTAAAGAGTGGACCAATAAACTTGCTAGGCAGTGATCTGCCCATCAACGCTCGTCTGTAGGGGAGTTTTTCGTCCCACTACATGCAGTTAAGGCTTATATATCGTCATACTTCCTTGAAGCAGCAAACCTTAGATGGGCCAGTCTGATGAACTGTGCACCATCAAGGAAAATATGACCTGAAAACAAACAATCAGAAACAAAAAATCTTCGGCGAACCCACCATGAAAATGCTAGACTAGTGGCGGTCTGTAAAGGACACTGGCCAATTGGAGATCATTCCGTTAGGCTAGGCATCCCACGCAACTTACATTATCTTCCCAATTCGATTGATGAGATTTCTGCTGTGGGCTGAATGAGTACCAATGGAGAACACGAATATTATATAAAATGGAAAAAATGGGGATAGTTTATACATATTAACCCAGGACAACGATCCGATCCGATACATGCTCCTTTACAATGCGCCATCGCACCTGCAATCCCTGGATATTAATCCTATGGAACATCTTTACTTTTTAGAATAAAAAAAAAATCAGACATTTCAAACAAAAAATGATGTCAAGATAGCTCTCGAGGAAGAATTAACTTTGTTACGGCTAACCTCGTCAAACATAAGGGAGTACCAACCAAACATTAATTATCTTATTTTTATTTAGTTTCTTGCGTTTTAGTAACGTTTTTTATCATAAGATACGAATATTTTGTTCTCTTGTAGGTTAAAAAGTTATTTTTTTGTTTAAAAATATAGAAAACGGAAGAAAGAAAAAATTGTTATGAAGAAGATTAGCAGTTTATTTTATCTCATCATGGAAAACTCTGCCTCAACAATGTTATCATGAGGACGAATACATTTTCGACTCACTGTAGATATTTAAAACCAATTGTCCGACTAAAATGTTGTCCTTTCCAATCGTCTGTATCATAAAACGCTGTTTGTTGTTTTTATTGTGCCAAAAGAGTAACATAGGTGCGGGTCCATATCTGAGAAAACCCCGGTATACTTACACCGGCAACAGTAACCACAAAATTATGTAGGTTGAATATATTTACTTCCCTTGATTAATATTGTAAGTTTGCAAATTGTTAGAAGTTGTGGAGTTATTTAATAATGCAGTATTATTACATTTTAGTACGTTGATACATCTTGTTATTAATCCATACAAGATATATGTATGTAATTCTCTTATATAAATGGAGGAAATTTACCTGAAACAGTTTTCCTTGATATCTGAAAAAAAGAGGAGTTTTTATTGTAGACAGAATAGAACGAACAAAAAGATTTTATAATTATGTATGCAATTCTATTTGTTCAATTCGTATTTGTATTTTTGCTATGATTTTCAACCATCAGAAATTAAGAAACGTCTTAGTTGAACAAATAAAATTGCAGGAAAAGGACAGTTTCAGCAACACGTACATATATGCTTATATACACGTTCATAAATGCAAATGTACCTTAAAAAAATATTGATGAAAACATACCTGATCCGATACGCGTGATGACATTTGATTGTTACTGGATTGTTACAATTGAATATACGTTCTAAGAATTGGATTAACACGTAGATGGAAAATTTGTATATAGTTTTCGAATAAGAATTTTACACAGCAATTTCTTTTAACAATAATACAACACTAGGCTGCAAACCCGTCAAACATTTTTTGTATCTAGCTAATGAGCAGATGAGAAAAAAAAGTAGAAGAAATGTTTGTTTGGTGTACAAAAACAAATGCAACACAGCTCTTAATTTAAGTTGAACCATGGTGGGAGATTTGAAGGAGAACTCACAGGTACCAACAAACGGCAAACTTTACGTGTACCAGAAGTCAGATATTCTAGGGAACGGCAAACTTCGAAATGTTTGTACAGGGTTTTCCAATTGGGACTTGAGCACTTTGAATTTAAATTGTTAATGCATTCTTTCACTAATCATCGAACTGTCATTGTCAATTTATTCAGTAAACTCAACATTTTCATCATGGTAAAACACACAAACGAGCAACGTCTGCAAATTATAAAAAATGTCTACCGAAGTTCAGAGTCGGTGCCCGCAAATTCAAGAGCATTTACATCAATTTTCGGCCGTAATTCTCGCCATAGTAGACAGGCAATAACAAGTTTAGTATAAAGTGTAAGTGTATTCGTTGTGTGATGCGTCAGGGAGACAACGGGTTGGTAAAAGTGTAAAAAATATCGCTGCCGTTCGGGCGTCCGTAGCAAACGATCCAAATCTGTCAGTTCAATGGCGTTCTCAAGAATTTGGCATCGCTCAGACCACATTATGGGTGAGCTGCCTCAAGAATTGAAGACGAAGGATCATTGACGTACGTTCTCCGTTTGGGCTCTGGAAAGATGCGCCAAGATGATGACTTTCATCGCAAGCTTATTTTTGGCTCAAGTGCAGTCAATAAACAAAACAAGCGTTATTGGTCGGGTGTAAATCCACATTTGCTTTATGAATCACAACTTCATCCACAAAAAAATACACTTTTTGGTGCGGTTTGAATACCGGCGGCCTTATTGGGCCATATTTTTTCGTCGACGATAACGATCGTCATATTACTGTGAATGGCAAGCGTTATCGCGCCATAATTACCGATTACTTTTTTCCCGAATCGGAACATATGGACTTGGACGACATGTGGTTTCAATATGAAGGTGCCACAAGCCACACAGCACACCTTTCAATCGATTTATAGAAGAGTAGGTTTGATGAGCGTGTTATCTCAAGAAATGGCGATGTAATTTTTTCTATGCCAATAAGCCGACACCGTTGGAAGAGCTCAGATCCAACATTGTACACGAAAAAGCCGAAATGTGTGGCAAAATCATCGAAAATTGGGTTCACGAACCGACTTCTGCAAACGTGACCACGGTGGTCGTTTGAACGAAGTCGAGTTCCATTCATAAATGTTTAAATTGTAATTCAAGCCGATAATAAAGTTTTTGCAATATCTCAAATGGTTTGCATTTGATTTAAAAAAAGGAGTTTTCAAATCCTCATTGGAAAACCCTGTGTAATCCGATGCACGATTTCTTATACCTCTTTATCCGCTATTCACAATGTGGCTTTGAATGCGTAACGTTTACAGATTAGAAGCAACACAGTTGTGCAAACATAGGAAATGTGTGTTTCTAACCTAATGACTCATAAGAGCTACGTAACAAAGCTCCGAGACGTGAAGCAGAAGTTGAAATAATTGAACTTTTGCCTCGTTTTGACATTATAAGAGGACAGTGATAGAGGCACAATTTCCAAAAAAAAAATCGAAGAGAAAATTAATGTAAGTAAACATTAGTTTATATTCGTTCCTAAAAAGGTCTTATTGCGCTTGTATGGGAGGATGGGATCCTTGTCAATAATAAAAATAGAAACTATAAAATTAGAGCGAAAAGCAATTTTCGGTGGCAAATAATTGCCGATATAATGGATAGAACAGGTAGTTATAATTTTGTTGCACATTAATTTTTGTAAATGTTTATAAATAAATAAATACCCGTTGAGGACTGCAAACTAAGATTTAAGAGCCTTTGTGACCGGTACCTTGCAGTTTTTGAATCCGTCTCTACAGAGAAATTGGTGTTTTAAGATGATTTTTCATTAATTATATAAACACATCAACGACCGGTCAAAACTAAAAGTTCTGTCGTGTTAGCAAAAAAAATGCATAGTGCAAGCAAGAATTAATAATAATAAAAAAAAGGTAATAAATAATTGAACGAAAAATATAATCATATATTATATACCTAAATCAAAGCATAGCAAAGCAATAATAGTGAGTGTTAAAAAAACGTCATCTCATAAGGGGGAGGAGGAAGAAGATAAAAGATTGGCTTCTGCGTCCTTGATTTCCCGCGAGAGGTACATCAATTCTGTTCTGACAGTAAACAAAATTGTCAATAGATAGAAAAAGTTTAAAGAAACCAAAACAAATCCGAAAGTGATACGGACAATAATTGTGACATATAATTAAATTTTGTAATATTGTAATTTTGTTATTAAAAATAGGAATAATCACTCATTATCAGGTGGGCTTAGTTATATGGATGAGATGAGAGCAAGATAAGCAATGAGAGCATAGCTACGAAAAGCCCCAAACTTTCTTACTTAAGAGCCTAAGTGAAACCTTCCGTGCAGACGAAGTCCTAGAAGAGCTCCTAAAAGCCATAGCACAAACGGTCTCAAATTCGAAAAGGCTTTCAGGTGCATCACAGCGCATTGCAAATCACTTCAAAGAATCGTAACCAGTGCAGTTATCTCCGGACAGTTATGCTCAGTAACATAGAGAAGTACGCCACAGTACACAAGTAAGAATGTGTCCCATTGTGTGCTTTGAAAAAATCGAAGGCGCGACAAGGCCATCGTGATCGCAAGGCCATTGTCATGCACAAATCAGATTCTGACGCAACAGAGCACGAGGCCCCTGAATTCAATTTAAGGCACACCAATTGGCACAAATACGCGAAGACTTATTGAAGATAGCGGTCCTCTTCTGAGGAACCTCATGAAAGAGGAGTCTGGCTCCTATATTTCAATATCGTAGTTCATGAGGCTATGGAGCCGTCAGTACCAAAGATAAACAGCAAAAAAAAGTGCTGAATAATTTTCAAAGCATGACATACGAACACTAGAACAATATAAAGCTTTCTGATAACATAGATAAACAGAATCCATTGATATTTTTAGGGTGATTAAATAAGCTCGGAGCTGTCTTGATTGAAATCCCTCCTTAGATATACAAATTAGGTTAATGACTACTGGAGGCAACGCGTCGAAAAAGTATGGAACTTTGACTCAACGAACACGTTTCCCAAAATAAAGCAGTTTTTCAAGCCTCGCAGCAGGCTCTTTTCTCAGGCAGGGATTAATCCCCAACATTCCCCCATAATCGACAACTAAAACGTAGTTGATGGCAGAAAAGACAAACTCAATTTAATTGCTACCTATTTCGAATCAGGCCACAAAACCCTATAACAAAGCCAAAAATCTGTGAAGATGGCTGAAGAGCTATTGCGGTTTGATAAATAAAACTGTATCGTGGCTTCTCTTCTCAATTGTTCTGAGGATCTTAAAGCAGACGAATTCGCGAAAGAACATACCGATAAATACTTCGCTACACTTGACGAACTGACATATTTAGAAAACTGAACAGCAAAGAGTTATCTGGTTTGGACGGCATTCCAATTATTGTACTTAAGCACATGTCGATCGAAATCCTAAGGCGATATTGCGTAATATATATTATAACAATTTGCTTAAGCATTACTACTTCCCAAGCTGTTGGAAAATATCGAAGGTATCTCCAATAGTCAAGGAAAATAAAGATCCTTCAGATCTCTCAAATTATAGGAAGGCCTTTGAGGTAATTGCTTGCATATCATGTTGCATGCGAAAAGAAAAAAAAACATTCCGCTGAATCCGACATAAACTGAAACCTTAATGCCAAAAGATGTACCGGTTCCTGCCTGGTGGCCATCAAAAAAGCCTTCGACATGGTTTATATAGACGGGCTTACATATAAATTAATGAGATATAAATGAGTCGCTCAAAATCCATTTCTACTCACCGTATCTAAGATTCGATGTAAAGATCATCTGCTACCAAGTTTTTGCGGCCCAATTTTGACTTATGCGGGTCCAGTATGGTGGAACATAAATCCATCTTGTATGGGAAAATAGCGAGCCTTCGACCGGAGACAAGAGACTATTGCATGCTTCCGGTGTATGCAAGAAAGACATTGTCTTGCACGTACTGAGGAATAATTTTGTGTGCTCGGCGGATGTTATTGAGCACGAATTCATATCGGGTTTGTTTTTGCCTAAACCTTTAAAACGCCTGAGCCGTTCTTTTGTCTGCGGTCACACGGTTGCATATCGGACTCGTATAATTTTATTATTATCTGTCATGCTGCTAGAAGGGCCATAGTCTTAAGAGTCCTACACGTGCCTGCCCACTCATGAACGTGATATAAGTGATGAATCCAGAATAAATCGAAAAAAATACTGGTGGCTTGATTGGGTTGAAGCTGACTCTTATATTATGTAAGTATTGTTTTTCTTATTATTACAGGTAGTTTTAAAGTAAAAAAATAAAATATGTTAAGAGAAATTTTTTTCCAAATTTTTGTTTCTCTTAAATTTTTGAATTTTATAGATTTGTAAATTTATTAAATATTTTATATCTACGCACGCCATACCATTTTCTTTTGTGGTCTTGTATTAAGTAGTTTAGTAAGTTTGAATGTATTTGCTTTTTTTTGCTTCATCTAAGAATATTTTTTATAGTGGAAATAAATGAGTAAAAAAAAATTGCAGAACTCAGTATATGTAGTACTGCCTGGCAAAAAGTGACGTTATTTTTAGTCTATAAAATGTGCAAAAATTAAATAAATTGCCTGGTCAAATAATCTGCACATCCATGATCCTTCTTTTATTGTAAAAAAAAAAACAACAAAAATCAAACCCAACACAGGACAGAGAAAGATGGACCTGAAGAAAAGCATCGAAAATATATGCTCACAAAAAAAAGGAAAAAATGTCGTTAACATTAAATTTTCAATTTAACACAAATTTATTAGATTTATTCATTAAAAGTGGCGAAAATCCTCCTACTGCCTTTAGGGGTGTTGTTCGGCAGTCAGCATCAGGTCTGCTATAATGTAAGGTAAGACCCACTCGTTATAAATATGTTACCATATGGAGGAGTTTCTGACCCAGCATTGGTATTCTTTGGTAGCGGAATGGATGTATGGATCAGGGGGGTGGGTAAAATCCTCCCATCAAACCCATATGGAAGATAATAAAAAAAAAACATCATCACTCTCCCTTATTATGTTACCGAGATATTTCACTAGGGAAGCAATAATTATACTGAATGAATCTTTTGCATCTCTTATTCTCCAATAAAACCACATATTTCACTACCTTGAACTTGCTAGTTTCGCGTACGATTAACATGTGTCGGTTTCAAGTCGATTAATCTTAAGCGCGGAACCGGCTCGAAGTTAATTTTGGAGATCGGAAGCCCACTCAATTATATCGAAACATGCGTGTAATGTCAGTTTCAAAAAGCAAATGGCCTCAAAAGTTGTTCGCAATGGTGCAATACATTTTAACAACCAGTCACGAGAGCATCGTTGCACTGGCGTAAATCGCTGAGAAAATGGTTAACGTGAACCCGGCATCCTAATCGGGTACTGCCCTTTAGGGGAAGTGTGTTTGGACGCGTATCCACAACTTTTTCTGGAAAATTGTACTTAACTTCTTCTTTTTTCAGTGTTTGGTTTGCGAATTTCTTATTACCCAGGAAACCCAGCTCAATGGGTAGGACGGATAGAGTGAACGCTACCTTCGACGAATTTATGAAGAATATCTAGGATTGATCCATGAGAAGCTCTCAGACAACAACACCATCTACAACAATATTCTAGCGTACTTTTCCGATGAAGAAGTCGAAGAAGAGGACGAGAAAGTGATGGTTGAAGGAAATCAACCCGAGTATGAGGACTCATCCTCTGAGGAAGAGGACGAGCTATACAAGACAACTGTCCAGAAAGGACAAGAATGCCAAACCGAAGAATCGGCGGAAAAGGAAGAAGCATGCACCTTGTCCAAAGCGAAAAAGAGGAAGAAGTTAGACTCGCCAAGACCAATAGACTTCATTGAACCACCGACACCAACAAGAACAACAACACTCAATACAACAATAACAAGCGCACCAACAGTAAAATAAGTACCCTCGACATCAACAACAACAAAAACTGCAACAATCAACCACAGCGTGGAGCCCCTCAAAAAGACAACTTTGATGATACAGATTATTTGCTTCGGCGCCAGCGTTGCGGAATTGAGAGGACCACAAAAGGATTGGATATAGTCTACAAAATCCATAACATAGACGCTAACAAAACTGTCATAACAACGAGGATCAGGGAAGAACACGAAAAAATAAGGTAGTCCCTTATTTTTTCGTGTTCTTTCGTGTCTAAAGACAACGAAGGTCCAATAAAACACGTTTGCCCTAAAGGAAGACCGTTCTGTTGCTTGAAAGCATTCAGCATTCAAATTCAATTTAAATTTATTCAGAGGCAAATCCAGGAAGAACTTAATGCAGAGGGAGTTCCTATCAACAAAGTGAACCCTTGTAAAGGCCGAACGAATGGGAAATTCAAAAACTTTATTGTTGAAGTAAAGAAAGCAGCGGATCTACCCTCCATCTACAACAAAAAACTTTTTGTGAACCAAAAGGTTTGATGCGAGAAATTACAGACAAAGGGTGCAATGCCAGAATTGCCAAAAGTTCGGTCACGTTGCCAGCAACTGCGGAATGGCACCAAATGCAATGACAGCCACGCACCGGGAATCTGCCCAAGTACAACAACAAAGGATGGTTAGGTGTACTGTACAAAAATTAACATCAGGCAAACTACCGCGGATGGCCTAAACATAAGGAGAAGGTCGCCGCAAATGACAAAAGATGCTGGAGCTTTGCAAAATTTGCTGCCCTGTAATCGAGGAAACCCAACCATCCCACCAAAGCAACGCATCCCGCAAAAGCGGCAAGGAAGTCTGAATGATAAGGCTAAGACAATGGTATTGAGTAAACTTACTTGCAAATTATGCATCTTAGAAAATGGCTTAGTATATTCAATAGAAAATTTGGACGAGGACTAAGTTGTATGGGAGCCACAGCCGCCGTAATAAGATGCACTGATGGAAAACCCTACTTGTACTTGCTTCATGCAAACATTGTTATGCAAGTAAAAAAGATATTAGAAAAGACCTCAATACTGCTGGTAATCAATAAATCCAATTCTCCAAATCTTGAAATATTTCTAAACTGTAATACTGCTGATAATCAATAAATTGTACTAAGCTTTAAGAATATCGTAAGCGAACGAATGTATAAAAAGAATATAAAACACGAATAAAATTGTTCAGTTGCTATCCAGACCTTGAGCTGTGATTTTTTAATTCGCCCGCAACGCGACGTGATAACTGGCGCCCGAGCAACTGAAAAAAAGAGACAGCACGGACCTCCCGACTAGACTCATTAAAATGCTAGCCGCTGTTATTATACTGTAAGCTGTAAAAAAAAATGTTATCTCTATCAAACGCGAGTATTTTTCAAAAAATATATAATCATATGAGTAAAATTGAAACGTCTAGGAAACTAGTTACAATAAAGAGAAAAAATTCAGTACAAAAATCTTTAAACCACAAACTAATTTTAAGCTAAAAGCAAATGGTGTATTTTTTGTTTCTTAGGAAAATTAGAGAAAAAACTGTAAACAATATAAAATCTTTCTTTCCTTTCTGAACTGGTTAATACTTTAAAATGGAGCAAATGCAAGAAGTTATCAAACAATTAACAGGTGCACTCAATGCCCAAATTGAACAAACTAACCTAATAAATAACCGCCTACAACAATGAAGTATTAGTCCCACCCCAGCCCATCATCCTCTTACGACCCCAAGAACCGAACAAGATCTCGGTTATATTAGGAAACTTCCTGACTGTGTCAGAGATCTACAGGTATTTGACGGCAAAGTGATTCAGTACCTTTCATGGATTCACAATATGTGATCCATATTGAAAGACTACGAGAAAGTCAAGAACAAGCCCATCTATAGGCCCATATTACAACACATACGCCAAAAAATAAGAGGCCCGGCCGATGTCGCCCTTTTATCCTATAACATCTTTGATGAAGAAGGGTTACAATAAAAAATTGTTAATCACTACACTACGCGGATAAACGTGACTTTAGAGCAAGAACTCAATAATATGATTCAGGCCAATGAAAGCACTGACGAATATTATGCAGAAATAAACCACAAACTGTCCCTTCTTATTAATAAAATTAAAACTGAGGAATACTCTCTGCAAACAATAAATGCCTCAACAAAAAATTACCGGAACAGAGCTTTGGATATTTTTGCAAGAGTTTCAAAATCTAAACTTCAGGAATTTCCCTATCCATCGTAGGCATATAAATAGCACCGTTACCGCACCAATAAACCAAATATTTTCCCCAAAACACCAAACCAAGGCTGAAGTATCACATAGGCAAATTACGCCACAAGATAAATACTGGAGCTAATGAAAACTTCGTATCTGATAAATTTAAATATGATGTTGTGCACAGACGTGCTCGTAGGAACTAATATATACAGAAAGCAAAGACTATTTTCTCCAAATGACAAAATTAGCAAATTCTTGTGATGTTTTTCGCTCCAACAAATATGACCGACACCAATTACAGCCCATTCCAATTCCATCATACCGAACAGAAAGGCAAGATCTTTAAATTTACCAAATTCTTTTGCATCAAAAATAAATCCGTACCACACGTACGAGACAAGATAATTGAATTACTAAATTTTTTCACCGTTCCCAAAATACTTGCCACAGATAATGAACGCAATTTCATAAGCCCTATTATATTAAATTATATTGAAGGACTCGGAGTTACCACCTACCTAGCCCCTCCACAAAAAAGCGAGGTCAATGGAGCCATAGAAAGAGTTCACTCAACTATCATCTGGTGCAAACTTCAGGTTGTGAGAAAATAAAATTCCATTTCCAAATTGACTATTAATCTTATTTCTGGGAAACGAAAAAAATGTGAGATATCGAGAATCAGACATAAATAATTCACTTACGATTCTAAACCTCGTGCCAAAAGCGAACGCACCAAACTTCGCCAAGTCTTGTCTAATAATAATCACAATATTACCAGAACGACAACGACGAAATTCAAGAAAGAAACAAATGAATCCCCGAAGGACATCCTTTGGCACGTAAGTGTGCTTCGCTCGGTCTAAGGTTGAGCTTACGCCTATGTCATTGGGTTCCACTAAAACTATCTGGCCGACTTCCCCTAATGTATTGTTTTGATGCCACTTCGTACGGCGTGTGATTTCTGGAAGATATTTGCGGTACCACCGCCTTACAAACGGCTTTACAAAATACTGCGGATGCTGCGGTATGTCTATCAACCTTCCCAAACAAAATTAGATTCGGTATTAGCGGTGAGCGGTCATCTTTTAATTAGCCCTTGTGCTTCTAATAATGCGTTTCGAACATCTTCACGGGGAACAGTTCATTTAAGGATCCAAGATATGCTTCGCTTTATGAACTTATTGAGATGCTCCCAATCTCCTCCCATCCAAGGCAAGTAGGCTGGGATAAATTGCTTACGGATTCCTTCGTGCTTAGACGCATGCTCACTCAATGCTCATTCCATCTTTTTGAGACGAATAGCTATTTGAAATTATTTCGTCTTTTATTTTCATATATGCTCTCGACCACTGCTCACTTCACTCTCCTTGATAGTTCGGCCTCTTCTGATGCATTGTCGCCCTGATGATTCGTCCTCATGATCGTCATCTTCTTTTGGCCCCAATATGCACAATGGCTTCATACTGTCGCTAGCAATGAAACCTGTGTAACGCCTTCGAGATTTTAGAACATCAAGCAAATCTTCGAAGATGAATTTAGGATCCAATTTTTGAGACGTCCTGGTGGGTGATAACACCTAGTCAATAATGACCGGATCACCCACAGAGTATATTCTCCGCTTCTGATGTTTCGTTTTGAACCTCGCTTCTCCTTAGTGATGTTATCGAGAGCCGACAGCTTCTGATAATCCACAACATCAATTGCTCCAGGATCCTCTTGAACTGCCTGAATCATGCGATTTGGCGTCACATCTCGCGGATTATAGTTGAAGACCAATTGGTTTGGACTGAACTTTGTTGTTGCATTCGCTTGTGAGTTTAAATTCCATTGCAGGGAAGGCAGTGCAACGTCGCAATCCTTATCGTTAAGATCATAACATTTGAGCGTCTCAAGTACCATTTTGTTTACTCGTTCAGCTTATACATTGGCGCGTTAACACCTTACTGCTATTTTCACATGCTACGCTCCGTAAGTCTTCGTAAGGCTTTCGAATTCTTTCGAGGTAAATGCAGTGTCCCGTTTAAAGGTGATTCGCAGACTAAGACGTTGACAGCTGGTTTAGTCTTAGTGTTACGAAGAGCCTTCAGTGCAGAGTATTTACTGAAGGGCCGACGATTATGAGAATATAGCTGCTGCACTTCTTGCTTTTTTGGAAAGGACCCAAAAGATCAATATGTATACTTCGGTATGGAATTGGCAGCACCTCGCCAACGTATAGGTGCCCCTCTGGCTTACCGCCTTTCGCTTTATTCAAACAGCACTCGGGACATGGATGTAGGTAGGATTTTACATATCTTCTAATGACCACGAACCAAAAGTCCTTCGATAGCTGTGCTAGGGTTTTCTCTACGTCAAAATACCCGCATTCGTCATGGCATGACCTCGTTACACTACGCCTGATTGCTTAAGATATCACTAGTATTTTTTGCCCCTCTTATGAAACAGCCTGGAATATCGTCCCTCTACTTCACTCCACTGTCGATTATAATAGAACACCGGCTTTAACTCATCTTCACTCTGGAAAAGAACACCCGAAAGTCCTACTGAGTTCCCCACTAGAATTTAGCTTGCTTCCTTAGGAGCTCTGTTAAAGAAGTTGCGATTAGACTCTACTTAATGACAAATTTCATCAAGAATCCTGTGATGCCTAGGAATTGTCTCGCTCCCGCAATGCACTAATGCCTTCTTTAGCTGACTTGGTAGCTATTCTTTACTATGATCAAATCTTCGACATAGTTGATAATGCATTGTCGATTCCGTAGAACATTTATTATATTGACAATCATTCCTTGATACACCATTGGTGCGTTGGCTAATCCAAAAGGCTTAACGTTGTGCTCGAACAATCCCTCATGCGTCAAGAAAGCGCTGAACTTCTTGGATTCTTCTCCTAAAGGGATCTGGTAATAATCCGACATCATATCCAGTTGTGAAGTACGAGTTACCAGCAACAATAGGCAACAAATACTGCTTTTTAGCAGTAGCAGCATTCAACGCCCAACGCTTTCTCCATTCGATTTTTTTTACCGAGTTCCGACGCTACATGGGCGATGATCGTGGCATATCTCTTCACAGTACTTCTTGCAAATCTGGCTAAGACTGGGCCAAAACAATCTACCCCAACATGGGTGAAAGTCCCCGACTCGAGCGACCGCTCTCAATCGTTCACATGTGTTGCACTTTGACTTCACTTTCTGAACAGCCCTTCGCGCACTAATGACCCTCGTTTACATATATCTGAGATGATTGTCTCCGTTCGGATGTGTAGGTTACTCATAGTGAAATGGTGAAATTGAACAAATAAGTCAACCAACGGATGGTCATTTGGCCTTCTGTCTTCTGGAACTTAAACGGAAAGTCCCAGAAAGTCAAAAAAAGAGCTAAAGTGTGAGTATCGCACTTGCTGTTGGCACCATTTCGTTTGCCCTAAGAGTCCATTTCCAAAGGAAAAGCTTCGCTTTGAAGAAACTGTGTTCATAAAAATTGTGAAGTGAAGTAGAATTGTGACAGTTGGAACAGTCAATGAAGAAACAAAACAACGTAAACGGTAAGGTAAAATGCGTAAAAGTATTCAAAAACAAAAATAGAAATGCGCACAGTGCAAATATTGAAATAATGTGCAACTACATTGAAATCGTAGAAAGTCGAGTTTTTGAAGATACCATATATACCATATAGCTATAAATTGCACATAAAGTGTACGAAATTCCGCAGTGGTAAAATGTGCCAATCGCGCTCGATATAATATACTATAATTCCAACTTAACCTAAACTTAACTAGAAGTCATGATAGTAGGGACGTGAACTGTCGAGTGCACATGAAACTTCTTGTATCCGAAAAAAGAAAACGGTACAATAGCAACTAAATGAAATTCGGGGAATTTATTGTAACATACAAGGGCTGGCAGATCGGACTGGCAAATTGCAAAGCTTCAAAATAAAAGTGCGAATGAAAACTTTAACTTTTAAATACTGTCGGAAACATACAAAACCGAGGACATTGATTGATTGATTGATCGTATAATAATACCACAGCAGAAGTTAATCGGGGCTTAAATAAATGCGACCACGAGACACTAATTACTAAGGCTCTCTGGCATGGCACACAAAATATTAATTGCAATCTCGGTAAAACTTGCGAAAATCTTAAACACAATAGGCCATTATTTCTAGAAAACCTTAGCAGAAGTAGAGCCTGATTAGGTGTCTACAATGTTGAATGTCTAAGCTTAAAGGTAACAAATAAGGATAACGAATCACTTTTTTAATCTACTAAAGCAATAAAAGACAAACCTTGCTTATGGTGAGGAATTAAATAATATGAATCGGGACATGATTACCAAGTTCCAGGAATTTAGATTTATTCTTTGGCAAATATATCGCATGCTATGAAATCGTTAAAAACAATCCAAAAGGTGAAAAATAATTATACAAAACGTAAAATACAAAAAGCGAATAATCAAAAGTCTATGTAAAGAACAATTAAAACGTGTGCCCTGAATAAAGAGCAAACACACATTAACACTTCGTGCTCTCAGCCGACTTGGTAAATGTTGATAACTATGGTGGTGAATTTACTTACTTCTGTTGCGTAAAGATAATTCTTAACTTTTTCAGCAGTTTGGAATTTTTTTTCAAATGAACAGGAACAGGAGGTATAATACAGCTTAAAATTTTTGAAACAATTTTATTTTCGTCAATTTTTAATCTTACGTTTTAGTTTATGTACTCATCTACATATAACTATGTCTTAGCTTCAAAAAAGCGGTAGATTTTCGTTTGCTCGAAATAATAATAATTGATCTTGAGTCGCTTCTATGTCGAAAATCTCTTACAATCTATAATGGGCTATGGGTCTGAAATTTGAAGGGTTCAGCCTCTTCATTTGTAGTGAACTCATCTGCTGTTCCCGGCCATCTTTCTTCGGGTAGACATAAGTACCTTATACCTGCGACTTTGTGAACAAAATTCTTGTCTAGTATTTCACTTCGTCGCTTCATCGGCGACGTTTTCATCAGTGAGAATCCATCACGATTGATTGGAATTGGATTCCTCCAAAATTTCGCCAACTCTGAATGCTACAAACTGGTTGAATCGCCTACCTTCGCTTTTGATTCAATAAAGTATAGTTTGTGAGTTCGACCAAATTATGTTTGTGTATTTGCACAAAATGTCCTCTTACGATTACTTTGGCCAACCTCGCTCAAGGCATAACGGCTTCCAGCTCAAGACGCGGAACTGACATGAGCTTCAAAGGAGAGAATTTTGTTTTTGAGGCTACTAGGCTACTTTTAACCGGTTTTCCTCTTACAATAGGCAGATAGGCAACCGATGCATACGCGGACAAACTTACATCCACAAAGGTGTGGAGTTCGACATGGCAGTTTTCGTATCTCTTTCATCTGCTTAGTGACTTTGTGTAATCGCTTCCACAGCTCTTCGATATTGTGAGAGATATCCTTCAGCCTTTTTATTTTTCACATTCTGCGCGCAGTACGACGAAAAGGTTGAGCCAAATGTCATCACTAGCATCAGATAGACTTCAATTTCAACTGTGTCTTTGTTACTCCAGAGAAAGCGTTGGGTGTTTTGGTCAGATTCCAGAATTTCGATCTTGTGAAACATCTCTTTGATGTCACGAATCGTGCGAATTTACGTTGGCGAAAGCGAAAGAGAACATCAGACAGGCCGGGTGTAGTATCGGGACTGGTGAGAAGCATCGAGCTCAGAGAAATGCCAAAGCAGCTTGCTGCTGCATCCCACACAAGATAAACTTTATCCGGTTTATTTGGATAAGACACCGGAGATAATAGCAGGTATCATTTCAAGGTGATATCCGATTTGCTTGTTCGGTTCATCGTCTAGGAGTGGATCTTTTTTGAATTGCTTTTCAAGCACAGTAAACTACGTTCCACTAGTGGTCTGTCGTTGAAAAGAATAAAGTCATCGTCTTTCCAGAGTAAGCCGACCGCGTATTAATTTCCGATGTTGACCGTACTTCCATCCAAAATTGCTTGAGACCTTTCGTTGCTTGCATTCATTGGCAACTTGCTACAACCAATATTTTTGGAAGTATTCTTTCACCAGTTCAGATAGTTGCATATTGCATGCCATTTTGAACATCTCCGTTGATTCATAAGAAAACCCATCCTAAACGTGTTTTAACAGCCACGGGCTCGTCGCCATGTGATTGTTTGATTTTTTTATGATTAACCAAGTTACAATGACCGAGTCCAATCAGGATTCGAGGTTGAACATCATGATATAACATAATGGGAATTTCGTTGCAGGTACGTGCATCGACTATTGATATCAAGAAGTCTATGATTTGAAAGGGTAGTTCCAGTGAGTCAACGGTTCGAACTCGATAGAGCGCGAACATTTTTGATTAGGTATATTCAGAGATTTGCAGATTAACGACTATAGAGTTTTCTTCCGATTGCCGTATGCTTGAAGTCCATTTTAGGCATAATGGATTTATTTCAGCCTCTAGTTCCAACTCATCCGCTAGTTTCATCCAAGAGCTAATATGTACGTGGTTCTCATCATTGTACAAGGTAACTTGTTAGATCTTAAGGAGTGTTTTGCATTCGGATGGAGCAACTGATTCAGCGTACTTATGCAGCAGCTGGTGATATTTGTAAACGCAGCCATTCAACCCACACTTTTTATCAGAAGTGCATTTACGATGGTGGTAATTCACTAAGCATGTGAGACAGTTCTATTTCAGGATGCGGGCTTTAAATTTGTTGCATTGTTCCAAGCTGACAGTTCACATCGCATGTGATGTACCTTTTAATTGTCCTATTTTCGGCAGAGGACACGGGAAGTTGATGCACGTTTAGTACTTAGGACGTAAGGCGATTTCTTCCTCTAATTTTTTTATTCTAATGTCTTCAAGAAGTTCATCTCAGTCACTTGACATTTTCTTTCAGTTACCTTGCATAACCAGTTGCTAAATGTGGAAAGATTTACAGGCGCCTCTGATCCTACTCTGTTCATACCGACAGTTTAGCTTTGTTTAATAAGGCTGTTTCTGAGCCAGTTCTTGTAGTAAGTATGGACTGTTGAGATGGGAATTCTGACAACTGTTTCCGTTGTATTTCGAACTGACAAGTCTTATTGATCGTTTTTCGGTGAAGGTTCAGATCAAATTCTCGTTAACTGATAATTGCTTCTGGGCGATGTTGGGTAACTGCCGGAAACTGTTGGTTCGAAAAAAACCTAAAATCTTAACCTAACTTAAAATAACATTAAAACAACTATTTACTAGATAATTACAGTAACTTAAAAATATGTAGGTGCTAAGGCTTATAGGACCTGCTATCAAATTTGAAAAATTTGAAACAGTCTCTTAGTCAAGGCAAAGTCCGGATCAATGCCTACTGTCACAAATACCAGTTCGTTGTCTGTAGGTTTGGGGATCTTAAGACACGGAAGCTCATTCTAATTTTTCTTTCAAAACAAATTTATAATTTGTAAATTCAAAAATTTATAATTTTCAGAAAATCGGTATTTCAATGCGAATTAATTGAAACTCGGTTATTCTGATGAATTAATTGAATTGTGTCCTAACCTCCGAGTTTTGTGCGTTAGTGAATCGTCTGTACAGCAGTTAAAGTCTCGTCAGAAGGCTTCTCTTTCGTAGATATAGAAAGATCGTCGATCGTAACGTTGCGGTATGTATTGACATTGTCAGTCAGTTCGTACTTAGTTCTGTTCTGTTCTGTTCATTATTTGTTTTGTGGTGTCGTCCATTCATTTGAGGTAAGTGTCGATCTTCTCGTGCGACAAATTCCTATTGGATGTCGGGTAAAAATCGCTTTTAAATCGAGTCGTTACTTGACACTATTCTGACCCAACCAATTGAACGGTAGGTTTCCTCTAGTATTTGGTAAATGATTTCTCCAATTGCTATGCTTGGCGTTTAGATCTCCGGCCATGAGGTACAAATTTTCCTTCGAACCCAGAATTGAAAAAATATCTCGAGCTCTGAGATAACACAGTTTTGTTGAGTAGCTTGAGTTGCAAAGGCTGCGATCACGTTAAGCCCCTTCACACTACAAAGGGGGGTGCACATGATGCAAGCCTCTAGCACCTGACATCTACGCACTTCACCACTGTACATAACCTTATAACGCAGATTTTTTCTAACAAAGATAGTGACGCCAACAGCTCCGTTGGAGTTGGGTCGGACTCTTCAAATAATATTATACTGACTGTGACTCAAGTTGTGCATCTGAAAAAGCTTTGTTCCGCTGGCCAAAAAGCACATCGGTGCTTCAGTCTTCTAACAAATTGAGTTGATTGAAGGCCGTTCGATATTTATTGGCGAATTTACATTCACTGAAAGGTTGCTTATAGGTTTCATCACCAGCAAACACCATTGACTCATTTGGTTGTAGGTCATGCTGTGGGTTACGGCTGGTTTTTTCGTTTTTTGCTCAAGGGTCGCCTTAAGCTCCTATTCAGGGTCGGTGGATAAATCGAGACCTCGAAGGAGCAACGTCCGCAACCTCTCGCTTTTGGGGATGGATAGCATGCCTGTCCTTTTTAATCGTTAAATAATAAAACTATCGTATATGGCCGACTTACATTTTTTTAAAGTATCCTTGAGCTCCAGTTTATTGGTAGGATGGGAGGCACCTTCGGCCTTGCTGTCGTCTGCCGCTGCTGTTTTCGCTGGTGCTGTTTTCGTTGTTGCTACTTTTGCATCTCTTTTTTAGTTTCTGCTGCTTTGGCAGCTTTGTTTGTTGATGCTACTTGGACAGCCGTAGTTGTTGTTGTTTTTCAGCTGGTTCCGACGGCACATACTTAGTGACAAGTAAGGCAGAAACCGGATATAGTTATTATTGATAAAGGATCGTTGAAAATTTGGGTAATCTGATTTACCTTAGGTGTATAAGGGTGGTAAAAAATTATATAAATTATATTATATAATTATTATATAACGTTGAATAACTCGACATTCAATAAAAAATGTCAGGTCTTTTAACAGCTCTTTGGCCTTTAGTTCGTTGGTTGCAAATATTGAGCCACCAACTTTATGTGGGTCCTTCTGTTTCAGAAATCATGAAAACATTTATAATGTACTGAAATTCTTGAACCTGCTGCAGCCTTCGTCGTTAATTCATCAGTCTTAAAGTTTAAAAGATTTAAGCCATTTACCATTTGTGAAACTCAATTTCTTTTACATGGGCACACGGGCACGCTTGCAGAAGTCTAGACGCTGAACCCAATTTTCGACGCTTTTCAAGCATAAATCGGCCGATACTGCTGCAATTTCACGTTCGATATTCGTACGAAGTTTATCAATCGTCACTGGCTTGTTGGCATAGACCATAGACTTGACGTAGCCCCACAGGAAATAGTCTAACGGCGTCAAATCGCACGACCGAGGCGGCCAAGCGACTGGACCATTTCGTGAGATAATACGTTCCCCAAACTTGGTTTCCAATAAATTGATTGTGACATTCGCTGTGTGGCTTGTGGCACCGTCCTGTTGGAACCATATGTCCTCCAAGTCCATATCATCCAATTGGGGCCAAAAATATTCAGTTATCATTGAATGGTAGCGATCCCCATTTACAGTAACGTGCTGGTCTTGATCATCACGGAAGAAGTACGGCCCGATTACGCCGCGGGCCCATAAACCACACCATACCGTAATTTTTTCGGGATGCAATGATGACTCATGGAGTACGTGTGGATTGCTGCCTGACCAATACCGCATATTTTGTTTACTGACGGAGCCATTCAGCTAGAAATGAGCCTAATCGCTGAAGATGATTTTTTGATGAAAATCCGAATTATTTTCAAGTTGTTGCTCAGCCCAATTCACGAACATATGACATCGACGCTTCTGGTGGCCAAGCGGTTTCAGTTCTTGCGTCAATTTAAACTTGTAAGGATGTAGACCAAGATCTTTTCGCAAAATTCGCCACAACGACGTCACAGAGATGCCCAACGCTTGAGAACGACGTGTGAGAGACAGATTTTGGCTTTCTCGACACTACGGGCACATTTTTGTCTCACTGGTACGGGAACATTTTGTACTGTGCCTGTGGACTACATTTTTTCCACTAGACACTCAATTGTTGATCTGCTAGGACAATTATGACGACCATAAATTAGACGTAGCGCTCTTAACGTTGAGGCCACTGACTCCGAATTTCGGTAGTAAATTTTAATAATTTTGGCTCGTTGTTGGCTCGTATATCTTTGCACCATGATGTGGCAAACATAATTGAAGAGAAATGTCAAAAGAACGGCAAGATATATGGCCACTTGCTGTCCCTCTCGCTCTACTTTTGTAGCGTCCCTGTTGAAAAACCCTTTATAATGCTTATTTAATTATTGGCTCTTCATGGTTACCTCACGTTTCACCAGTTCACTCAATCAGTTAAACAAAGTTTATGGTATTTTTTAATTTCTTTTACTTTAACAGTCTATGTATAATTAATAAGAAAACTTTTATTTCCAAAGTTCTCATATTCTATCTACAAAAACGTTGACCAATAAACCACATTAAGTATTAAAAAAGAAAAAGGAAAAAAAAATCTAGAAAATTTATCGATGTAAACTGCGGTCGCGTGCCCATGGCAAGTGTCGTACTGAGGTTCAACAATAGACTCCCGATGAACCTTTTCCTGTAAATAAAGATAAATTAATTTAAGATCCAACATTTAAAAAACCATTACCTTCATGTTTCCCATTGTGTAAAGGCTTTCATCAGAATACCCCTTCATTGCCTTCGTAGCAATAGGGCCCATATAATTGTTGACAACAGCGAATTCCATCAATGAAAGGAAGACAAAAACGGAGCACGACGACATCCAGACATCAATTGCCTTGACATACGAAACTGGCGGTAATGACTGTTGTGATTGGGTGTTTTGTGTTGCTAGCGTGAGTAAAGAAGTCACACCCAAGGTAACTCGTGCTGGAATTGCTTCTGGCTTAATCCAAAATGAAATCCACGACATAACAACGATGAGTGCTGAGGGTATATACGTGTGAAATAAGTGATAACCAAGTCTGCGCCTCAAATTAAAAACTATAGCCAGGCAAGTAAAATTCCCTTTAAAGATAAAAATCTTTTCACATTATAGTTTTTGATGTAAATAATTGATAAGGACTAGATATTTATTTGTTTGCGTTAAAAACACGAAGAAAAATCTAGAAGGGTATATTTGGATAAGATTCATTATTGTATAATAATGTATCGTCTATCGCAGTTTTTAGAACGAATAATTAGAATTTACTGATGGCATTCAAACGTTGGTGTCGTTGTTTATGTTGCATATCAATAAAATTATTACCGTTTTGTAATTCTATTAAAAAAAAACTAACGAACTTGCAATAATTTGCAGTTAACATTTCAAACATAGATTCATGCGGTTAACATTCGCTTCACACTTCAGAAAATGCACGACTGTGAACGCAATATCATGTAGTATCATAATTTCATTGAACTAACTCTTACATGCGTCAGAGGAAAGAGGCATTTGTCCAGGGACCTAAAACACAATACTATAAGTACATGTACTGCAGATTTATCTCCACTGACATATTTTATTGACTTATTATACAAGCTTTATAGCCAACGCCCTTAAATTGGATTTTATAAAATTTTCCTGTTTCTGTAACTAGGCGGTACAAGTGAAGGTAGTGAGTAGAGTACTACTGAGTCCAAAAAATAAGGTGACATATGAATTTAAACTGCGCGCGTCGAAGGATTTGGAAATTTTTCTTTCTTTTTATGTTGGTAGTACTGTCAATGACATCTTTGTGAAATTTCATGTCAAAATATATTCATAGTGTTTGAGATACGCGTCGTTTTGTGAGCTGCTAAAAGTGAGTTTTTCGTTTTTTGCGATGTCGAAATTTATTGAGGAAAGAATTTGCATTAAATTTTGTTTGCGGAATCAATTTTCTGCTGCGGATACGTTGAGGATGGTGCAGAAAGCCTTTGATGATGAGGCTATGTCTAAAAAAATGTTTACAAGTGGTATAGTGATTTCCAAGCCGGCCGTGAACGTGTCGAAGACGAAGAGCGTTCTGGGCGACCATCAACCTCAACCGATGAAGCTCACGTCCAACAAATCAAAGATTTGGTGTTGAAAAACCATCGATTAACGATTAGAGACCTTGCTGATGAAGTTGGTTTATCGAAAGGCTCAGTCAATACCATTTTGAAGGATGCTTTGGGCCTCAAGCGCGTCAAATCTCGACTGGTACCGAAAACATTGAATTTTGTGTGAAACAATGTTTTCCGACTACCAGGATGTCATGAAACGCATTATAACTAGCGATGAGACTTGCATCTATGCTTACGACCCCAAAACAACCGATCAATCGAGCGAATATCGTGCCAAAGGAGAGCCGAGACCAAAAAAACCGCGCCAAAGTCGCTCAAAAATCAAGGTCATGTTGACTGTTTTCTTCGATTATCGTGGTGTTGTGCTTTATGAATTCCTTCCAACCGGCCAAACAGTCAACAAGGAATATTATTTGAACATTATGCGTCGTTTGCGTAACGCTATCCGCCTAAAAAGGCCGGAATTGTGGAAAAAAAATTCCTGGTTTTTACACCACGATAATGCACCATCCCATACCGCACTCGTAATTCGTGATAATTTCGCCAAAAACTCAGCCCATATCGTTCCGCAACCACCGTATTCACCTGATCTGGCGCCGTGCGACTTCTGGCTGTTCAACAAGCTCAAAAGGCTGCTCTGGGGACACCGTTTTAGTACGATAGAGGAGATTCAAGCCGCAGCGAAGACGGAACTGAAGGCCATCCCGGAAAGTGACTACAACCAGTGTTTCAAAGATTGGAAAATCCGTTGGCATAAGTGCATTGCATCGGGAGGGGATTACTTTGAAGGGGATGAAATTGATTTGGAAGAATAAATAAAGAATTTTCAAAATAAATACAATGTCACCTAATTTTTTGGACACAATAGTATGTTTGTGACCTAATTTGTTTTTTTTTTTTTTTTTTTTTTTGGCTCCGAGGCTTTTGTCGTATTTTACTTAAATAAACTGCGCCAATTGTGAAATACTTTCGGGCATCCAATTGATCCATATCGTTCATAATTCTTATTGCATTAACTTGTTAAGTAAAGTCGGTATTTTCTCTTGTTGTCTTTAACCAAGCACAAAAATAACAAAGGAAAAACCTGGATTGAAATGACTGGATGAACTCGAGTGAAAGTCTTCGATGGAGCAGATGTGTGGCCCCGCCGTTTGGTTATATTTTCGGAATAACTCAAAGTCAACTTCTCTGAACTGGAAGGGAACTTTCTCAGAAAAGTCAATGAGATTTAGTTAAGTTAACTGGAAAGAGTAAGAGAAAACAAGTAAGATGCAACGATCTCTATCTTACATTGATAACCTTGAGAGTAAGGGTATAGGTGGGGATCCCACCTACCCAGAATGAAGATCTAACTAAAACATGCAACCAAATATGCTGTGCAGTGATAATCACACCTCTACCAAAAAGGAAGATCTTCCGTGTCAAGCCTAAGAACTCAGCTGGAAGGTCTTCCTCGTATGACGGCACAGTCATCGTTCAGTTCAGTGATCCATTTGACAGACAAACTGTGCTCAAATGTTGTCTGGCTCCATATAAGCGATCAAAAAGGTGATTAGCATTACGTGGCATAGGCTTGACCTCGGATCAGAAGATTAACTTTAATGAGAGCTTTAAAAAAAGAAATTACTTTCTCCGCTGTAAGGCGCTGATTATGAAGAATGCCAAACAACACTTTTCCATGTACACAAACAATGGATTGGTATATGTATAAAAGAACAATGGCGAAACTCTGCAAATCAACGGACCTGACCCGCAATAAATTCGTCATCGCAAGCAAGCAGAAGAAACAAAACAAAATAATGTAAACACTAGACATTTTTTATCTCTCTCTTTTTCCTTTCTTTCTCTTTTTTCGCTTTCTTTATGTCTCTTTCTTCTTTCTTCTTTCACCTTAAAGCATCAACATGTATAAAATGTTTAAATCTACTGAATTCATTTTCATGGAAGAATTGTTGAACTAAACTTCGTAGTAGTAGGACCTTTGTAATCGGCACTCAAAGTAACGGGTCCGCCAAATAACTTTTTTTTTTGAAAGTGCTATAAAAAAGAACTGCTGAATATTTTCGCAAATTTCTTTTTTTTATTTGAAAGTACAATCCTTCCGGTTAATTATGGAAAATAATTTCATTCAAATGGCTGCCTCGGCTGGCCATGCAGTAGCCTACACGATCGGTCCAATTTTTAAGCACATTATCTATAGTGTGCAGCTGTATTTCACCAATGGCTTCAAGAATATTGTCCTTTAAAGCGTCAATAGTCTTTGGCTTGTCGGCGTAACACTTATCTTTGAGGGCACCCCACAAATAATAGTCCAACGGTGTCAAATCGCAGCTCCGAGGTGGCCAAGTTTCTTTCACTTTTTTCACAAGATAACGAACGCAAGGAGCTGGCGGTGCTTCTCTTCTTCCAAAATCCGTACGCAATTTTCGCACACATTCTGCAACATAACCATGATTTTCAAAGTAATGTCGCAATATTTCCCAGCGTTGTTCAAGCATATACACAACCATATTCGTTCAGCGGAAGGATAAAACTAATTATCTGCTAAATCAGACATGAGCTAAGTGTTACCATTCACGAAATAAGCACTAGTTGAAAAAAAAACGTAAGATGGCGGACCCTTTATCATAGTTGCATATGCTAACGTGAGGAATATACTTGAGGATCTTTGAATCATTATGCAAATATAATACTTTTAATATTACTTTTTTAAAAAAGAAAAATATTTTTATTTCCGAATGTCAGCGATTTCGCCTACTTAACAATTAATGTATTATATCTTACAAACTGGAGCTTTAATACTAACCCAAGCAAAATGTCCAGCGATGACTCGTTCTCACAGATAACAAAGCGACGTGATGGAATGCGGGTTGCAATGTCAGTTGATGTTTTGACTGCTTTGCGTCCAAGTTGAAATGTCGGCATGATGTTCCGGCTGCCGAAAGTGAGGATGGATGCTCAACGCTTGACGTATCAGCCGTTGACTTATCCGCCCGTCGCCTAACGTCACTGGAGTAAGTTGCAAAATTGATGGTTTTTCTGACTTTAAGCAAACTTATTTGCGATGTGCCATTAACATTCAACTCATTCATCATTTCAAGGGTTAGCACTTCTTCCATTTTTTTTGTGCATCGATCTTGGTTGTTCGCACCGCAGATAAAGGCTAATGTTAAGTGACTACACTTGCTTCAAATATGTTTCTATTTATTTGTATCGTTGTGTTGACGTGCTGTATAATGTATAATTGTATAATTGTTGATATTGATGGAGTCGTTGAACTCGTTTCATAATAAAACCCCTCAAGGAATTCCTCAACTAAAGGAATCTTTTGGTTGTTAATTGCTCCACAGATTGACACTAAGCGTATAATACAAAACTTTTACTACCACAAATATTATGTCCATTGAACTTTTTACAGATTTTCTTTACAAATAAGGATGGATTGATATGGTATATTAAAGTAATATAAAGGGTTTTCCAATAAGGACTTCACCGATTTGTTTTTTAAGTAAAACGCAAACTATATTAGGTATTTCAAAAACTTTATTGTCGACTCCAAGAACAATCATATGGCCACCGCGGGCACGTTTGCAACCCAATTTTCGATGACTCGGCCACACATTTCGGCCGAAACGGCTGCTTTTTTGCGTTCAATGTTGCCTCTGAGCACATTCAACTTCGTCGGCTTGTTGGCATGAACCAATGACTTAACGTAGCTCCAAAGAAAATAACCTAGAGGCGTTAAATCGGACGAACGAGGCGGCCAATCGACTGGCCCATTTCTTGAGATAACACGCTCATCAAACACACCCTTCAGTAAATCGATTGTTAAGTGTGCTGTGTGGATTGTGAAACCATCCTGTTGAAACCACATACCGTCCAAGTCCATATCTTTCAATTCGGGTCGAAATTAATCTTTAATCATGGCGCCATAACGCTGGCCATTCATGTTAATGTGATAATCATCGACGAAAAAATATGGCCCACTAACGCTGCCGGCATGAAAACCTCAACATACAGTTATTTCATGAAGCATATGTTGATTTTCACTCAACCAATAACGCATATTTTGGTTATTGACGAACCCATTGACCCAAAAATGAGCTTCGACACTGAATATGATTTTGCGATGAAATTCATCATCTTGGCGCATCTTCTTCAGAGCCCAATCGGAGAACGTACGTCGCTTCAAATGGTCCATCAGCTTCAATTCTTGAGTCAGCTTGATCTTGTATGAGTGTAAACCAAGATCCTTAAGCAAAATACGTAAAAATACAAAATAAATAAAAAAAGTCTGAGCGATACCCATATCTTCAGAACGCCGTGATATTGACTGAATTGGATCGTTTGCCACGGACGCCTGAACGGCAGCGATATTTTCAACACTTCGACATAACCGTATTATCACTGACACGGCAACATCACACAACGAATATGTAGACTCAAATTTTTGCACTAAACTTGTTGTTGTCTGTCTACTAAGGCAAGAATTACGACCGAAAATTCAAGTTAACGCTCTTAAAGTTGCGGTCACCGACTCTGAATTTCGATAGAAAATTTTTATAATTTGCAGACGTTACTCGTTCTTGTACTTTACCATGATGAAAATGTTGTGTTTACTGAACTAATTGGCATTGACAGTATCATGATTAGTGAAAGGATGCGTTCACAAATTAAATTCAAAGTTGTCAAGTCTCTATTGGAATACATCAAAAATTAGAATATAGGGAATAGAAGTTAAGCTTAGATTTTTTTTATAACAGTTGAGTGTCGTTTCGTTTTATGTTTTTACACTTTACAAATACTTTTTTATAAACAATAATTTTTATTTTCTCAGCAGAAGTTCTTGTTTTAAGCATTTTTAAATATGTTTTTATGTTTTATTTATTATTTATCAATTTATTACTTCCCCAACTTGTAATCGGTTAGATTTTCGAAATTTTTACATATATCCACGTTTTAACGTCCCCGTAGACGGAGTCCATTGTTTTTAGAGAGATGTCTTTGTGTATGTGTTTGTGTGTGTAAACGTACCTACGTTCGTACGCTTGTGCGAATTCTTTTGCACAACAACTCGAGAACAAATCAAGCTATCGAATTCAAATTGGTTTCATTTGAAACGTGCGTGCATGAAGATCACCTGAAAAGCTTTTTATCAAATAATATCAACATTTCACTTCTTAAATTAAAATCAATTTAGTTTTCCCATAAAAAAAAATTTAAACATTAATTAAAGTAATAGCTTTCATGTACCTTATCAGATAAAACAATATGAAAAAAAAAAATATGAAAAAAAAATAAAAGTTTCCGGAAAAATTTAGAAAAAAATTTTTTGTTCAATTTTAATCCCGAAAGTTTCCTCAACATTATGTTTATTTAGGCAATTGACTAAATTAAGTTGGTTTTGAAAGGCTAACAAAAAGACTAAGACAGTGCTATTATTTAGGCAATTGACTAAATTAAGTTGGTTTTGAAAGGCTAACAAAAAAACTAAGACAGTGCTATTATTTAGGCAATTGACTAAATTAAGTTGGTTTTGAAAGGCTAACAAAAAGACCAAGACAGTGCTAAGTTGAGGCCATTTCATTCTTGATCCAGGTTCCCACCGCAGTGCTTGGAACATTGTTTCAGAAATGTGAATTCTATAAATCTTTTTTAATTTTCATGATTCAGAATGACGTCTACAACACTGAGACATAAAAAACTTCGAAAACTATAGAGCCAGCACGTTCAAAACCTGCTGTAGCATAACGCTTTTTTATCGTTATACTATATTAGCAAAAAGAAAATCATGGGGTAGAAAAATATAAGGCAATTGATTTCAAAGAAAAATGTCAAAGTTGAAACACATGGATAAAATTGCATTTCTTGTTCATTAAGAGGGGTTACAAAGAAGATGATAACATCCAAAAATTTTGCTTTTTTTCCACTGCTGTGGTTTCGTATCATAAACCAAAGCAAAGAGGTCCTTGAAGAAAATGACATAGAGATAGAAAGAAAAAGACCCGATGCTGAACATTTTTCTGTGTTCGAGAAACAAAAATTTAAATTCTGCATACAAAAATAAAGTAAAGCCTTGTCACAAATTTCCCTTTTGCTCATTTCAAAGCAACTTTTTAAAATGTTTTCCCCTATACTAGCACCAGTAAGAGTAATAATTTGTGAGTGATGTTTCAGTGATAGCTCAGCATAAAAGAAAAGTTTGCTGAGGGAGGGAAGAATTGCAAAGAAATTGAAGAGCTCGACCGAATCAGACAAATTTTTATTCCAAAAACAATCCAGTTCTATTTATGATTGGCGGCCGAGCTTTTGATCGTGTTCGTTATTTAATTTTTGTCACCATGAAACTTGTCTTCGAACTTTTAATAAATGAATCTCTTTAAGCAGAGTAAGTTCTTGCAAAATATTATACTCTTGAAACTAACCTATATATTATTTCTTAATTCTGCTTGTCTGTCCATTACGAGATATAACACTTAATTGGTGAAGTTGAAAATCAACTGCCAAAAGCGGACGCAACTCTAAATGTGACACATCTTATCTTACCGTAGCCCCGAGGAGAATGCCTCGGTGCTCCTATGTGCCTGCAGCGACTGACTTAGAATTTGGGTCGTTGGTCCATCAACCTGTCTCAACTTTAATTTTTCTGGGACAACAAAACTCCCGCACAATAGGTCGTAAAACAGTTTCCGAATTGTTGTCCTGAACACTTGAAATAATACTTTCCAAAAATGCGAAAACAATGTGCATCTTAGAACTTTCTTGTTTGCAATAAATTTTTTCAGGGAATGACGGATGTTTTCATAACCCAGAGTGAAATTTTATGCTCGACATTTTTTGAGATCTGGAATAGTACAAAATTCGCATTGCCTCGTTAGTTTCGTGGATCGGGTATATATCAGAAACAGAAACGCTATTAAATTTCCTGTCATCGGTCACATCGGAGGGGTAAGGATAATACTTGGAGTACACTGTGGAATCTATTTTTGTACGAATATCGTTAATAACTTTAAATGTCAGCGTGAGTTATTCGTTTGGTAAGGCTATTTGCCTGGAAGGAAGGAAGCTTTGATAGATTATATTATTTTTTCAAAAATAGTCGTTAAATTTCGGTGTGCTTGAAAGACGGTATTGAATTCATTAAGACTGTCGTTACCCAAAATACGTTGAAACGTTTGAGTAGGAATTTTAATTTCTTATCTGTTTAGCCAAAGAGATTAATGAATGGTGGGCTACTTTAATATCACCTACAACATATATAGTGACATTAGTGATGGATTTTTTTTATAAGACACGGTATCAAAGAAAAGGTTAAAGATTTGACCGCTCTTCGTCCTACATAGAAAGTGAGATAAAGAAAAGGAGTTCATCCTAAAAAATGGATTTCGCTGTATTCGGAGGTTTCATCTTCAAGTTCTTGGTCTTCAGATTGATTAAGGATATAGGTCCTTTAATCGGGGTCATGTTTCACTGCTTCCATGTTGGTCTGATCGTAGAACGCGTACAGATGAAAGTTACTGTGTATTTTCGGAGGAACCCGATTATGAAATAAGGGGTTTTGAGATCTGGTAATGAACGGCCATCGGTTTTGGCATATGTTGGGGCTACGGTGGAGGGGGTTGGTAGGTGGTATTGAATGGATATTCATTTTGGCAATGTCGTTGGATATTGAAACTCTGATGCTAGGATATCCATACTTGCGGAACAAATACTTAATGAGAATATATTTAAGGCTGCTTGTGGGGAATATATTGCTGTGTTTATCTTTTTCGATATGGCACGGGTGCAGATGTTAACCTAATTTTTTGGTTAATGAGCTAAAGGAGCTTGCATTAGTTTCCCGAATTTATAGGAGTTTCGGTAAGTCGTCGTTTGAACCATGGATATATTTATCCAATGCTTTATCTCTGTACGTATTTGTGAGTATTTTAAGTGACTCATTTTCAACGTGAATGCACTGTATTTAATTGAGGATGACGGAGAGGTGTGGCGTCTGGCGGAAGTCTTGAACGGAAGTGTTACCTATAATCAGGGATAACATTCGGTACTCTGGAGTATCGAGATCACATTGGTCTGCATAATGCATCATTATGCACTAAGAACTTGCTGTCCATTTCAACGGTGTACTCTAGGATTCCAGATTCGCATCGGCATTACCAACAATTTTGTTGCGTTTGACGTTAAGGATGCAGCAATACCTCAGCGTTCCTTGTAAAAGCTTATATAGTTTAATAAATGGTCTACACTCTTTCTCCATGAGCGAAAGATCAGTGTCAGATTGTAACAAAGAATTGACTATATCTGAGATCATGTTAGTAAGCTGGGCAGATGTTATAACATGTCTTGCTTGAGCCTCTTGCTGTGGAGCATTTACTAATTGAGGAGGTTATAGACATTTTTATTATTAAAATATTATTAAGTACTCAAAAATATATATTTTTTTAAGTTTCATGTATTTCGTTCATGTTAGTTTAAAACAACATTTAAAAAACCATTAATCAATAAATTTGAGCAGAGTTCTTCGTATAAATTTTTGACTTTCTAATTTTTTTTTTCTTTTCCTTTGAATATTTTGTATAATTGTATAATTATTACGTTTTACTAGTTAACATTTCTTTTTGTTTATTTCCATATATTTGATTTTCTTATTATTTTCTTATTCAGTAAGCTTGTATGCAATATCAGGATTTCCTGAATCATATTGTGGAGCTGTTGGCAGCGGTCGCTGTATCCTATTGTTCTGTTTTTTGCAGGTGCTAAGAAGCGTCATTTCTCCGGAGAAGCTCCTTCGTTGCTAGCAGGTATACTTCCTGAAGGTTGCAGAAAAAAGAATGTCTTCACCGTTCTGCAATTTACTGTCGGTTTAAGTTAGTTATTTTTGCTCAAATAAGGCAAATTATTTGCACTTTTCCTGTTGTCTAAAGTTGAATCAATCACGACTGAATTAATTTGTTCGACTTTACTATTCATTTCCTTTGAAACTAAGGAAAGGCAAATTAATTTTATTTTGGGACAACTGTTCTATTTATTGTGCCGAAAAGAAATCGACTTTATTTCTAATATACTAATATTTAGAAGGCCACCATCAGTTGGAATACTGAAAACTCTGTTCTTATGGAGACGATAAATTTAAGCATTGTTTTTTTTTTTTTTGAATTTACAATTTTCGTCTTGTCATTTAGTTCTTTTATCACTTCACACAATTAAAATATTATCTTTCAAATTGAAAAATTCGGCAACACTTGTAAATACACCGGATTTTAATTGTTTTGCTTGGGCGCCAGCTACCGCGTTCAATAAAAATGTTTCAACTGAACAACAACTTTAATTTCCATTTGGTTTTTATAACTTATGTATAACAACTTACATTGCAATTGATGAGTAGCAATACATTTCTAAACACGACGTATAATAAACAATATTTATAAATATTCAGCACAATGCATTTATAATTGGGTATGATCCAAGTCAAGGAAAGGTTAATCGAATACTATTTACCAAATAAGCAATTTGGCTTCAGCTTCCAAAGCGCAGCTCACTAGGTACATCGCGTAACAAGCCAAATTAAAGCAAACCTAGCAGAGGGTAAAAGCACCGGCATGGTCCTGCTCGATGTTGGAAATGCTTTTGACAGTATTTGGTATGAAAGTCTACTGCATAAGATGATCCATTTTAAGGGTTGCATCTTTAATCCTGCCTTGTACAATATTTTCACTTCAGATTGCCCTCGGCTGATAAACTTTTATTCCACACTATTTGCAGCTGACACATGTATTTACACATCGGATGCAATTGGTTGTAATGCTGGAATTTATCTGCAATCTGTGTTAAATACAATCCAAGAGTATAATAATAATCGGAAAATCAAAATCAATGCTTCCAAAACTCAAGCTGTCTTTTTCACCCGTAAAAGAAAAGCTTGTTTCCCACCAAGCAACATACTAACTTTTGATGGGGTACAGATCGAGAGGAAATCTAAAGCAAAATAACTCGGAGTACATTAAGATAAACGACTAACCTATAACCTGCGTGTACAAGAAGTTATAAAGAAGATTCATATTACAACTAGAATACTTTATTATTTCATAGCTAGAAAGTCAAAACAAAGCAATGAGAATAAGGTGTAAATATTCGAGGTAATTTTTCAGGCTATTATGCTTTGCAATTTGCTAAAAGTCATCTTAGATGGCTTCAAATTGTGACAGGTGAACTAGACAACATAACTTATATTGTTGAGGTTGCAATTAGAATCGCAAAACTTTTAGACCGATATAAGAGTTCTTGTTTAGGATCGGACAACGACTTGGTTTTAAACTTAGCTGAATTTTTATAGCCTCGCGATGGAAAATTCATGTATTTTTTAAATTATAAATTTATTTATTAACTAATGATTGCATATTAATTTATGTACTTATATACTGGTTTCATTTATTTAACTATTTACTTACATATTTATTTATTTATTTAACTCTTACTAACTTGTTAAACTCATTGCTTATTTATTTATTTGTTAAAATTGTTCAGATTATTATATTATATATTTTTTATTTATTTATAAATGTTATAAACATAGTAGTATTGTTAATGCATCAAAAATTTCGCAAATTGAAATGAAGTCTTGTCTCAGTCATCATACTGAAGACTTTTCTCTCTATGTTTTGAGGGTTTTAGTGGACCTCCTTAAATCCGACAGTAGAGCTTGTTAGTTTCTTGATAATGTCGCTGCTTCTGGTTTGGATGTTATAAGCAGTTTTGCCACACTGTCCTCTGAGCCTTCTCGATCTTTTATTGGTATCTGAATATCTTTCAAGCTTAGGAAATTTGCGGCTGTTGACAATAAAGCTTTGCACTAAGATGCAAATGCAATTCTGCCACTAATCCTAACGCTTAAGAAAATCATGGACAATCTCTGATGCAAGTTCTTTTTTACAAATGTTTACCATTCTGGCCCCGTACAGTTTTTTTTATGATTAATTTAAGCGTAAAGCAAACTTCAAGGATGTTTTGGAAAAACCTCAGGTCAGTTGGAGTTGTCAAAAAGAATGTTTTTGACAGAACACCCACTGTCAATGAACTGAATAAGGCTTTTGTAACATATATAGTCCAGTTAGCAATGCGTTCTACGTCCCTGATGATTAGATGATTTTTAAACCAAGGACTGTGTTTGATTTCCAGGTTATTTTTGAACAAGATATTGTTTAAAATGTAAGCTCTTACGTCAGATGCAGTTAAATAACATGGTATACCTCTTAAATTTCTTAAACTTTTACTACCGCACATTCTGAGTTGTCTTACGCATGTCATAAATTAATGTAAAGCGTCCTGAACTTTTCCAAATAGCTGGAATGTGCATATGGTCATTCCTGTATCAAAAAATATGCAGCCATCTCTGACCGCCGAGTTTCGCCCCTTGTCTTTCGAAAGCTAAAAAAACCTCGAATGGCAGATATCTAGTTACCTGAATCGACATTACTTGTTGTCCCCGCTTAAATCAGGTTTAAGCCGGTGCAGTAGCTGTGTGTCGGACTTTTGATCCGCACGTTCAGGTTCGAATCCCAGACGGGATAAATAAATTTTCACTTTGATATTTATATCACAAATTTAAACCAATCGAAAGCTAAAAAAAAACTCGAGTGGCAGATATCTAGTTACCTGAATCGACATTACTTGTTGTCCCCGCTTAAATCAGGTTTTCTTGCCAACCATAGCTGTTCCATGACAATTGTTCATCTTTGATGACATAAGAACTGAATATGGCTTAGGACTTTTTGACAGTGTCAACCATGACATTCCATGTAAGAAACTTAGGAAATATATTGGTCTCAGAAGACGATCAGTCCATGATTACCTGCGAGGTCTTATGCAAAGAATAGTAATTGGTGCCCGATGCCTTTCCATAAAATACCTCCATAAAATATGGAAGTAGTCGAGGACCTTGCATGCAGCGAAAGGCGCTGTTCCTTAATTTAATTCTAGGATGTAGTTACTTATTAAGTATATATCTCTCACTTTCTGCTGTGAACCATATTATTCATACTGTTGGTCGAATTAATGCTGCGCTGTGCAAACTTTGGTTGTTCTCGGAGCTTACGCCAATTGATACCAAAATATATCTTGTTAAAACTAAGCAATGCTCGATACGTTTCCTCATCATAAACTAACAGTTGCTTTCAACGATATGTTCTTTGGAATGATCACGCATCGAATTACCGTAAATATGCTCTAGGTTGCACACTTCAACAGATTTTGAAACCTAAGCGATATTCATTCCGGCACAAAATAATTTGAAGTAGATAGCCTCCAGATATTTTCAACAAACACCTTCACCCTTATTCCGAGTGGCGTTTTACTTGAATGACGATTGTCGTCATTTGAGGCGTTTTGCCTTTCAAATGTTATTCCTTAACTTCGACTACTAGGTCTTTATGTAGCTAATATTAATATTCCACATCAGCTATTCTACGAGTTTGACAGATAAATGGCGGTATCAGTTGTTTTTACTTATCTTTTAAAAAAGAAATTGTTAATTTCTATATTAAAAATGAATAGTGTTGCAATGTTTTGGAACAGTGATGAAGATGAGGAAACATAAAAAAAATCTGGTTCGAGACCGCAGAGAAATAAAGACGAAATCAAGTCCATTTGATCTACCGGATATAAAGTGAGTAAAAGGACACAAATAAATGAAGAAAAATTAATGTATTGAAATATTCTTACATTCAAAATGTTTTTAGGATTCGTAAGGAAGCATTCATATATTTACTGGACGTTATAAAAGATAAGCTTACGGAATTAAGTCGGTCTTTGTTAGTGCCAGTAATATAACAACTTGTTGCGGGATTGTTGGCTGAGTGTTGCAACCAGAAGAGTGTAGGGAATGGTTTTAATTAAGGACTAGCACAACCCACGTTCAGTAAAATCTAGAAATTCTTGGTTGTTAGGTTCGTATTCAAACAATTTAATTGATGAATGGTTCAAATAAATACTTAAATTTACTAGATGATGCTGGGTATCCACTCGAGCCCACACCATTCAGATCAGTAGCTGTAGGAAGCGAGAGTAATTTTAATGTAAGGCATTTGCAGATCAGAAGTATACTTGAAAGAACAATTGTGGTTCTAAAGAATCGATTCCGTTGCCTTCTCGATGCCCGCCGGTTGTACTACGCTCCACAAAAGTCGACACAAATAGTTAATGTATGCGCGGCTCTGCACAACATTTGCCTCTATTTGTTTAATTAGATTTAATTAATATTGCAAACATATCCAACGATAATGAAGGAGCTACAGAGATAAGATATCATTCATTGTCTTCATTTAACATTTTTAACATTTTTAACAGCTGGGTGGCGGAGTTGGTAGAGCGCCTGCCTTTCAATTGATTGAATTGATAGGTCCCAGGTTCGATTCCTAGAGTAGTGGTCTAGTTTTTCGAATCTGGTCCAGTCACCATTTGCCATTGGGATCAAGTTAATGGCACTATCACTGGATTGGTCGACCAGTGATAGATGTCTGACTAATGGGTGGCTTTGTTGTTGTGGTTGTTGTATCGGCTTAGTTCCTAATTCGTGTTTTCAAAATAGCTCTGTTTGTGTAGATTGTGTGTAGATGGCTCTGCTGTGAAGGCATAACACTGACAGCGGGGGTGTCTAAGCTAAATCTTCCAAACTTTCAAAGTTGTTGAATGTCGAACAAAATCCTGTGAATTAGGTTAAGGTTAATAGATCGATATCAAAATCCTCCGTCCCGTTTCGGGCTCCACCCACGGAAGTGAGTTGAAACCAATTACACCTGAGTTTCTCAAACTACTACACATTCTTCTCCTAATTCTTCCGCTCGCTCTGTGCTACACGCATTATAAGAGTCCTAATATCCTCTTGAAGAGTGAGCAAATAATTAAAAAAAAAAAATTGTTTGTATTTATGTAATTAGATTTTTTTCTATTCTAAATAAAACCGCTTTCTCTCTTATCTGGTACTTTCCTTCAAATGGTTATCTATACTTTTCAGGTACTCTTTAACTTCTACGTACAACTTCTCCTGCAAGTTTTTATTGCTTTTGTAGCAACTCTATCATCTTGTTTTTGTCAGATTTTGTGCGCCTTAGTTCGCCTTGCTTCGGTTTTCAGTTGCAGGTTGATCTTCAATTCCAGGTGGAGAAAAAATAAACTGCTTTTAAGTGGATGGACGATCAGGTGTGGACGGGTGGATGAAGCTGAAGTTGACGTATTTTGAGTACCACCCAAGGCTTACCCTTTTGGACTCATAAGTTTGTGGTAGGAAAGCAGATAAGAAATCATTCCTTCCAAGTCCGACAAACGCTTTTGTTGGAAGGGGCCTCCTCCAGTTGCTTCGCATTCCTTCTTGTTGAAAAGAAGTTTTTTTTTTTTAATATAAATTTTATGTCAGACCAAACCTGCGAAATATTAGCAATAAGTTAGTTTTCTTCTGCCACTCTCTTGTATCTCTGGATGGAGGCCAAAAACTATTGAGGTTTATGGCTTTAGAGTCCCATTCAATTTTGGAGTCGATATTTGAACCTCCACTATTAAATCCTCTTGCCAACGACGTGTTATTTTTTTCATCAACTCTGCCAACGCTTTAAACTGGTTTTAATTCGTTATTTTCACCCTAAAAATCAATTAATAAAATTTATATATTTGAATAAAATAAAAATATTTAAAAAGAACTTACATTTTCCGTCTTTTTCTCTACTGGGCGATAACGAATTCGATAACGACGGATAACGGCGTTTTGTTGGAGAATGGGAGTGAAATTTGTCGTTCAATAATGGGTTCCACAAAACGTGCAATGACAAATGGCGTTCATCGGCGATTAAACGCCACTCGTAATGGTAAATTACAATTATAGTATTTCGATTTAAATCGTCTTCAACGCCACTCAGAAAAGGGTGTTTATCTTACACTCCATCGTTTGAAATATTTGAACTCATCATATCTTTACTTCATTAATGCTGACAGACTTTTTAACTCCCTTCCCTCAGCAAAAAAAAAAAAAACAAATAATGGTCCACACTTAATTCAATGAAACCGCTTGAAAGCAATTTGGTTCAACGTTATCACCTTTACTCTCTTTTATATTCCCTTCCCGTTTATATCTCTTAATAATACAGGTTTTCAATTCTATCCATTACATTCCCACCAAATGTAATTAAAAATAATGTAAAAATTTAACAATGTTCCCTTATCCTTTTCATTTAAATGTACTTTAAAAGGTTACATCTTAACATATCAGTACAATGACTGATAAACTAAGTTAAAAATTGAATTGGAAGATCAGAGCGCAATTGACTCCGGAAAATAGTTTCTTGTACGTCAACTTACCTGTTGAATATTCTATCGTGCAATCAGTTGTGTAGTTATTGGAAATATCCAGCTGAGGTAATTCAATCTCGCTATTTACAACTAATGGGTCGGTCATATTCCAGATAAAGACCAAATCATGAACGGTATGAGATACTGAAAAATAAATTTCAATAGAGTAATTTTTTAGGTTATTTTTACGTTATAAAAGGTTCTTTTGTAACTAAATGGAATAAGTAAAAGTTTTTTTTCCGTGCTTAAATGAATACAAAGGATGCTCGCAAAATAGTGTTATCCCCGTTTTTGCAAACAAAAAAATGACATTGTAGACATTTTTGAAGTTTTCTGCTAGCAAGGATTATATATTTCCATTTAATGGCATTACTTAAATGTAAATCTAGATATTTGTTGGTTCTTATTTCTAATTCCGGCGAATGAATATTTTTAGGTAAAATGTAAAAAGGTCCCCATATGGCTGTACCTCGTATTATCCAGCTTAAATACTTATCCAAGCTAAACACTTTTCAGTTGAAAACCATTGGAGTTATGGATTAGTCTTTGATTATGCAATGCCGTGACGGTTTAACAGGAGTTAACTTTCCAAAATTCTCTCAAAATTGATTAATGAAGCTTCGAGAATCTTTAAAGGCGCGGCAAACGAAATGATCCAGTTTGAGAGGAGAGTTCTCGTCAGTGTACCTTAGAGTGTCTGTCGCCCAATTTATACAGAGATATGATTATGACATTCAATATCTTTCTTCTGAAATATGATTTGATTTATATAAACAATTAATTATATAACATTTTGAATTTGAATGAAACTACCAGAAAACCTTCAATTTAAAGACTCAACTTTTCCAGTAAATTTGTTGTACACAATTGAATGAAAATAATAAACAAGTAGTAAAAGACGTCAAAAAATAAAAATAAAAATAAATAAATAGCTCAGTCATAACAAAAAGTATATAAATTATAAAAAGTACAAAGGAACATAATAAATAAATAAATTTATAACTAAAAAAATATATATGTCAATAAAATAGAATAATTAAATATATTAATAAATAAATTATTAAATTACTAAACAATTAATTTAATAAAGATAAAATAAAGAAAATGAGTAATTTATTTATAAATTACAATTAACAATTTAAAACCTTTTGTTTTTTACCTTTTTAAAACCTGTTGTTTAACCAAAATGTTATCTGCGTTTTTGCGTTCCTCGATATTTTATTTTTTTTTTACGTTTAAGAATTAATAATATTTTTTCTAATATTTCCAATTTTAGCAAAAACCATGACTCACAACTAAAATTTAGATAACGTTGGCTGAAAAATAAGAGCCAAAGGTATGTTTTTTACAAAAATTATAAGCTTGATATACTTAATCTATAACTATCAAGGTCTGTAGTCATTCCTGTTGGCTTTAGTGTATCGCGAAGTCCAATCGATGATCCCTTGAAAGCTTTCGTCGATGATTGTCCGAATGCTGAGGTACCTGTGGGCTGGTTCTTCTATCTGTCTGCTGATGTCTTGATGTCTTCATTAGGGTGACTCTTGCTGAACCTTGACAGCTGCAGCATGTATTCGCCAATTGGCGTGATCCCTACGCTTTCGTAGAGCATTGTGTTGCTGATGTATTTCCGTGTGTGTCCAAAGTCCAGTGCACGATATGAGGATTTTCAGGCGTACGTAAATACTGGTCTAATAAGTTGTTTATTGACCAGTAGTATGGTGGTTATATGCAATCCATTCCTCTTTCTAATAAGTAGGTGCGCAAGATGAAGGACGAAATTGGCTTTTTCATTAGTCTTTTCAGCGTGTTGCCTAAATTGGAACCGCTCGCTGAAGGAGACGTCCAGGTATAAAGTGCTGAGCCTTGAAGCAATGTCTTTCCCATCTGGCATTGTTATCCTCATGTCGTGGCATCTCGTCGCGGTGCTTTTCTACTCCTGTATGTAATTGAGTCATCCAAGTATTGGAGTGTCTTCGTTCGTGCGTCGTTGGATGACTAGTCCGTTGTCAGGATGTTGAAAAGGGTGGGTGAGACTCTTCTGCCACTTTGTTGAGTTACTCCTTATAGTTTTCTTAATGTTGAATTTATCCTGTGTCTGGACGAAAAAGAACCTTTCTGTAATAGAATTAAAAAGGATTCTTACCAGAATTTGTGGAAGTCCCATTATCTTCGTTTTGTAGATGAGGCCCTTGATCCAGACACTGTCGAAGGCCTTTTCTATATCCAGAAGGCAAGAAACGAAAATTTCCTTCGTGTTGAGGATTTGGCTACCATCATGATGCAGCTTCAGTAGTGGATGGATGGTTGAGTTCTCCGCCCGGAAACCACATTGAGGGTTTGGGAGAACTCCTTTTTCTCTGCAAACCGCCATTATTTGGCCTAGCAGTGCCGCATTCGTGAAAACTCGGTTGTACAGAGCTGGGTTTGTTGCGGAATTTTCTTTGCTAAGTGTTGTCACAGTGCTGGTATCGTGTATTACTCCGTTGATCACAGCGTCAACATCTTCCATGATTTCTGATAGATGCATCGGGGCCTCTCGGTGAAGTTCCTTTCGAAGTGTGTGCCGGAGGCTTCAGCCTTATCTGCAGGCGTGTTGACCACTTCTTGCGCGTTGTTGATTTTTTCCGGCAGCGTGTTGGATTTGCCAACGATCGCATTGGTTTATTTGAATATGTCCGGTCTAATGAATGTAGTAATACTTAGTCATTTTCTTAGATGCATAGTTCGCACATAAGTTTACCCAATACCATTGTCTTAGCCTTATCATCCGGACCTCCGTAACTGTTTGGTCAAACCTTCCTTGCCTTCTGATTGAGGGTGAGAAAGTCTGTACCAAACGATCGTTCGTTATTAACGGTGATATTGTGTGAAAACGATAATGGTGCTGCTCTTATGTACGATGGGGGTCCTTTCGGAGATTCTTGGAGCTTCTTTTGCGGGCTTCGTTGCTTTGGTGGGATAGTCGGGTTTCCTCGATCCCAGGGTAGCAGCTTTTGCAAAGTTAAGTCCAGCTTCAATAGTTTTGGAGGCGTATTCCTTGGCACACTTCTACTGCTCCTTCTTTTTTTTGTGCCCATTTGTCCTTTGCGTCGGCCTCCCTTGTATTTAGGGCATCCGCGGTTGTTTGCCGAGTGTCCATTTTCGTTGCAGTTGCTGCAATACACCTCATCATCCTTTATTGTCCTGGGGCAGGTCCCTGGTGCGTGGCTGTCCTGGCATTTGACGCATCTGTACGCCATTCAGCAGTTGCTGGCAACGTGACCTAACTTTTGGCAATTCTTGCATTTCGTAATACCCTGTGTCTGTCATTTCTGCAATTTGGTTCATAGCAAGTGTTTTTTTTTGAAGATGGACGGTAGAACAACAAAGTTGTTGAATTTTCGATCCGTTCAGCTTTTACAAGGGTTCACTTTTCACCAGAAGGTGTTGTACTGGAACTTCCTTGCCTTCAGGTAGTTTCTTATTCTTCCGTGTTCTTTCCTTGTTTTCGTAGTTATGACAGTTTTGTTCGCGTTATGTTATGGATATTGTTGACGTCGTCCAATCCTCTGGTGTGTCTTCTCAATTCCGCAACGTTGAGGCCGAAGCTGATGATTGGTGGCTTTTTAGTTGTCTTTCCGGGCGGTTCCACGCTGTGTTTAATTGTTGTGGTTTTTGTTGTTGTTGATGTCGAGGGTGCCTTTTTTCTGTTGGTGCGCTTGTTGTTGCGGCTTTTGATGCTGATGCTGTATTAAGTATTGTTGTTCTTGTTGGTGTTGGTGGTTTAATGAAGTCATTTTGCTGTGACCACTGTGGAAAGCTTTTTCCTCTTCCGCCGATTCCTGTCCTTTCTGGACAATTGTTGTAATTTGCTCGTCCTCTTCCTCAGAGGGTGAGCCATTTTAGTCATTTTTTTTACCTGATTTCTTAAATTTCTTTGAAAAAAATGGATTATTCAAATTATTATTAGATATAATTTTCTGCTGCTTGTGTGTCTGCTGCTTGTGCTTGTGTAACTCCATACTTGGTTTTAAACAGCATCAAAGCTGTTTTTTAAAACGAACATTGTAAGAACATTGTAAGTAATACCCATTTTGTCACAGTCATCATTAAACAGGGTACTGGTTGGTCCTAAATAAAGACAAAGGAGTAACTCTAACACAGAACACATTTACAAAATTTTAGTTAAGTAGATGTATAAATATATTACAAATGTAGGCGTATCAACAGAAATTATTAGTTTGGTACGATTCGTCCTACCCATGCCATGCAACTCCCATCTCAAGATAAAAAAAAATTTTAATGTTTAGGTATTATTTAATTTGTCTATCATCAACTTCACTTTTTGTTTTGAAAACACAATTCATTCCCGAAACAAATGCATCGCAAAAAAATAAAACAAGATACACATATTTCTAACTTCCCCGTAGGAATAGATTTGTTTTCATATTTTTAAATAATTTAAAATACGATTTTCATATTTAACATTGATAAATTGTTCAACAATGAATGTATTATCATATTTCGAGTGATCAGTACAATTATTTGGATATACTGTTTTTTTGATTTAGTATTGAAAATATGTCCGACTTGGCAATTGCAACATATTTCTCGTATTTACATTACTGTTTTACAACCCGTTTCTTCCAACTTACTGCCGATTGGATTTACTCTGTGTCCAAAAAATAAGGTGACATTGTATTTATTTTGAAAATTCTTTATTTATTCTTCCAAATCAATTTCATCCTCTTCAAAGTAATCCCCTCCCGATGCAATGCATTTATGCCAACGGATTTTCCCATCTTTGAAACACTGGTTGTAGTCACTTTCCGGGATGGCCTTCAGTTCCGTCTTCGCTGCGGCTTGAATCTCCTCTATCGTATCAAAACGGTGTCCCCGGAGCGGTCTTTTGAGCTTGTTGAACAGCCAGAAGTCGCACGGCGCCAGATCAGGTGAATACGGTGGTTGCGGAACGATATGGGTTGAGTTTTTGGCGAAATGATCACGAATTACGAGTGCGGTATGGGATGGTGCATTATCGTGGTGTAAAAACCAAGAATTGTCTTTCCACAATTCCGACCTTTTTAGGCGGATAGCGTTACGCAAACGACGCATAACGTTCAAATAATATTCCTTGTTGACTGTTTGGCCGGTTGGAAGGAATTCATAAAGCACAACACCACGATAATCGAAGAAAACAGTCAACATGACCTTGATTTTTGAGCGACTTTGGCGCGGTTTTTTGGTCTCGGCTCTCCTTTGGCACGATATTCGCTCGATTGATCGGTTGTTTCGGGGTCGTCAGCATAGATCCAAGTCTCATCGCCAGTTATAATGCGTTTCACGACATCCTGGTAGTCGGAAAGCATTGTTTCACACAAAATTCAATGCTTTCGGTACCAGTCGAGATTTGACGCGCTTGAGGCCCAAAGCATCCTTCAAAATGATATTGACTGACAAGCCAACTTCATCAGCAAGGTCTCTAATCGTTGATCGATGGTTTTTCAACACCAAATCTTTGATGTGTTGGACGTGAGCTTCATCGGTTGAGGTTGATGGTCGCCCAGAACGCTCTTCGTCTTCGACACGTTCACGGCCGACTTGGAAATCACTATACCACTTGTAAACATTTTTTTTAGACATAGCCTCATCATCAAAGGCTTTCTGCACCATCATCAACGTATCCGCAGCAGAAAATTGATTCCACAAACAAAATTTAATGCAAATTCTTTGCTCAATAAATTTCGACATCGCAAAAAACGAAAAACTCACTTTTAGCAGCTCACAAAACGACGCGTATCTCAAACACTATGAATATATTTTGACATGAAATTTTACATAGATGTCACTGACAGTACTACCAACCTAAAAAGAAAGAAAAATTTCCAAATCCTTCGACGCGCGCAGTTTAAATTCATATGTCACCTTATTTTTTGGACACAGTAGTATATTGTTAGTTTTGACTTAGAGCGCCCGCAGAGTGCCAGTAATTTAGATTATATATATTTAAGTTAATTAAGCTACCTTAGGGAATGAAATGATAAATAAAAATGCGTTAGAATGAAAAAAAGCACTCATACATCCACAGTATTTTATTACGCATCATGCTCAGTACAATAGCCATCATCACCATCCACCGCCGAATACACATTGGGCGTACTCACATACACACCGTTTACAGAATGCTCAAAACAAAGCTTAAATAATAGTATGTTTGTTCGCGACATCATAGATATCCTACTGGAATTTGATCCACTGTCACCAACATTGATAAGATCTGAGCAGTTTATCGCCCGGATAAACAATTTATTAGATATATACCATTATCCGGAAAAAAATTGTTAATGGCAGTCACAGCACAAGTGAAAGGAGCGGGTTAACTGTGATTCGACGAATTGCTAGACATCTTAACAACTTGGCAACAATTTGCCTCAACGTTTGCCAAAGATTTTTCATGCACTTTGGATGAGGCAGATATACATTTCAAAATGACAAGAATGACTCGCCAGGTAAAAGAAGCATCGGAACACTAACTTCAAAATGACAAGAACGACTCCACAGGAAAACGTATCATCGGAGCACTTTAATGTGCTTTTTTAATGTGCCCTTTTGGACGCAGGGTTAAGTTATTTCAATCTGCTTCTTCGAATGTACCATCTGCAAGCCTACGACCAGACCTCGTATTCCAGTAACGATACAACTATACATACAATAATCCGGTGTCTGCAACGAATCCAACGAATTTGAACGAGCCATATAAAAGTAAAAGTTATATCCTTATGACCGTTTTTGAAAACGACAATGCTATTACAAAAGTATGCGGTGGGACAAAAATAGTTAAGAGCATTCCAGTAGACAACCAGTGGAAAATCGATGCCTTGATCGATCTAGCAAGCGTACGATCTTCAATCTCCTATTTTCTCCGTCAAGAAAACGTTAACGGATTTTTTCCACAAAGAAAAATAACAAGCAAAATAACAATCAATATTTGTGAAGGAAAAGAAGTGTTAGCAAAATTTCATTTATAATTTATTTAAAAGAATAGTGCTACGCTGCTGTCCATGTTTCTTTCACTTCTTTACTATCACTTAATTATTTGACAAATTTTTGACATTTTTCGTCACCTATATACGTCGGTACGCGTCTATATCGGCTCTTACGGTTCGGATACCAGAACGAAATATATGTTTCGATCGGAGCTATTCTCCGACCGGAGATATCTCCGAACGAATACGATGATAGTCTTTGCCCGAAGTAAAATCGAATCATCATCGAAGAAGGCGTTTGCCGTGTGGAGAGTCATTTATCCAACTTTGTTTCACCTTACAGAAGATCAAAGCAACGACTTTAAGACAAGGCTTCAGAACTATTCCCATTGTTTTGGCGAAACGATCGACGACATCGGAACCTTCACCGTAACGAAAATGGAAATCGAATCAACATCCAATCAACCGGTAGAAGTGAAACCGTATCACGTCCCATTCGCTTAAGGAGAACGAGCAACATCATTGTCTCAGATTTACAAAAGAAAAGAATCCTTCGAAGAAGTCAATCACCATATGCTTTTCCCGTCGTCCTCGTTAGAAAGAAAAACAGTGAGGATCAGTTACGCATTAATTACGGAAACTTGTATTCGATCACTGTGAAGCAAGTATTCCCGCTACCAACGGTGAATGAAATGTTGTCGGAACTCGATAACAATAAATTGCTTACGACCCCCGATCAACTGTCGGGCTATCATCAAATAGAAATCGAAGAAAGATGCAAAAAATGTAAAGCATTCAGCATACAGTCATGTTTTGAAACGACTGAAAAACGTTTCGGGTCTTGAAAGCAAATACGGACTTTCACTACGTTTACGAAAATGCTTTTGCAACAACAGTTACGATTTCTTGGTCATTTAGTCAGCGAAGAATGCATACGGCCTGGCGACGAAAAATCATAATCAATTCTGAACTTTCCAGCGCCGCGAAGTGCGACGATTCCTAGGACTCACGGGATTCCTTAGTAAATTTATCACCGATTATTCCATTACTGCTCATCCTTTGATGCAACTATTACGGAAAAAACCTTCAAAATGTAAACTAAGGAGATGAAGGCTTTCAAAGAGCCGAAGCGAATAGTGACCACAGCTCCACTACATGCAATTTACTCTCCGAACGCATCACACGAAGTACACGCAGATGCAAGTTCAGTTGGACTTCGAGAAAACTTGATGCAAAGCTTAAATTGAAAGAACTTCCGTCCTGTTTTTTTATTACAGCCGAAAATGCATCGACACAGAACATAAACACAACTATGAGTTCTTGCCATAAGCATCTGATTCCTTTGAAATGTATTTACTGGGAAAGTCCTTTAAGGTGGTCACCGATTGCGCAGATGTAGTGATGACAAAGTTAAAGAAAGAAATAACTTGATAATGGCGTACTTCGAATAGTACGTTGCAAAATAATGCTTTGATGATTGTCGTTGATCATCGGTCGAAAGGACAACAAAAAATATTTGGTGGTGAAGGCTGTAAAGACAACACAACAAGCTCCAGTGATACGGGTATTGCACGAACTTACTTCTTACTTCGGATTGCCGCTTGTGATAGTCACTGATAGAGAAACTTACTACACATCTCAAATATTTGCGGATTATTGCAAAAGAACAACATAAGGCACATAAGGAACGCTGTCCAATGGTCAAGTTGAACGGGCATAATCTTGTCGTATCTTCGGACATCCTTTCAAGATGATAGAGACAAAGAAACGAGACAACTTGTTTCACACCGAACAAACTCTTAAATGATTTCCGTAAAAAAAATAAAAATTAAAATTTGTTTATTTCCGATAGCTGCGATTGAAGAGCGGCCAATTGCTGCAGAAAAGATTCGTCAGAAACAGGAAAAATGGAAGGAAGTTTTCTACAAGAGACGCATTACACCGCCCAATTTTGCCGAAGATGACCTCGTCCTAATGGAACATTAACCGTCTGCCACAGGTATGCCTCGTAAGCTCGAGTCATGGTTCAAGGTCCAATTTATTTTACTGAAGGCGCTGGGCAACAATGGCTACGTTATCACAGATATTCCTGGTATGAGGAGAACTCAACGAAATTTTAGTCCGGTGTTTAATGCAGCCGAATGAAACATTGGTGAACCCTTGCTCCGGATTGGGATGGTGGCGAAGATGGTGATTATAATGGAGATAGTGGGAAAGACGACATCGAGAATGATGACTTCTATCAGAAACGGCCGAGTTATAACCTAAGTGTTGCGCCATCGAGGTGCGAAGAGGATAAGGATCCTTCTTGAGTTGGTAGCACCAGTTGCGGAAGAGTGCTGAACACACCACACACCGATCGAAGGGGAGAGAAAAGAAAAAAAATTATTGAGAGATGCGAGAACGAACGAAACCTTTGGCGGAGAAACATGTTGTTGGAATAGAGATTTTTAGTGGTTCTTCGTATTTTTTATTTTTTAAATTATTTATCCGTTGCTTTAAAAATGAAAGAGGATAACAAAGTTCTTAACTAATCCATATACAAAGCGTTGACTGGGTTGAAAAACCGTTTGAGCACCACAAAGACATACTTGTACTTCATATTGACAGGGCTATGAAACTTAAACCACTAAATCAAATTTAACGAGAACCTTTTCATGTGCACATATACTATACAATTAGCCTTCGATTGAAACATGAATAAATATATATATGTATGCCTGACGAGAAAACCCTCATGCACCTTCTACATTACCCACAGACATTCTTATAACAATTCGCAAAACAATAGAAAATCCTACTCAGGGGACCCCGAAACGTGGTGATATTCACGGATCACAAATTTAAAAAATCGGAGTCATATGTATTAAGAACCTAATTTATAATAATTTATTCGCTCACTCAAAACTAGCGTGTAGTTAATACAAAAATTTAGTTTGCAGCTCCCGTAAAGTCTTGACTCGACGTTTTTAGGAAATAACATTTATTTTCGCTTATAATATTTTTATTTTAATACACTTACGGCTTTCTATCATCATCGAACAGATTTGAGTATCATGTGGATATGATTCGAACTTCATTGCGCATGATAATACCAACGTTAACCTGAAATGAAATTAAATCAATATCAGTTTACTCGAAACACAGACAAATATTAAACAAACAAGTAGAAAGGCTTGAATACGTTAAATTATATAAATCCAGGAAAATGGACGTGGGCCCTCTTCCTAATAAATTAGATTCATTTAGTTCATAACAATTTTCTTTGATGTGGACCAGGTATAATTGCAGTTTTTCAGTCGCTTGTGCGTCAAACTCTGGACATTGCAATGTAGAGTTGGTTGGTTCAGGTAAAAAAATACCGGCCTTTTAAAATTATTATTATTTTGTAATTAGCATGTCTTAGAGAGTATAAATGTCGCGGCGGACATACATTTTTGTTCTCAGTCAATAAACGATACACAATCAGAGGGTTGTTTGTCTTTTCCAATTTACTTGTCCGATTTGGTCAATTACAATTCAGAAGTGGGATTAAGTAATCAACGTGTCGACTGTACCTCTTGTTTACCAAAAAGTTAAGTTTTCGCGATCTTGTCCGAACGTTTTTTTCTGATAAGTGTAGTGTCTAAAAAGAGTATGTCTAACGAATGAACAGAATTTTTAGAATCGGCTACAGTGTACCGATTGAAAAACGTGTTGCGATTCTTGAAACAGACAGACAACGGACACAAAAGCTGAGTTGAAATTTCGTGCTCAGGAGGCAGTTCAAAGTTTGGCAGAAAACGAGCTTGTGAAGATTATGCAGGAGGAACAAAGTAGCAGAAGCGGAGACCGATGTAATGACACAAGTGCGAGTATTGCGGAAGAACATTCGTCGGGTGATAGTGACAAGTCGGGAAGTGAAAGTGAGGAATGTTTAGATGCTGAGGTAGTGAGACTTCAAAGCAAACTTCAGAAGAAGAAATTGATCATGGAGTTGAGGCGACAAATCCGAGACCTTTAATTGGAAGACACCGAAAGTAATCTCAGAACACATGGAAGTTGCAGTTACAAGGAGACTGAAGAGGCTATGCTTCCATTTAGTGGTGATGACAACTATCCCTTACAATGCTGGACAGAGCAATTTGAGGAATTGGCAGCCGTCACGAAACTGTCGGAAAGGGATAGATTCGTCTATGGTAAGCGTCTTCTATCAGGAACACCAAAGTTGTTTGTGAGAACGGTCAGTGTGAATAGTTGGAGTGCGTTAAAATCGGCATTGGTCAGTGAATTTGGACGGTCTGTGACGAAATCTGACGTGTATAATGATCTTCGAAAGCGGAAAAAGCGACGTGAAGAGACGATGCAGCAATATGTCATTCATATGCAGGAGATTGCCTCGCATTCGTCCGTGGAGGAAGAAGATTTGTTGGATTTTGTCATCAGAGGAATTCCTGACTCGGAAGTGAATAAAATTATCCTTTATAGAGCAAACAATCTCAGTGAATTGAAAACAGCCCTAAGTTAATATGAAAAAATCAAAAACAATAATACTGATAAAATAACCCAGTTAAAAAATACGTAAATTTTGTGCCTGGTAACAACAGTGCTAATCCAAAGAATGGGAAGAAAGTGGTAACCTGTTTCAAGTGTCATAAACAAGGACATATCTCCACTAAGTGTCCCGAAAAGGATCCAATCATGATATAAAATCAACATGCAGACCGAGATCGACCAGCAAGGAATGAGTCGATCCTCATTCAGCTGTAAATGGGTTGGCAAGGGGTTTGATATTTCTGCAACTTTCCTGGCACTACTGGATTCTGGTAGTCCTATCAGCTTCATCCAGGAGAAATATATTTCACCAGAGCTTCTATCAACTCTAAAAGAAACATCGCAGTCATATTCTGGAGTAAATGGTAGCCATCTGGTTACTATAGGAAGTATAAGTAGCAGTATCAATTTTGGAAATTTAGGAATTAATTTACATCTTTTAGTAGTCAAGAATTTTTCAATGACTTATCCTCTAATTTTAGGGAGGTATTTTATTGGAAAGACGGGTTTGACACTCAAAAGGAATGCAATGGATCAAAGTTATAATAAGAACGAAGAGCCTCCAGCGATCTCCAATGCGTCCCAACATCATGATTCAGTGGACAACGACGTTATAGAAGAAGAAAAGTTTGTAGATCAAATATTTAATATAGACCTAAGGGATGAAAATGGTGTGTTTAATCTTCACATTAATTAAAACTTGCATGCAGTAGTTGACCAAAAAATTAAAGATATTATTAGACCGGTTTACTTTCCTCTCAAACATCAAGAACGGAATTCAGATTTTAAAATGCATATTGTACTATCTTAGGACACACCCTTCCATTGTCCTCCGAGAAGATTACCTTATGCGCACAAAATCGAGCTTCAAAAAATTAGTTTATTGTTTATTGTTTAATAGTTTCAGTGACATTGATACAACAAGACTTAAATCTTTAATAGTATCAGAAAACAAGGTTTATTCAATTCACTTACTCCATTAGTAATAAAGAAATAGTAGCTGAAAAGCGCAAAAGGAGTTTCCTCTTAAAAGCGGCAGGTGAGGGAGTTCTTTGCAATTCGTGCGGGAGTCTTTTCCACAAACGAATTGCGGATACATTAAATTGTGCAATATTGTGAGAAAAATGGGACAATATTAAATTCAATCCCCTGTTCGCGTGGGCGAAACGGAGTGTTTCATATAAATAACTAGGACACCTGTTGTAGATGATATTATGGAGTTTCAGAATTGACCTAAACTTCAAGTATTCATCGAGTCCCATACTGAAGATGGAATATTGCAAATGTGCCACACTGGATAACCGAGGAATAGTGAATAAAGTGAATGCAGTTGTTGAAAGCCACGTTAAGCTTGCGTTTACACTTACTGTTGAGAACTGGATACACGGAACGATTGAAAGAGAAATACGGCATAACTAGTGATTTGACTATGAGTTTCCTCATACTGGGTGACAACGTGCCTGCAGAAGATCTTAACGAACGAAATCCGAAATATATTTTTCTGACAGAATCGGAGATTGCACTGCAGCAGCTAAGTTTACTATTGATTCTGTATCCAAGGTATTTGACATCCTTTACATATTCAATTACTTCATTATCCACAACAACAGGGGGAAAATCAGAAGAGTTGGGTTTAATTCTAGAGCATAACATCGCAAGTGACTTTGCAGGATTAAGATTTAGGCCGTTATATCATGACCAGACAAGTATATGACTCAAGTTCTCATTTAACCTCACTATGCAGTCATCCATCAAGCCAGTTTCGCGAAAAATGTAAAGTAGGACATCATCAGCGTACGAGTGGATGTGGCAATTGCGAACGACGTCAGGAAGATCGTTAATAAACAGCGAGAATAACAAAGGACCCAAGACAGACCCCTGTGGTATACCCATATTGGTGACTAGAGGATCCGAGATACCTAGCTCAGTTTTCACACGTTGCACCAGATAACTACACATAAGCCTAAGTGACGTGCTCGAGAAATTATACAGTCTCTTAAGTTTTGAAACTATGATTTTGCTGTATATGCTATCAAATGCCTTTGAGAAATTCAAAAGAACCATGACGGAAAACTTGTCTGAATCGAGAGCAAAGCGGATATCAGAGGTAACTTTCATTGCTGCAGATTCGCAACTATGATTACGCCGGAAACCAGATTGCCATTCGGACAGTAAATTATTAGCATTCAATTAGTTTTGAATTTGGTCGTGTATTAAATTACCTTTTCAAATACTTTACATAAGAAAGATAAAATGTTTATCGGCCTGTATTCGGAAGGGGCGGAGGGGTTTGCTTTCTTGGGAACTGGTATAATTTTAGCAATTTTCCACGTTTCGGGAAATTCGCTTCTATAAATACAAGCGTTGAATATATGAAGCAAGTGTTGTAGCAAAATGAGCAGGATACGTTTTACAAATTTAGGTGGTATACCATCAGGACCTACGGCATTGGATTTAACCGATCTGATGGCACTCAGAACCTCATGGCACTAATACATTGAAATGAGAAAGAACTTTCACTTTCGGCCACGGCAAACATATCCTGTGGAGGACTTGACTTAGAAACAGGTGGGCACAGACATTACTTCGGGATTAAATGCACATTTAATTCTACTTTTATCCTCTTTGACCCCAATATCTTTCAAGTTTTTCCATATTTCCGTACAACTGTGAGAAGAGTCAAGTTTACCTATTAGGTATGCGCGCTTAAAGCTTCGGATAAGGGACGTGACGAGCAAACGTATACTATCTTTTATTAAATTCGGTCGGATTTCTCCTGTACCTCCGAAAAAAGAGCTCCCTTTCCCCTCCGAAAAAAGAGCTCCCTTTCCCGAATTAATATCTTTATATCATGCAGGGGCAACTTTTTGCACTTATTTGTCTGGTCACAATTGGGACGTAGTTTTCAAATAACCGATTCAATAGGTTGTTAAACAATCCAAATTTGGTGTTAACATCAGGAGAAAGATAGATTTCATCCCATTCTTGGCTAGCAAAACCCAGCTGGACATCCTCGATGTTAAAACCGCGATACGACCTGAAACTGATTGTCCATGAACTATTTGCTTTTACAACATTGAACTGTAATGAGCAAAATAAAAAGTCATGGATAAAGTCTGATGTTGGTCTTTTTTGATCGTTTCCCAATGTTCTTTGCACCGAGCTAGTAAGGAACATATCAAGCAGCGAAGGATTTTCATCAGATTTGAAACAGGTTGGCCAACGAGTGTTCACGATTGAAAGACCCTTTTTTCACAAAAATACTTTAACAACCGCGTTTTCCTATAGTCCTGTAAGTAATTGACATTAAAGTCTGACCCAATCAAAACATCACTATACTTAGGGCTCAGCCTCATTAGAGTTTCTTCCAGTTCATAGAGATTCTCTTCCGTGAACATGTGAGGGGGACTATAAACAGATACGAGTAAGCATTTTTCAGACGAATTCTTTACTTCAACACATACAAAGTCTATATTCCGTGCAGTTGACCTGCAAAAAAAGTAGTTGCTGATAATCGTTCATGTACATACATACAGACGCCACCTCCATCCTATTCTCACGATCGCTTCTGTGAATTTCAGAGCCTGGCAAATCAATTACCGCATCACAAATATTTGTTTGCAGCCACGATTCAGAAATTATAATGACATCCAACTTAGTGCTAAAAGAGGTGCTAAGCATTTGGTACAAAAGAGTAAATTTAGCTCGAACACTCTCCGCATTCAAACAACAAATATTGAGTCCATCAAACGATTCACACAATACATTCAGAACCCATTTAACATTGTCAGGATCCGTTCCAAAAACCATGATACTGACATAGGAAGACCACCATCACCACCCACCTTGTAGAGGAGAAAACTTTTGAAAATTCAAAGACTACTAAATCAAATTCAAGTGTACTTGGCTATAACTTGGGCACATCTTGATAAGAAAGGGCATCAATAACAGCAACAGCTTCATAGTCCAGCACGGTGTACCAGAGGTTGAAATCATAAACGCACCTTTACCGCTCAATACTTCAGATGGATGCGTCATGACCGATTCTTTATCAGTAGCAGCAGTTGTAGATACAGCAATTACTTCATTTGTAGAATGCCGATGCATATTTCAAAACATTAGTTTTATTTTGTGCGTGCGGGAGTTTGACGATAATCGCGCTGGTGGTTGATTTGTTTTTCGGTGCAGTGCGAAGAATGTGAACCGGCTTAATTGTTGAAGTGTTTATCAACGTACAAAATCGTTGAAGAGTGCTTTCAAGATTTTCATTTTTTCATTTTTAATTATTGGTATGCCATGAATCACGAGATCACCGGATATATTATTTCGCGCGAGGGCATCAATTTGAAGTTGAAGTTTTGAATTGTCATTCTCCAAAAATTGTGCCTTTACATAAGCGAGTTCTTCTTCCAGTGCATCCATGCGGCAGCATTGGTGGTCCAATGTGTCAACTCTTGTGTTAAGAGCGAACAGTGAGTGATTATAAGAGCTGATTCTGTCATTGAATGCTGTCTCAAGTGATTTTATTTTTGTTTCCAAATCAAGTTCGATGTTGTTAATTCGTTGTGAGATATTGTCGTGCATGTGATTAATTTCGGCTTTAAATTTTCCCACAATTGATTCTGTCAAAGTTTTTGTAAGCGAGTCAAGGCGAGACTCGATTTTGTTCCACAGTTTCGACGAAAATAAGCCTGTTGAGGGGGAACCAGAGTGGGAAGGTGTGTTTGAGTTCTTTTCCGCCGACCGCTGCTTTCTTTGTTGCTCACTCAAATTGGAAGATGACATTTTCATTTAATTTTTTCTCAGGAAGATTTTAAAGAAAACTTAAAAACTTAATTCTTTTGCACTGTATACTTCTTTCAGTATGAACTTCAGAAGGTTTTTATTTCTTTTAATAAAATGAACTTCAACTACTTATTGGACCAATGTAACGAGAAATTAAAGAACTTGCAGAATTGCAGAGCTAAATTTAAGACTACTTTCGTTTGCTGATTTCAACTTGTCAAATTGTTTGTGGTCAAATTGTTGTTCATCTTCTGAATGCACTGTTACATTATCTGAGATGTTATTAATTGACTGATTTGAAGAATCATTTTTCTTTATATCTTGTCGGATCCTTAAAAAAATCTGCAATCTTTTTCTCCCTTCCTTTTAAATATTCGATGTCATACTGATACTCTGGCAATTTTAAAAGCCATCGCTGATTTCTCTGACTAAACCCTTTTTCTGGTATAATTTTAATTCACATATTTAATTGGTAAGTGGTCAGTAACAATTTTGAACTTTCTTCCCCATAAATATGGTCTATAGTAGGTAACCGCCCAAACGTTCGCTAAAAATTCCTTATCAGCCACCGAATAGTTCTTTTCGTGACCGTTTATGGATCCCGATGCGTAGCAAATTGGCTGACCTTCTTGCATCAACACTGCCCCTTTGGCATAATTGCTTGCATCCAAGGTTCAGGGTTTCCCGAAGTCCGAAAACTTAAGAATTGGATGTCTGATGATGTTTAATTTCAGTGTTTCGAACGCTTGGATATATTCTAGATCATGGATATTAATTTTTTTATCCTTTATTAAATATTTTATCACTGGGTGGGCTATATTCGAATAATGTTTGACGAACTTTCGATAAAAGCCTGTGGCTCCTAGAAATCCTTTCAACTTTCAACTTAGGTTGTTTGGATTGGGTTTCATCCCCTCTGCTGTTAACACATGTCCCAAAAATTCAGTATCCCTTTTCATGTAGGAACACTTGTCGAATTGTATATTAAATTGTGTTCAGCGCGTTTTTGCAAAATCAGTCTTTACGCTTGCAGATGTTCTTTTAGGCTAGTTGAAAAAATTAAAATGTCGTCAAGGTAGACGTTTTATTCAAGTAGTCTCTAAGTATATCGTTCATCAGCCGTTCGAAGGGCGGGTTTTTCCTTCCTTCCTTCCCTACGATCGATCGATGATCGGGTTCATCTTAATTTATGAAGTATACCGTCAATATTTGGTAACAGATACTAATCATCGATGGTGATCTCGTTCCATTATCTGTTATCCATACAGAGCCGACATTTTTGTTGTCCTGAATTATCTAGTTTTGTGGAAACTATCATGATTGGCGACGCATATCTACTATTGGATTGCCTAATTATTCCCTGTTCTTCCATCGTTTTTACCCGCCACCTTACTTCCTCCTCATGCTTCGGAGGTCGCCGATATAGTTTACGTTCAGAGGTTGGTCGACGGTTATTCTTATTTCATGCACGCCTGATATATTTAATGCCTTAATTGTGTTAACAGCTTTCGCATCTCTCTGCCTACCTCTTCATTTAAATCACTCAGATCTACATCTTATGCATCTCCATTAAGTTCAAAGCAATCAAAAGTCACTTTGGGATCATTAGAGTAAAGTGGAATTTTCGTATCATTTTTAAGTGACAGCGTTTGTTATCATCGAAAGTCTTAACAATCTTACTTAAAAGGTCCATCCCTATGAGAATATTATATGGTTATTCCCCTAAATCCCTTTTATACCACCTCCTTTTGAGTCATAATTATATATGCTGTTGTAATATTATTTATGGTTTGGCGTTTCATACTTATTCTTTCAAATAATTTAAATTTACTATGATACAATCTACTTAGTTGGAGCTTATGATGGTTATATTTTTTTCCATCAATCGTTAAATCTATACAAATTTTGTCTCGCGGCCTAGTTTAGAATAAACTCCGATTCTATGTTATAGATCTCTTCCTTGCGAACGTTTTCCTGATTATTCTGGGTAATTTGTCCTAGCTCCATTGGTTGCGGTTGCTGCTGCGCATTTCTAAATTGACCTGACTGGTTAAAAACAGGCTGTCTTTGTTGGTACTGGCTATTAAGTCAGTACTGTCCCTGTTGAAAGTAGTTATTTTCTCGGTACTATCCTGATGTTTGTTGGTAATTGTTATTAGGTCTCTGTTGTGCCTGTGGAAAATTGTTATTGTATTGGAATTGTCCTGACGTTTGTCTTTATTACCCTGAGTTTGACCTGTGATAATTTTTACTGTTATTCCTATTATTCTGATAACTGTAACTGGGCATGTTTCTCCTATCTTGATTGGTAAATTCGTTTTCAAAATTAGTATCGTCATACCCCACATAAGTATATAAAATATTTTTTATTTTGTATATATCATATTCGTCTTTAATTTCTCTTGACAAGTTTCCTGATACCAATTGTATAATACGATTAGCTCATTTCATTTCATTTATTGTTCATTATTATCATACAGCTTACATCTTTCTTAAACATTAAATATTTAATCTAATCTAGCTATAATTATAGAACTATTTTATGAGAATAGTTAGTGACATTTTATATTTAATAGAAAATAGAAATAAACGCCACTTCAATTTATTGTAATTCAGTGTGGGGTGTACAAAGCAAATGTTAGTTAAATATATATTGATAACATCTATGTTCAATAACAATTAAAAAAAAACAAAAAAATATACAATTTAAGCGTGCGGAAGCAAATAATGATCTTGGGAATACTATATAATAATTCCGATATTTAATAATTCAGATATTTAAATATGGAAGCGCAACAGAATTTCGATTTGATTATGGTCAAAGTTTAGAAGCCACAGCTTTAATTTCTTCAAAAACGCGGTAAGATTCCTAGTTATTTTTATTTCTATAGGAAGCTTGTTAAACAATCTGCATGAAATGATTGAGTAGAAGTTTCTGTAGCTAGTGGTTCGAAACGCGGGAACACAAACAACGTAGTTTGTACTACTACGTAAGTTCTGCCGGTCGAAGATTGGGCTTTGCATGTAACCACCTCTCGCAAAGAAAACTTTCATTACTTTATAATAAAACAAATGTTTCACAGGCAAAATATTCAAGGCCTTAAATAGATGCATACTGTGAGAAAAACGATTAGTTTTACAAACTTTCCTTATGGCACATTTTTGAAGGACAGTTAACTGTTGGAGTTTATTGCGATACGCACCACCCCAACAGCTAATACCATATTGCATTTTTGAATGGAATATGCCATTATAAAAAAATTTTAAGGTACGTATGGAACAGTACTTCATGAGCCGGTAAAAACAACGAATGGATGATAGTAGATATTGCTTTAAACACAAGATGTGTTTGGACCAACTCATATTTTGGTCAATGATGACACCAAGGTATTTAAAATCCTCCACAATTTCAATTTTAAAGCAATCTCCACTACAATTTACTTCATTACTATTGTTATTATTGTCATTAATTTTCCTACACTTACAGTCAGATAAACTTTGTTTAATACAATCTGATGCATGCAATATAATGTCTAAGTCCGGGGGTTCTTGCAAACTTAGGCTAAAAAAAATGAGCTTGGTTTTGTTACTAACGATCAATTTGTGTTTCGCAAACCAACGTCTTAAGATGTGCACATCATGATTTATATCGGCAATCAAATTCAAGGGGCTTACTGAGCTAAAGGCAATACCAAGATCATCTGCAAAAGCGCTAATTTTGCCTATGAATGATTGCTCGAATAAAGAGTTTATATAAATAAGGAACAAAATTGGGCCAAGCACAGATCCTTGGGGTACACCAAGATTGGTCACTTTCAAGTTACTGGTATTTTCTCCAATTTTAACTCTTTGCGTTCTATCTTTTAGATACGACTCAAACCATTTGAGGATAAACCCACGAAAACCTACTTTTTCCAATTTATCCAAAAGAATGGTATGGTTTACTATGTCGAAGGCTTTTGTAATATCAACAAAGAGACCAGCACAAGACTTTTTGCCATCCAAACCCTTATGAATATATGAACAAAAATCTAGTAGAGCATCTTCAGTAGAAAGGCCTGCCCTAAACCCAAACTGCAAAGGACTAAAAAAGCGTATTCTATTAAGAAAGGATAGAATTCTAGTTTTAACTGCTTTCTCGAACACCTTTGAGATTGAAGACAGTAAGGAAATTGGTCTGTAGTTTGTTTTATCCTTCTTGTTACCCTTTTTGAACAAAGGAATGACAAGTGCAGATTTTAACTCCTCAGGAAAGTTGCCGGATTCAATGCTCAAATTGAACAGATGTGATAAAATATCTACAATGTTAAGCGCAGTTTTCTTAAGAATAAAATAAGTGATCCCATCTATGCCACATGAACCCGAATTCTTTAGAGAATTTATTATTTTTAGAAGTTCAAACCCTCTTATTGGCTCGAAAAAGAAACTGTTCGTGGTGTTAGTGTTTTCATCAAGCCCATTCCCAGTTTCAGTGCGGCAATTACAAAATGAGGCAACGGTACCCGAAAAGGATGATTGTCCTATTGAAGAAAAGTATTCACAAAAAATATTGGCTATAGCTATAGAATCCGAAATATTTATATTTCCGTTTTTCAACATGATCGGCTCGGCAGAATTGCTAACATTACGATTGACAATATTATTGACTCCTTTCCATTCCTTTTTGAGATTCCCTCTCGCCTCCTGCAACTTGCTTGTATAAAAACCATCTCGTGAGTTACGAATTAACTTGTTGATTTTTTTACTCATATGGACAAAACGACTTTTCAAGTTTGTATTTAAGGGATGTTTGAAGCATTTTTTTTGCAACTTGTGTTTCAGTTTTATTTTCTTGAGAAGATTTCTGGTAATCCAAGGCTTCAATCTAGTTTCTGATTTTCTCATAGTAAGGATGCAGGTTGATGAGCATATATGGTTCTTCATGATTTTAATAAAGATTTCATAAGCTTTAGAAGCATCTAATTCAGCATGAACTTTCTCCCAATTTTCGAGGCGCAATTTAAAGTTTAGTTCATCAAAATTGATTCTGGACAACTTGGGAGGAGACATTTTCCTCGTATACTTAATTTTAGGTTTTTTAACAAAAGTCCAGTCATACAATGATCTGTTATTTGAAGATCAAAATTAACAGCGGCTACGGAATTCGGGGGTATGTACGAGAAACGACCATGCACATGGTCAAGACAAGTACTAGAAACGAGTCTAATTGGTTTGTTTATAAAAGAAGTAAGACCATGCTCGGATAAGAGAGCGCTATAAGAATCAACCGTTGCGTTGAAACTAGAGTATCTATGTTGAAATCACCTAAAATTACTAGGTTTTCCATTCTCTCATTTCTCAGAAAAACGGAAAATTCATTGAAAAACAAATTTACGGGCTGTGAGTGTAGCCTATAAACACAAATAAAAGAGAATCTTTGATTGCAAATGTTGCATGAAAGTTTCAAGATATCAGCACTCATAAGACTTAAACGTATTACATCGCACTCAATCGAATCTCTTACAAAAACTCCCACTCCACCAGCAGAATATGAATCATTTGTATTAGCAAAAAAGTTATTATTAGGAATCTTGTAATCCTCAATTTCGCAAGTGTAAATCCATATTTCAGATACAAATATAATTTCGGGTAACTCTACAAAAGCTTCCAGATTTCCAACTAATAAATCGAAATTCCGTCGCAAACTACGTATGTTTTGGTGCACAACAAAAAATGATTTTTCACTTAAATTACTTTCAAAAACTCTATCACAATTGGTTCTTATGGTTTTAATAGTGAGGTTGTTGTTTAAAGGATCAATGTTGTTGTTCATTATGTTTCTTGAAGTTCTGCTAGATCTTCAAAGGATCTGATAGTAATAACCTCACCATTATCCACCTTCTTTAAAAGTATCTGAGGATTTTGGAACCATAAATACTTAAATTTTCTCTCATTTTTACATTTTTTTGCTGCCATAAATAACGCCCTAGTATATTTAGTAAAAGAGTCATTAATAAATATATTATTCTTACTACCTTCAACAAAAATCGAAGAATTAAGCTTTCTCTTTGCATTTCTTTTGCTTATCATAATCTTTCTCTTCGCCTCATGCGAAGTGAGATACACACACACGATGTCTCGATATGTTCCATTTGAAGTTGATGTTAAGTGCCTTTTCTGCATACGCTTTACGTAGCATTTTTGAATATCCTCGGCAAGTAATGAAACGTTCAATGCATCAGCGAAGACTTTTTGCACTCTCTCCATTGCATTGTTATTATTAATTTCGGGTATTCCAACGATTTCTACGACATTCTCCAACTGCTTCTGCTCCCTCCAATTAAGTTTGCTCTCTAGATTAATTATCTTCGATCGCAGTGTTTTGTTTTTATCGTTCAACTGCTGGACCGTGCTCAGAAAGTCACTGTTAATTTTTTTCAGAATAAGAATTTCCTCATAGAGAAGTTGAAGGGTTATTGAACTGCTGGACAGTTGTGAGTGCGGGTTTCTTGTTCTTGTACTCGTTTCCCTCGATGATTCATGTTCGCTTTCAGCATCGCTTCGCAGAGTAGAAGTCGCTCGCTAATTAACTAGAATTTGACATAATAGAATTATGTCAAATTTTCTTTATCGCCCTTTGATATGTCAAATTTCTTTCATCCAATGAACAGCACTACTTGGTGTTAGTGCGTTATTTTGAATTGCTAGTGTCGCTTGTTGTTCGTTCATTGCTTCCTCGATTAGTTTCTGCCAATTTCTGTTTCTTAATTTTGAAGGTAGTCACTTGTTTGGGTCCTCTGTCAAGGTGAATTTGACTTGGTACACACTAGTCACTATTTAATTTTTATATTCTTTCAGTTTTATCATAGGTTCTACGACAATTTACGTTTGACTTGATACACACAAGTAACTGATTAAATTTTTACTTTCACTTCACGATTTAATATCAATTTTAGCTGGATTACCGATTTAAGTTCGTTCTCGTATGGATTCCTAACGTATTAAAGGAATCCTACCGACTGCGCCAAATAAAAAAGAAGATTTTTCAATCCATAAAAAAAATGTTTATTTTTTATTCTATTTATTAACGTCAAAATTAAGAATACTTCAACGACATACAGTGAACCGAACACGTTTGAATGAATTTCACTTTTTTATATTTACTTTGCTGTTGCAAGCTCAGCTGTCGAATTCCTCGCTATTTTCCCGTGGGACCGGGTTAACTTGCACTGTCAGTGCCTATATCGGTGCGCGTGGAAAATAGAAAAATAGAAAAAACTAAAGCAAGGGCATACACGGATTTCGGTAAATGAACTTATTTGGAACAAAAAGAAAAAGAAGAGGAATAAAAGAAAATGACGTATATTATATTACAGAGAAGATTTAAGAGCGCGAGTGCTCTATGGGACATGTAACCTGTATGACGGCTATTACACACACCATAGTTGCGCTGTGCAATTCTTGGTGATTTGCCTTTGAAATCTCATTCCGAGATGCGCACGTTATTATACGAAGATTTTTTGATGCGCTAGAGCTGCGCGTTATTTTGACAGTTATCTATTATTTTGTAATCGCTGTTCGCACATGAAGAACTTGTTGATGAAATTTTATATATTTATAATGATGCTTTTGAGACAGGGAATGAAAAAAGAATCTTGCAAAACATGCAGTGTGTAATAGCGGTATATGGGAGTGTAACATTTTGCAAGAACTTACTCTGTTTAAAGGGATTCTATTTAAGTTGGGAGACCAGCTGCATGGGGACACAAACTTAATTAAGATCACGATCCAACGCTTTGTCGTCAATTCGCTAATTTTTGTTTGTTTGCAGAATTTAAATTGTTGTTTCGACATAAATATTGTGAAAGACCGCTGTTGTGAACTCCTTGCCCAATGTATTTTCGAAATTATTTCTGCGACCTTGTACGATGCACTTTCATCAAGTTTGTTAGCCTTTGAAATAATTGTACCTATGCTCGGAATATTAAAGCATGATTATCTATGACCTTTTGGAGAGAGTAAATAATGGAATGCCCTCAATTTAATACGGTTTCAATCGTAAAGTTAGTTTTCATAGTGACAAGGCAGTTGAATACTATAAATTTAATTGATTTTGAACTTTTTTCATTAGGAAACTAAATTGATTCTCATTGAAGAAGTGAAAGCGTGTGTTTTTCCACAGTTTTTTGCTCATAACAGTTTTAAAACCCTGTCATATTTAACCAAAAGCTTCAAGGTGTTCTTTATGCACACGCGCGAATGAAACTAATTTGGATTCGAGTCGGATTACTGGACCTAGAAACGTGGAGATATGTACAAAAATTCAATTCCGAAAATCGGACCGGAACTTCATGATGGGGGAATTTGTGTAATGAATGTCAAAATGTGGTAGTGTAACGACGCATCGAATGTTTTATAATTTTTTACCCAACCAAACGAGTCACTTTCATGCATACGGGATTTTCTATCATGGCGTCATTTTTCTCAATACGAACACATCAAAGTAAATTCGTACGTTAAAAGGTGTGCTTTTGTGAATTTCTTTAATAAAACCTAAAGTAAAATAAAGCATGACATTTGAAGACTATTGTATAGCATATTCACGCAGAAATATTTAAAAATACGCAATGGCAGTAATTATTCGGACGTGTCTCGGAAAAAAATAGAATTGCGGTGTCCCTCATAACTAGGTGCTGGATCACCTGAAATCAAAAACTCAATGTTCATTCGTTATATAAGTTTTCCTTAGGTAATGCTGGGAGGGTATTTCGAAATTTTAATTTTTCACTCTTTCAGAACATTTGAACGCAATTTTTTGCAAAAAAAAATCAGCTTATTTTAAAAATAAATTATTAATAAATTAAAAAATAACTCTCCAACGTCACCTCGTAAATTATGTGCAGAAATAGTGTTCCAAATTTCTAAAGGACCGGTGAAGTTGTTTTGAAGTTATGGTTTTGAAGTATGAATAAATAGATAAAATAAATTGCTGTTTCTTTGAATTTATGTTTTAAGTATGATCACGAAAAGACTTAAAAATTTTTATGAAACACGGATTAAGCCTGAATTTCTAAGAGAAGATAGATAAAGCCTTACAGAAAATGCATATTTTTGCTATGAATCTAGACTCTGATTCAGATCTGAGCGATGCGAATTGTTTGATATAACAATTATTAATAATTTGCGAAGTAAAAGACTGGTTAGATCGCGACCAAATCATTTTCATATGTTTGGAGAAACGGATTTGTACAACTCTTTCGTCTCTCAAAGTCATCCGCTTTCAGCATTTTAGAGCTTATCCAACCACACATTAAAAATTAAACGCTCTGGCAAGTTGATTGATTTTTTCACGTCGGTGCAAGGTGTAACCGTCATGTTAATTAGAAGAGTTATCAGCGCCAAATCGAGTCAGTATCACTGGCATCATCTATACATTGTGGCGCTTGAAACGGACGTGCACGGATTACATACACGCCCGTTTCCATGCATTATCTATAATAATAATAATATTATTTAATAATTTAAGGAATATTGGTTAAGCAGAAGAGCAGATGTTTCTGATCACTGATCAGTATTAGTATCAGTATCAACAGTATCCAGAGTAGTTACTACTGTTACACAGCAGATAGCATTGCTAAGAACTCACTTCATTGTTTTACCGATAATGCTTGTTTACATTTTTTGCGACAATAGGTGCAACATAAGATCTTGGGTTTGTGTGTATCCGTCCTTGGTTCTGTAAATTTGAGGCGTTTGCCATATAACCTGCAAACAAATTTGCTTTGAGCTGAATGGTTACTTATATCAGTCAATAAAAAGCTTCCTTGAAAAGGTCTTCAAATAAAGCGGTTTTCCATTGAATAGCAGGTCAACATTTGCCGGTTCATTAAGTTAATTTTATTATTATGGAAATGATAATGAATTAATTCGTTTCTATTTTATTTTTGAATTCTCTTAGGAGTTGTTATTGTTATCCATTGGTGATGGATAACAATACGAGATGGATTACCACACGATTTCATGTATTCAACATCTTTTTTTAGATAGATAGATAGATCTTTATTGTAGCGAAAACTAATATTCTTTTATAAAAGATTTAACTATTGCACATTATACAGTGATTTGGCATATTGCTACCTTACAACTGAAATATTAATAAAAAACTTTACACAATAAAATATCACAGACCTTAATTTACCTTTGAAAGGAAAAGCTTCTTTAAAAACCTTCATACAAATGTTGATTCGAGAGGAGAGAGGCGGTGGTGGCAAACAATACTTGATTGCAAGATTATTTATCACAGAATTTAAATAAATAAGTCATTAACACATTCTGTTATAAATAAGTAAATAAATAAATAGACTAATTTATAAATACATAATTTATATACATAAATTAACTAATTTATAAATACATAAGAAAATAAATAATAAATATATATTAAATAGATAATTAATAAATAATAAGTAAATAGAATAAAAGAAAAAATAAATAAATATGTAAATAAATAAATTAATAACTAAATAAGTTAAATAAATAAATACACAGATAAATAAATATGTTACGAAAAATAAACATAACAAACTGGACTAGAAATCAAATAAAAATAATTAACAATAAATAAATATCCTGAAATCAAGTGATTGTCTACATGACCAAACATAGCGTTCGGATAATTTATTGTCTAATAGGTACTTTGTTTATATTAACGATCAAATGCAGCTCGTCAGTTCCAAAAAACCAAGGTAAATTCAAAGTCATTTTCAAAAGCTTGTTTTGCATTACTTGCAATTTTCGTATAAGACTTTTTGCGCAATTACCCCATACAGGGGACCCATAGAAGAGAATGGATCGGATTATAGCTTTAAAAATCATTAGTTTATTGTCAATGCTTAATTTAGACATGTTATTCAGTGATTTTGACAAAAGTGTAATGAAAAAGATAATACAACCATAATAATTACTTTTCGTTGAACAGTTGCGATAAATTTTCTGCTAACGTACAGAATAATTCATTTTGTTTATATTTAAATTCAGGTTTGTAAGGGATCCGCACTACTCGATAATCCGGAGAAAACTGGAAAACTGATCTTTCCAAACTTACCACATAAATTTTTAGTTCAATTGTCAACGATATTTGCCTTAGAGATAAAAAGATGTCATTGAATTCAGGTGCTTCTTTTGAAGGATCTTCAATAATTACACTAGCAAAATACCATATAAATTTTGCGGCACAAATGCTTCTTATGATTTTTTAATGACCGCAATTAATCAATAGGTCAATAAATAGTAGTCAAAAATTATATGTATATTTAATTAAAACCACACAATATAATTTAGTTTGGTCGCATTTTTATGGTTTCACTTGGGAGGAAATGTCAAGCTTAATTTTCTTGTACCATTTGAATATACATATTCCCGCAAAACACATTTAAATATACATTTTGGCATAGACAATATAATATAGTTATTGTTTAGTTGTACTTACTTTGACATATATAATAAAGTCTTATCGTGATAAAGCCATAGGTAATGGTTGGGTATACTCATTTCGTGAAATGTTACTTTTTTTGCATTTTTAAAAAAACAATCTGGTCTCCATATACTATGTAACCAGTCGACATCTAATATTCTATATTCTTCACTCATGTTTTCTGGAAGTCGTAATCGTGGATCGCGCCAACTTTGAGCAAGGAATATGTCCGTCACGTACGTCTATAAATTTTATTCAAAACTAATGTTGAATGAAATGATTATTTATGTTTCCATATTACCATCGACTCTTCGTTTATCGAATCCAAAGATAACACTGTTACATGAAAATAAACAACAGTCGGCTGTCCTAGTAATTTGGGAGCTCTATTCTTATCATAATTTTTTGACGGTATAGGCAAGATATCCGGCAAAGACAAACTTGATTCAAACAGCGATACCAGTTCTGCGCTCTCAGTATTGTCAATGCTTACGTTGCTGAAAAGAAATAACAAATGAATCAAGTAAAAATGTTGATTGAAGATATGCATAATGTACATGTCTTTGGAATAAGCAGAAAATAATAATGATAATATTTAGTAATAATTGTGAAATGTAAAGATTTGCACGTCGATGAATTCCATATGAGGATTTGTTAATAGACCCTTGATATTAAAGTAAATAAACATTTTTGAAACGATTTCAGTACGACCAATAGCATTGACAAACTTAAGAGCCAGTGCGTAACTTGAACTATGTTCTAACAACATATTTTTAAATATGGTATTATTTCAAACTTGCTGTAATAACACTTCCCACCATACTCCGTCTTATTTTATGATCTGATTTAAAAAATCTGTATAAACTCGAATCTGAAATATTCAATTAAATGAAGTTTTCACCTTTCACAATTAAAAACAATGAAATCGCCTTTAGGCAGGCTTAGGTCGTTTTAGGATAAAACTTACACAGGCATAAAATGATTTGTTGAAAATTATTTTATTTTATTTATTGTGCTTGGGTGTCTGAATTACATTCCGGACGCTTGCTTGCATTTCGATTTGCCTTGCGGTCCTGAAATATTCACCAAATGTGAGCTACGTTGTCATATCGAGCTTCTGGAGTCGGTAAATAAGTCTTAAGCTTGGAAGGTGGTGTTATGGGTGATGCCATTGGGCGAGCTGTGGTTTTTTTGACTTCTGTCGAAATCAACCTCAATGAATCAACGTCAGTGAATGTCACAACATTCAATTGGTGGAAAAGATAAATTTCCATTTCAGTATCTTGATTGAGTTTTCATACGAATATCATAGCGACCAACAAGACCATATCCATCAGATCGAAACCGCCCATAAATCGATTGTACTCTTCTATACTAATTTATACTAATATTATTAAAAGGTTATGTTTATAAGTTTGTATGGATGAGTTAATCTTCAAAACAACCAATCCGATTTCAAAATTTTTTTCACCACAACTCACAACAGACCTTCAAAACTAACTTTATCTCATTTTACTCAAAGGGGTTGAGTTTTTTTTACGAACGTTGCTTAGTCGGTTAAAGATATATTATAACATTCTATGGAAAAGTTTAAAAATTAAAAAAATTCAGCAAATAAGCCTGCGACGACCTGCGTTCTTTAGAAGAGCTTAAGAACTGAAGTGCAAGCGACATATTCATCGGAGTATGCTCGGTCAACTTTTCACTTGGCCATTTCAGCATCACTTGATAATTTTATATTTGGCACTCTTTTAGATCATATTGTTCCCAAACTATATATTCCAAGGCTTGTGAGGTACGGGAGCAAACCCAATTACGTGTTTATGTTATCAAACTAATCAATGTGGTTATCTGGAATTTTGATGGACATTTGAAGATGCTCCAAGATCGGTTAATTTTTAGTACCACATTGTCACCTGCAACGAAGCGAATTTAACAAGCATTTGAGAAACTCATATGGTGACATAAAACAAACATGTGGGTTCCCCATTTATGTAGTTAGTTTGGCTTGCAATAAAGGGTGGTGCTCCCGCCCATTTTGTAGCACACATCTTTTCATCAACCCAAAGTCGATGCAGCATCAGATTACACACAAAGCGTTAGATGAAATGTGTTATTACTGGTCTTACTCTTACTCCGTGCAAATTGTCATATCCACGCTGGAGTCATAGTCCAATCGTTATTGAAATGAAATAAGTGTCCCACTCGTTCGAATCTTTTTCGAGTCATTGAGGTTCGGATTCATTCGAATAAATGTCTTCCACAGTAAGATCCAACATTTGCGTAATGAAAAACGGACATTGGATATTGGAAGAAAATCGAGTTTCAATCTTCTGCTGGCACGCATACAAATTCATTTCATCAACCAGAGTTTGGAGGAATTCATCTGGCACAAAGTAGAGAAAATCATCAAATGGTGTTTTCAAAGCCTTTACATTACTCATTTGCCCCGCGAAAAATGATTTCGTTTTCGTGCACCTACACATTTTTTTACCCACAGTTAAAATAGTATTCAAGAAATCAATTAAGTTGACGTGGAAGGTAATTATACTCTTGGTGCCTATTGACTAAAGCTCGAAAGTTCATGCTTTGTATTTGCGGCATCCTATATTATAAAGTGAGTATGTCACACCTATACAGAATGTTAACGGAAAAAAATATGCAAAATCATCTGGTTCCTTAGCGTAGTGGGTTGATGCATGGATCACTTTTTTGCAGTTTGTAGGTTCTAGGTTCGAATCTGGCTGGAACAGTTTGTTTTTGTTTTCTTTTTTATACGCAATACTATTTTTTATTGTTTTGCTTAGCATGACTACACACACATACACATATAATAAACATTATGGCGGGGACGCATAAGCATAAGCAAACCCGAAAAAAGGAGCAAAAAAAACATTAGATCTTCGACGAATGATTACAAAGTGATTTACGATGAAGCACGAAGTGAGCTTCATGATTACTAGACAAGCAAAGAACCTGAAGGCACATGGGATTTTCTACGAATGCAATGGATGGTAGTGACAAGAATGAAACCAAAGGATCGTTCGGCAACACGAAGTGTTACTTTTTTTTTACAAAAAAAAAGTCAAAATAAGGATCGGGGTGGTAAAAAAGTGTAAGGTAATGATTAGATTATATGACATACAGGTAAACGTCCGCCCATATTAAAACACCACAAATCAAATGTCACAGTAAAATTGCTTTGCTTGTTTGGCTCAACATATAGTACATTGCAATCCGAAATATGCAAATGGTTGTCATTTTGTCATACAATCTAATCATTATAAGCTCAGTTTTACTGGGTAAAAATATTCTGACAAAATTTTCCTATGTTTCCTTGTCAGTGTCAAAACGACAACATTTTGTCAGATTTTCTGATCTCAATTTTTTACTGGAGGGGGTGAATATGTAAAGTATGGGGTATGCACAAAGGCGACTTTTTTGGATGTGACTTCTCATGTAAGTGTTTTCCTCGAAAATATGTTGGGAAATCTAATATATAAAAAAAATATTTCGAAATAAAGTGCAGCCTTGTCTCTCAATATTTTTAATTCATTCAAATTTTGTCACATAAAAGGCAAGTAAAATAAACTTTTTGCCAGGCAAATGCCCCGCTCGGATAAAGATTTAGCGAAATTTGAGGCAGAGGTCGTACATAGTTTTTATTGATTATTTTCTTATTTCAAATCTACCGTACCTAATGTGAATAAGTGCGGCACAAAGAAAATATAGCGGGTCCGATCGAAGACTTAAATCCGAATCCCATTTAAAATGATGCATGAAGTTGAACAGGAAAGTGTGTGAGGTGCACAATGCATAGAATTTCAAGTGGTGATTCATCATTAGTTTCACTATGGCAATTCAAAAAATAGAAAAAAATACGCAATAATTTATCAAGATTTAACGAAAAATCTGTCGTTTCACAAAACGCTAATGATGAATCACCACTTGAAAGAGGCTTATTGGTTCGCAGCTAATCTGATCCAAATAACCCAAATCAAAGAAAAACTTAAGGGATAAATGAGTTTGACCCAAATTTATATCCAAAGAGGTCAAAGTTATGGTATAAATATTATTAATGAATTAAATTAGCAAATATGTACTTTGAAGAAAATTGCCATGAGCCAAATAATTCTTAATTAAAAACAAAAAAAAAAAATATAACTGACAACACACGGAAGTGGAAGGGGGATAATTCAACACCTTTAGCCGACGCTTTCTTCGTTAGTTCATCAGTTTTAAAGTTAAAGAAATTCATGGCGTTTACCATAATATTAACAATTCATTAGAAAAATGTGTATGTCATTCTTCCTGTCGTATGATAGGCTTTTCTACTATTGCATCATAAATTCGATAGAATTCATCAAACAGAGTTCAAGTCACAACTCGTCGCCTGAGCAAATGACACCTAGGCCGTCGAATTTGTCATTATCCTCGAAATCATCTTCACCGTCAGTGTCTTCACAGCATGAAAAAGATTCTATCAAATCAGCTCTATGGCGATCTGTCATCTTCGACAGGTTCTTCAGAGATCTCCTTGATATTGCTGTGTGAAACGCAATGAACTAGTAATGAGGAACTAACAAAAAAAAACGCAATGAATAAGTCATAAGGATCTAACAAGAAAAAAACCAGTCCACTGCCCGAGGCCGCCCCTAGATTTTTCACAGCACACTTCTTAAATCAATAAAACAACATTTGATTTACTTTCATGTATTTTTTTAAGATATAACTTCTTAAAATAAGAATTTTTTAAATGAACAAAAATCAGGTGTGAAATAAAAATATTATTGAAAAAGACTTTTTTTATTTCCAATAAATTTAACTTGCAAACAAGATTAGATTCAATTTTTCTAGATTATATAAGAAAAGTACCTTAGCGAATAACGAAGTTTACCTTGTCCTCTTAATCCTTTCCTCTAACATTATAAAATTGATATAATTGGCACAGTCGGCTTACACGAAAAATAATATTAAAAGCTTAGTAGACTTTGAGGCCCCTAATAATTTAATTGATAAAAAGCAAAGAAACCAAAGCATTTGCATTTATAATTAAAATACCTTAAGCCTACATGTATAAGCCAGCCAAGGCTGACAAGACATGCTTTGTAACTGCCTTAAGGGCACCAAAGATTAATAAAGGACGACAGAGTTCTACCCTTAGTCCAGCCCCCAATAGTGTTGATGTTGCTGTTAGACATCTGTTTGGCTATCTGATACCGCCCTTCTTAACCTTAGAGTCTCCGCTGATTTAATCGGGACGCCTTAGTTGTAGATGACTCGCCCGTCCACAGCTTTGCAGGCCACGTGGAAGAGTACTACTAATCTATCGTGAACCAAGCCTCTTCTATCGAGATAGAGGAACGTTTCAGGGGGAGCCGTTAAGGCGCACTGTCATTGGGATAAAAAACCCCGAAAATCAAGTTGTTGTTCGAAGTCATTGGTCTTGCAACATTACTTCGAATAGGCGTTATCAGAAAATTATTCACTCTGATCAGACTTACCCCGTTACAATAGAATATTTTGTACTCAGACTCTGGAGTTCTAATATATATAAGTGGAGACAAGCCCTAAGACATAATTTCTCGAAAGCCTGAATCTTTTCCATTAAGCCCGCTCCCACGTTGAACCACACGGGACACTCACAGACAAAAACAGGCCGAAAAAGGGCCGTGTAACAAATCCGTTTACCTTGCCATCAAGTTGACTGGTGTGAAACAGTCTCTTTGTCAAGGCAAAAGCCGTTCATATGTTTATATGTGTTTGTTCAAATACAAATACTGATTCAGCCATATCTCAAGGTATCTTATAACATGGCAATTCGTCAGTGGCCACCACTTGTTTCTAGTATTTCTAGAGGCCCTCCTCGGAGCAGAATGGTCTCGGACTTTTGGAAATTGATCTTCAACTTCCAATCGTTGCAACATCCCTTAATCTGATCGAAGTCACGTTGTTACAGACTTATGTACAGGTACAGCAGATATCTGTACCTTAGATGTTTAATGAACTTATTTACGTGTTACTGAACCGAAGATAACAGGAGATCTTCTTTTGAAATATACTGAGGATGAATTCCCTCATTGGCGATGAAATCGTTTGCCAAATAATCGTCATTGAACATGGTAAAACCAGTGTTTTCCGATGGCCAGTGCACGATGTCATTTCGCAGATAGAAGGTAGAAGTACACATCTTGAAACGTCAGTACAATTACTTCAGCTTTTTCCTTAGGATCTCTGATCACAAAAAATTTGTCACCTTTGATCGCTTACACTGGATCTATGCCTGCTGTCACAAGAACTTGTCCGTTATCTTTAGTTCTGGGGAGCTTAAGACATGAAAGCTCATTCTGATATTTCTTTCAAAAGAATTTAATGATTTTCGGGAACATACTAGGGTTGCTAGCCTTAGCAGTCCGGATTTAATAAATTGCAGCTGATAGTTTTAATAAATCAATTGCTGTGGAGCGTGCTCTTCATTGTTCGGGAGAAGCATGTCTACCGCATCCTACTGTAATTGTAAGAGTGCATTTGAACATACTCATCCAACTCCGCAATATCGTTGGGAATCGTTACTACACGAATGCGTTAGGACAGTTTGTTGTTCGTCGGTCCATGTCAGTCAGCTGAATACGTTCGTCAAACAGCATTAGTTCTATGTAGAAGCCTGATCTGGGATAATAAGGACTGTTCTTCACATTAAATCGACTCCATACTCATCACTATTTTGAAAACACTAATTGAACAGAATGTTCCCTTAAGTATTTGGCGTTTGTTTGTCGTTTAGATCCCCGGCCATGAGGTTATAATTCTCCTCCGAACCGAGACGTAAGAATGTAAAAGTGTAGCAACGCAATGCAGTTCCTTTACTCGACCTAAGAGCCATTCGCCAGGAAGTTAATTTTCATCGCGAATCAGCACAAAGGAGTTCGGGGTTAAGTTTTTGGCCTCGTGCTTCCATTTACTTCTCTGCTAAAGAGTGGAAATGCTTTCGAAATACTCGTTAAAGTCGATCAATGAACAGAAGTTTTTTAAGGTGGTTAACATTTGTGGAAAATGTTTCAGTTCAGGTATGGAAAATAATTGGCATAAGCAGTTCAATATCCTTCAATCTGTCATACATTGCAACAAAGGGTCTGGTGCTTAAACAAGTTTCGATTTCAATAGTAAAATTTGAGCTTGCCCGACCGGTAAAAAAGAACACCCGATTACTCACCGCAGATGGTATTCGATGGACTTTACGTTGGCTATCCGAATTTGGGGTTGACGGAGATATAAAATGCCTGTTAATAGCGCCCCTGCTGGCGTGGTTTCGCAACTACCCTTGATTGCCTGAAAATTTTGTTCAATTATCGCTGCACAAATCAACGCATCTCTCTCTTCTCGAAATAAAACGCTTTGGCTGAAAAAACAAATCCGTCGATCAACAGGGGACCATTTCTATTTGTATATCCATTGTGTACGAGTAAATAGATACAGCAATGTACACATTCTACCTTCTGCACCCATTCTTCCACCACAGTCTAGCCAGCAACAAGTCAAGCATAATCCACACCGGTTTCAAAAAGAACCTTTTCTCCTTGAATCCTTGGAGCCGGAAGGTTCCCCATATAATGAGTGACAGCCTTACCACTGTGTTGTTGGACATAGCCGCCATGAGACATGTGAAGAATAGCGAGCTCTATGCGGCTGCGCGGACAACTCTGCTCAGCGTTTACATGCCGGGGATCTTCAAGAAATTTCTCGAGGCAGCAAGGACCCACGACAACAACAACATCAGCAACATGGCCAATGATGAAATACCAGAAGTACACAAATACCTCAATGCAATGCAATGATATTGCAAGAGGCCCTCTTCCCTCTCGACGTCGAAGAAGGACCAGCAACATTCTACGATGAAGTAGACACTACCCACCACCGCGGATGAGGCCGCATAACAACACGCAACACATCAACATCACCCGGATTTGAACAACCCGAGATTCAACCAACAACAACATTTAAATTTTTTTCTCAAATGTATTTATTTATAAGAAAAGCCAATGTATTTCACTGGGCCCCTTTTGTTGAGCCAGCACCTATTTAAGAAAAACATTGTAAATTAGATTTAAGAACAATTGTATATATTATGTTCAATAAAATGTTAATGTTAACAAACAGTTAACACTGTGTTGTTGACAGACAACGCAGTGCCGTGTTACGCCCTTCGATATTTCGAGTTCCCAGAATCCAAAAATTACGCCGAACAATTTCATATCAGGTTTGTACATTAAGACTTTAAACTTTTATAGAACTTACAATATTCGGCTCAGAAAATTACATCAAAAGTTTTAAAGAGTGAGACTAAGGTGCAATTTAAAATGAACATTTCTGACCACAATAGAAGAAGCATGGTTAAAAACATGGTATCAAACAGAGAAGTTGAATGGGGAGCAGCAGAGAAAAAACTTGGACTGAATGTTGATTAGTATTTGAAGTAGTATTTGAAGTTATGGAAGATTGCACTTTTGAAATTGTATATATTTGATATATTTTTGATATTGTAATGTGTTCCAATTTCTAACAGAATGGAAAAAAAGTGAGGAATTCAGATAATTATATTGATATGAATATTTTTAGAGTTCCTAAAGAGTGAGTGAAATTAAGTCTGTTATGAAGATAAGACGGAGTTTTACTATCAACAATTTTGTGTAAAATAATGCAGTTCCTGGCATTAATGTAGTTAAGTAGAATGCAACCTGCGCTTCACCGCAGGTAAAAATACGATCATATCTTCAGATGCCGTAGATATATCGCACTGCCTCATTAATATGTGCCATTTGCATTGCGATAATGAGTCAAGACAAAAGTAAACAGCTTCAACATAGGTTATGATGAGCAAGACTACGGCTAGCCTTCGTCGTGTATCCAGTGGGGTATAGTTAGCGATACGCCACAACCGTAGACATCCGTATATACGACCAATGACCACGTTGATATGATTGTATCCAAATATAGTAGGTTTCGGTTAATTATATAGCCCAGGCTAGTCACAGATTCCACAGTTGAATTTCCTTTTACCATTATGACGGAGATCGGTCAGAAGATTTTAATTAAACATTTTCTTAGAAATGGGAATAACTTGCGTTTTGGCGGGATTGTCATAATCCATTTGACAAACAGAAGCGACACTTTGTTCTACTTCCTCAGAGGATGAAAACCGTTCAACCGAAAAAACTTTTCAATCAACCAGATAAGAAGCTACTTATTATTTAAACGCAACTTGTTCTAGAAAAGAATCGAGAATTCAAATCAAATAAATTAACGATAGTTGAGGAACAGCTGTGGTAAGCTTTAAAACAAGATTGCTAAGCATACAACAAATTATTTAACGATGAGTGGTTGTTAAAATTGCTATAATTGTCTCGACGACCTTCGACAGGCAATGTTAAATCTTTATCTCTCTTAAATCAGCAGTAGTTGAGGGCTCATAATTTTAAAGTATCAGAAGAACTGTGAGTTGAAGGCTTTTAATGTGAAATTAAAAAATTATTAATAATTTTTACCCTAATTACTTATTAGGGTATATTTGCCTTCCAGAAGAGCTCTGGGTTAGACATCTGGTTGCTTTGTATGAGGCAGGTGCTGTTCTGTAAGTAACAGTGGTCATCTGAAATGTCCTAGTCCTTTCTCTTGTGGAGGTTCTCCACAGAATCTGCGTTAACCGTCTATCATTGAGTTGTTCCAAGATGTGCCTGTACACTTGGCTATAGCGACGCTAAAGTCAACTGGAAGTAAAATTGTCATTGAATCGTTCTGAAGGATATGTCCTGTAGGCAGCAGAGAATTGAATGAATTTCCGCCAAGGGCAGTGCAGGTAGCATCAAATACGACTCTCGAGCGGATCGTTGTACTATCAGGCTTAATAACTGCATGATGCGGTAGGTAGTGGCCAGCTTCCTCTTCAAACTCTGTAACCGTTTCTTTCTCCACGATGTGTCCCAAGCCCTCATATTCCTCCAGGAATTCCTTGTACTCGGGTCTTTTCCGGCAGTCGCCCTTCACCTTAGCTGAATCCTTGGAGGGAAGTCTTGCCATAAAACTGCCTTATTCATTCCTCCTGTAGTGCGTTTTAAAATAAGTCCACAAAGGTGGTCATCGTACAAGCGACTTGATGTAGGCATCGTCTCCTCAACCTCCCAAAGGCCTTATTATATATGAGTTCCAAGCTATCCGCTATGTGAAAGATTTGTAGACGCGTACCTGCCGTTTTGTCGATTGATCCCTAATCAATGAGGTTTTGGCTGGGTGATACTCCTTAACACAACAGCTCGCGAGGGAACTCCAAATCCTGTAGTCCCCGATTAAAAGTCCAATCAAACCAATCCTCGAGCACCGGACTCTGAGTCACGCAGTGTATCTATCGCCAAAGTGCATTTCTCCCTCCGCAATATCAAGAACTGCAGCAAAAACCGTTATCGAAGTAAATTGCTAACCCGAATTTAAAAGAGCTCTAGAGGGCTTAAAGTCACCCCATCTGTTCTTCACTTAAACTACTGCTGTATTTAATAAATTACATTCTTTGCTTTTTTGGCTGACCCCATCGTTCCTCGCGGATAATGTTGCCAAAGATTCTTTGTTTATGAACCCTGACTCTAGCTCACCATTACCATCTCGAATGTCGAGAATGTTAGACACACTTTCTTTCGCATGAATACTAGTGTGGTGTGGTGCCTTCCATATCTGTCTAATCCCAGAGTTGCAAGTCTTCACGAAGAGGCCAGTATTGAGCCAATTGTAGCACAGCCCCATTATTTTCTGTAAACCTTCGCCTCGTGAAACTTAAAAGCCCTGAGTGTTGATGCTGCCTCTTACTCAAATTGCCTGCCGGAAAGAAATTCCAGGATATCCTTAAACTCTGTTTCCTCCTTTGATGCTGAGGCCCGAGTCCGTAACTTTTTTTTATTCTTCGCACGCTTCGCACAAAGATTTCATTGCGGAAACTGACTGGTTCAAAGTGTTGTAGACCCTCCTTATTCCAACAACCTTAGGTTGGCTACCCATCTCGGATTGTTCCATGATGGTCTTGATGTAAGACTCCATAATATTTTATTTTTTTCTTTTTGGCGTACATCTGCTTCAGGTCCCTCCATGCTTGTTCATAAATCGCATCCGAAGTAGTAGTCTGCATATATTGACGCAGCATCAACCTTTAACGATAGTTTAACTTTTGAGTAGCCGAGAGCGAAGAAGAATCTTGTACAATAGTTTTAAATAAACCCTTAAAGTTGGGCCATTCTCTATAATCACCACCACATGCTGAGGGGAAATTGGAGGCAATTTAAGATCCCCCTTTACTTGAAGTTGATCTAGCTGTTCCGTTACCTACCGAAAGAAGCAATAATGCGGCCGTTATGTATGTTTGACCTTCACCTATTTTTCTACAGTCTGATTCTACTCGCTTGCACGGCCAGGCAAAGATTTTTCATTATGAATTCACGTCGATTCTTCTGCGTTGGTACCCTCCTTTCAGGCACCACGCCTTAATGTAATAGTATTTGGACTCAAGCTCTTCCTTGCACTTAGATTCGTTTGCGATTACTTCATCTTATAATAGCAACTGGGTTTCCATTTCTACTTATTTCGAACATCCTTATAACTTCTTTTAGCTTATTTAATCTTATTTAGGCATCTATTGCCGACGTATTTTCTCATTAACCTCAGAAATATTTTTTTTTAATCGAGTAAAATACCTTTTCCCTATTCCCCTCCGCTTTCGTAACGCTTCCATGGCAATCAGTTTATATATATATATATATGTTGTTGGATGGTCCAAGTTAAATTTAAAATGAGATTCTATAAGATTTGATTTTTAATAAGAAAAGTTACACACGGTGTCAAAATGTATTTCCTTTACGGCGAAGTTAGGTGCTGTTGTTTTGTTTTGTTTTGTTGGTGGGCTTGTTCAGTCGGTAACAGCTCGGGCTTCCCGAGAACCAGATTTGTTCCGGATCTCACTTTCTTGATTGAAGGTCCAGATTCTTACACCACGGCTTATCTTATCTGCAGAATAAACTGATTAAAACTTACGCTATGCTCGATGAGCTCCTGGGACGTCTTCTATAGCGTATCTGTGATAATTCAATAGGGCTGTTAGAATTTATGGACTCTAGTCAGGGTCAAGTTTTCTGGAATCCCCCGTTGATAAAGCTGGTCGTTCGATGAGTACCAAGTCGGGTTCATTATAAAGATGTGGTGGCTTGTGAAGCTGGTCATACATTTGTTTGTTCTAGTTGATTACCGTCCCTATGTTACGCCAGTAAAACCTTGTTATGGAGTCAAAAGTTGAAAGCGCATGAAGCAACGTCCTATGCAGCGCTCTATTTGACCATTTGCCTATGGAATAGCTCTTCAACTTGTTAGTCTTTCGTGGAAACCAGTAGTCACGCTGTAAAAGTTCCATAGTTCTGTCAATTCTATAGTGGCCTACCTCGTAATGAAAGGATCTCATGATTCCAAATAGCCACAGCAGGCCCAACCCAACGTAAAGATCAAGCGATCTTCCTGTATAAACGTCCATCCATCAAATCCTACTCCTTACGAAGGTCCTAACAATTTGAGACAATTTGGGGTCCTGAAGTTGAATCGTCAAAAGTCAGTTGTCACCTCTACACAAAAACATCTAAAGAAGCTTTTTCGATGTTCGTTGGTTCATCCATAAGTGACCTACTCAGAGCCTCTACGTGCTGAATTGTCTTGCCGGTATTCCACGTCGAAATCGTATTCCACCAACGTGCGATTATGGAGCTAGTATCTTTTTTTATTATTGCTGCAAGAGAAGAAATTTTCGTTTTTTAAGTGTAACTTGGTCGTTCCAATACCTATTTTTCGTGGCGGAGCAATTCTTACATAAAGATCTATAAATAGGTATATTTGGTGTATATAAAGTGTGTGCATAAAATTGAACTTTTACTCACTGCGACCTTCTAGCGCTCGATGTCTCGATGGATGAGTTGAATTTTTGCTCCTTTCATTGTTGCTTTTAAAGATTCCACTTCAAAAATCCGTCGTCGATTAAGCTTGCAATCCCAACCTCTTCTTTATTTATACTCGCGCTTGTTGTCAAGCACCTGTTGCTAAAGCGACTTAGCAATTTAATTTAGAGATGAAGATGAGACAACAAAGGACATGTCCAGCTTTATTGGCAGTTTTAAGCTTAATTTTTTTTTATTTTTCGAACCTTTGTTTTAAGTTATTAATTGAAATGATGGGACAATCATAACCCAAACACGACAAAATCATATGAAATATTTTTTTTTTATAATTAATTAAATTTTAACTAATTTTTTCGGAGTGAGGCTGCACATGAATATCGCACTTCATTTGTTTGGGCAGAAAACTATACAACATTCAATCCGCACTAACACCACTATTGTGATATTACTTGGCATCACCCATACTTCTCAACTTATAGGCAACACTTGTACAATAAATACTTGTCAGAACCTAGGAACAAATTGAAAAAATCTTACCTTTTACTTGTGGAGGTGACCGGGTGGAGCCCAAGCACAACTGTAAGTTACATATAAACTCTTAATCATACCATCAATTGTAAAGTTTATTGTTCATTTTTTGTTATATCGGTGACCAGAACAAATGAGCCAAGAACAACCCAAGAAAGTGTTTAAATTTGACGCACCCGGCCCGACGTCGCGACAATCTAAATAAGCTTTGGCTCCACACCAAAATCAAAAAAAAAAGTTGGCTCTTTGGCTACACCCTCCAAATAGGAAATCTGGGTATAATTTCAACTAATCTTAAACTTCGGAAGTGCCTTACGATGTGTGGAGATGAATTTGCGTCTGAAGCATATCCATCGGGCTCATAAGAGTCGAATTGGAATCTCAATCCAACTGACAACACCAGCTGTATCATGTTCTACACCTGGAGTTACTTATGAGTCGCAACATATATTCATGACAGCAGCGAAGGGCAAACTATCAGCAATGTGCTAAGCTCTACAGCGCTAAATCACGTCATTGCTGCAAACCAAATCATATTTTCTCAGTGGAAATGCGAATTACATGAACTATGGAGGAATTACTTGCATAGTCAACAGCGCAATCCCGGTGTGGACACGATCAATGTCGTACAAGAGTCTGCCAGCTCTGCCGCTATCAAATCTGTTTATGAATAGTGGTGCAAATGTCTTCGGAAGCACCGTAACACATTCACAGGGAATTAACTTGTGTGCGCCTACAGAAAGTAGTGCTTGTTGTGGTTATTCGTCAAACTGTTTTATTCCATCCCCAATACCCGCTCCCTTTATTCAGCCAAACGTCGTAACATCCAGTATTTACGACAGTGTAGAAAGTGTGACTTTTGCGAACACAAGTGCGCCGCACGCATACAATAAAGCAGCTGAAATTAATTTGTCATCATCACAAATTGCTTCACGTCCAATCATCACGAATGAATTATCGTAATTCTCAGGAAGACCCGAGGAATGGCCTCTTTTCATCACCAACTACGTGCAGTCAACCGATGTGGATTCAACGACCAAGAAAACTTGTTGCGTCTTCAGAAGTGTCTTTAAGGTCCAGCCTTAGAGTCTCTGCAGCGCAAGCTCAGACAGGAACCAGCCGTTAAATCAGTTAAGTTGGAATCTCTTATTCAGTTTGCATTATCTGTCCAAAACTATTGTACTATCATTTCAGCTATCGGATTTATGGAGTATTTAAATGATCTAGTGTTGCTAGCCGAATAAGCAAACTTCCAAGTGATCTGAAGTTAGGGTGGGCCGTCATCAAATGACACTGGCTCGTGGTGATATGAGACAAGATCCACATGTACTCTCATGGCGAATAGCATCGATTTTGAGCTTGGTTCGAATGGCCCATCGATGAAATTGTGTCTTAAGTGGACTCTTGACATCACTCACAGCGAGGGCAATTCTATAGTGGCTAATCAGGTGAAGTCCACGCTTCAGCTTGTGGGATATCCGAACAGTTTCAGGTTTGGACTGGCCTGTGCAATCACTGGATATGTCCGGGCTACAAAATCAGCATCATCTACGGCAGCTACCTATTCAGTCATATAAAGATGTTCAAGCACGAATTCTCATCGGTCTGAACAATGCAAAGATTGGTATGCCTCTTGAAATTAGAGAGGCTGATGGCTAAGAACTAATAGCTTTGAGACGGATGGGCTACGTCCACGGCCGCGGTGGCAATTCAAATTCGACGCCTCAGAGAGTGTTGCACGTTTGCACCTGCAACTATGGTGACAAAATGGATTAAATGCTGAAGTCCTATTTCTCATTGGATTCAGTTTATATTCAAGCAACGTCTCTTTCTCTTTAATTATCAGAGAATGAAAGAGCACTATGGATCACGGACATGTCAACTAAATATTGTCCCATGGAGAAGAGATGAGAAACTTTTGTGCTTTGAAGGAACGAAAACGTTGATTTGCCGAATTCGTTTATAATGGCCAAGCGCAGATATGTCTAGGAAGCGAAGATATCGAAACGAAGTTGTCTATCACGTCGAAATGAAGGCGCAAACAGTTTCGAAGTGAACCGTGATCTCTCCAGATCCGAATCGTTTTAGCAGATGGGAGAAACTTCGCAATGCTCAACGATTCGTATTTGTTTCTTCGATTTGTTATCAACTAACTGGCGATAGTATCGATGGTGCCGAATAGATACTTTTCCGCATTTGTCAGGAAGAGGCCTCGACTGAAGAACTTTAATGCTTGCGATCCTACAACAGGGTGAGTCGTAAAAATTCTTTATTTAAATGTTCTCTATTCCTAGATGAATTTGCTTTATTGAGAGGAAGAGACGGGTAAGACCTTGCCAAGGAATAGAGTTGAGTGCCAATGGCACGCAATTATCGAATCGCACGGTTGATAACAGATTTCTACCATCGAAAATTTCATCACCATCACAACGAAATCGTGGTAAACGAAATTCGGCAGCGGTTCTTTATCAGTGGCCTCCGAGGATTTGTCACTAGGGATTGTCAATTGTGCCGTAACCGCCGACCAAAAACAGCTCTTCCTAGCATGGGTAACCTTCCGTCAGAGCGACTGGCTACATTCACGCTGCCTTTTATATATGCCGCCGTTGATTTCTTTAAAAAGTGATGGTGCGTGCTCTATACATGTCTCACCAGTTTAGTGGTGCATATTGAAATTTCACCTTCGCTGACAATTGAATCGTTTTTACTTTTACTGAAGGAAGTCGCCGTGGCGTTCCAAAACGCATCGTTTTGGACACCGGCACAAACTTTTGAGAAACAAGCCGAATTCTGGTCAATGAGATAGAAAAGATATCGTGTCGTGCGCTGGAAAGACAGTGCACAAATTAGTCGTTCATACCACCAGTTTCGCCCCATATGGGAGGTGCATGGGGTAGTAGGATCCACTCTGTAAAATCGATAATGACAGACATTCCTTATGAGACAGGTCTACGAAAAGTGGTGCTGAGAGCTACTTTGGCTGACATGAAAAATATTTTAAATTCACGTTCATTATCGCACAAATTCCGGGGAATCCGGATTCATTCCAATCAAGTGGGAGCAGACAACGAGGAAACGAAGACAATAGTGGCTTGACTTTGCGCACAAATTTCAACTTATTTGGCCAAGGAACGAATAAAAAATCATTTCCTTTTCCTTCTTTTTAATTGTACTAGTTGAGGAGACCGGGTGGTGCCAAAGCACAGCTGTAAGTCGCATAATAAGCTACATATTAACTCTTAATAAAACCTTCTTTTGTTAAGCTCTTAGTTCAATTTTTTTTTAAAGTGTCCACTTTAACGTGTTAAGATAATTTGTAATCACATTAAACACCTGCGCGACAGATGGACAGAGGACGTGCGGACAGCGAAGGCTATGTAATAGAGTTCCTTTAGAACGGAACCCAAAAATCCACTTTGATCTGCGTTCCAAAATATGTCATTTGCTTTAGTGAGAGACGATGCGTGATTAAAATCGCAGTATCCCGCCGCTTATTCAGAATTTCCATTCGGTAAAAACAACCTTATTATTCTATCCCAAATGCCACTGGTTGGAACCCTTCCGGCAATTTGTTACGTCTTTGGCCGACATTGGTGCGTGATAGAGATGCGATGCGAGAATCTTTATGTGAAAAATGCTCTCGTCAGTCTGAAATCATCAGACGAAGCAACAACAACGACGAATATTTCTCGCATCGCGTCGCTCTCTCGCAGCACACAGAAGCAGCAGCTACCTACCTCGCAGCAGCGTAGCCTTACACTTTTAAGACGATTTCTTTATATTGACCACCATTTAAGCAGAGGAAAAATGCATTACCAAATGGTGTGGTGTGGAGTGGACCACAATTGAAAAATATCTTTTGAGTTCTAATGACAAAGACTGAATCAAAGTATGATAATTAAATGCTGATAAATATTTTAAAATTAAACAAAAAAATTATTTACCTCAAAGCGCGAGCTTCCTGGATGAACACAATGGCGTATAAAACAATAAGAAATGACATGCAATTCCAGTTACTTTTTTCTGCTTTATCTCTCAGATAATTATTTCCCATTTTATGTATGTTAAAGCCAACATCCTACTTTTGCATTTGGACTGCACAAAATGTTTCGATTAAGATTCATTTATATCCGCAAAATGCGAGCATACATATTAATTATTGATTTTTATGAATTCATCGTGAAAATACATTTCTTCTTATAAAAATATATAAGAAACAGTTTTTTGTTAAAAAAATAATGAAAAACTATGAGTAAATAAATTAATCACATGAACACTGCCATGTTCAATTCAGCTTAAGACTACCCAATTCTAGTCCAAATTGCATTGCTGTGTAAAAACCGCATACTTATTGAAAAAGCGAGCCCCATTCATAAAGGTAAGTGAAGTGCTGACAAATCAGCCACTTGAATGATGATAAAATAATAAATAAATGAATGTGCATGCCATCCTCTTGTGTATACTGAATATTGAAGACCAAGTGGAAGTAGTCAATTCTTTCGTTAAACCTATTCTACCACAAACTGACTCCACGTCATGTTCTGAAATGATTCTAACAGCAGTGGAATAATAATAAGAAAAGCCTCTTAAGAATCTACAAAAGTGTAAAACAACGCATTTTTTTTTAAATTACAAGAAATCTTAACTTAGTACCTAGACAGCATTGTATTTAATAAAACAGTTCTTTTCTGATTCGGGAACAGATACGTATTCTTTTTCAAGAGTGGAAAAATATTTCGAAAAAGTAAGCATTTTCTTTATTTAAAATTCGAATATTTTTTGCATTAAGCAGTTTTCTTATAAAATGTTTGTGAATTTGTATTCAGTTTGAATCACAAATTAATATTATAAGCACAGTTTATCTAGAAAATGACTTTGAAAAAATATTTTTTTTCCCGATATCTTAGGATTTCTCCAAAATGCTTATAATTCGATTCATATGTTCTCCAATAGTATTTTTAATGAAACGCCGGCTTCAAAATCGTGCTTCTTGCTCGATTAAACAAACATTTGGCTTACTTAATAGGAGAAAATCTAAACTTGATAAAAAAGAGTTCCATATAAACTTAATCGATTTCTTAGACCATTTATAGTATTGCAATGCCTGCTCGGTAACAACATATTTTGTATGCACATATTTGTAGCCCTTTTTCGACACGCTCATTGACTCTTCGTCGCCGGAATCTTGGAGCTGGCCATTCGGGGATATGTGTGTATTCAAAAAGTTAAGGCTTTTGAATTATATGTGAATGAAATATCTACTTTCAGGTTCTTCTCAAGCTGAAGTCGGGGCTTGGGTGGAGAACAGGTGGCTATGAAAACCTCGTTTGATGAACTTCAAATCTGGCTAAATCAAATAGATTCGACTGACTCCAAACATTTGAATAGGTATAGAAAAGAATAACAGAGAAACAGCCGGATCAGACATTTTATCACTACGCCAACAAACATTAACAGGTATTATTATTTTTATTATCATTATTTTTGGTATTATTATTATTTTTATATTTTTATTATTATAATTATTATTATTTTTGGTATTATTAATATTAATATATTTTTATTATTATTATTGTCTCTATTACGAAAGAGGTAAAAGGTGGTTGTTTAGTGAGACGGGCTCACACTACTTGAAACAGAGCGGGACTGTTTCTCGTGTGCGCATTAGCGGTTTTCCACCACCCTCTAGGCAAAAAAAAAAACAAAAAAAAAACTATTATTTTCATTATTTTTATTATTATTATTATTATTATTATTATCATTATTATTGTTATTATTATTATTAATTTTATTATTATTATTATAATTGATATTATTATTTCTATTATTATTATTATTATTATTATTATTATTATTATTATTATTATTATTATTATTATTATTATTATTATTATTATTATTATTATTATTATTATTATAATTATTATTATTATTATTATTATTATTATTATTATTATTATTATTATTATTATTATTATTATTATTATTATAATTATTATTATTATTATTATTATTATTATTATTATTATTATTATTATTATTATTATTATTATTTTTATTATTATTATTATTATTATTATTATTATAATTATTATTATTATTATTATTATTATTATTATTATTATTATTATTATTATTATTATTATTATTATTATTATTATTATTATTATTTTTTTTTTTGTTTTATTTCCGTTCGGGTTCCTGGTCCCGTATCGAACGCCTCCCCAGGTGGTGGATAGGGGAACGCTTTCCAGATATGGATGGCACCGGAGAAATAAAATATCCGGGGTGAACCAAAACCAGATAGGGGAAGGAACCCTGAACCATAAACCAACTATGGAGAGTGAGATTAATAACTTACTACCCCAGGCGGGCAAAGTCTTTACGAAAAATCCCGCCGCCGATTCCGATCGGGTGAAAGCCCCGGTGGTCAGCGCAGGCCCCACGGATTCTGGGGGGGCCAGCCTCACTTATCATTTCCTGACGTCAAGACACTGCATGGGCAGTTAAGACCGACGGAAAGGGCAGAAAAGCACAAACTAGTTACAAATGGCAAAGATAGTCCCTCCGACCCATTTAGGAGGGGTAACCGCATCCGAAGATCTCCGAAGAAAAATGAAAACACAAATATTACGCGGCCAGTGACTCAAGAGATCTCGGGCACAGAAATGCCAACGGGTACTCCAACATGCACAGGAACACCAACGGGACCTAAGTCGCAAAGTAAACCTGCTCAAGATGTAGCAGAAGCAAGTAACTGCAATAATTCTGATGGACCTACAAGAAGCGACACATTAGCATGACTGAATCAAGCGCCACAAACAAGACAGATGGAGGCGGAACTACAGAAATGTAGGGACACTATAAGGAAAATGATAGGTGCAACGGAGAGACAGAAGAACATCTCGATG